>CAKNYM010051494.1:14152-67062 GCA_932195095.1 Andricus curvator
TGTAAATAATAATTTGTTCATATAATATTGTAGAATGTTTAAAAATACAGCTTTTTCCAAAAAATTCGCGACAAAAACGCCATTAGCGCTTTCTAGATGGCTGGTAGAGTAAAACTAATAAGACCATCGTTTTCTACGGTAAAAAATACATCGAAAACATGTATCCCATTATTGTAAATAATACTTGGTAGCATTTGAACTTGAAAGAAATAAAAATGTCGATTTTCGATTAAATTACTGTAGTTGAAAAACTTCAAATTACTGTAAAACGAATAAACGATCTAATTAGGAGGTCTGAGGGGTCGATTCTGCTTGGTTTTTCCATGTAGAATAACGCTACATTTACAGTTTTTCTCTACATTGTTGCTCCATTTATATCGCCTTCCGGGACGCCGTGTGTGGTGACATCAAGGGCATTAAGCTCATTCTTCGTCCATTGAACCACCCCGAACGAGTAGAGTAGAACCGAGATGGCAAGCATGTTAGTCGCAGATACCTTGTTTAACGCCGACAGATTGACAGATTGACTGAATGTGGCTTCGAGGCACGCCCTGGTATGTATAGGTCTTTCCAGTATTAAGATATCTAATAACACTTATATCTACAAGCTCATGGTCCTTGGGTCCTTGGTCCTTTCTTCATGTTGATTTTGGCACACTTGTCCAAACCAAAGTCCATCCCAATCTCTCCTGTGTACTTCTTGACGATATTTATAGCACTTTGAAGTTTGATTTTTCGAGAGGCATAGACCTTCATGTCATCCATATAACAAACATGAGTGACCTTATGCTCGCGCTGATTAGTGTCGCCACAGAGGTATCCTGAAGAATGTCGTAGTGCGAGAGGTAGAGGCAGAAGTGTGATGCAAAAAAGCAACAAAACAATTAGTCTCCATTTCACGCACCCCTAAGTATTAAACCGAAGTCACGCTAAGCATGGAAAAAAATTTTACAAGAAGATCAAACATTGATGAAATCTCTGGAACCAGAAGAGTCTCCATACATTTTTTTCACGCAACGTGATTTCATATATATCCTGATTGAAGAAAAATTACAAAGGGAGGATTTCGCGAAAAATTGAATCAGTAATTTGTTTGGACTTCCTTTCGGATGAAAATTTCACAATTTTTCATGGAAATTTGTATAGCTTAAAAATGTATAATTTTATCTCTAATGCCTCCAAAATTCAACAGAATTCAGACATCGGTTGCAATAATATCGAGAATTCAACAAAAAAATCCAACCAAAAATTCAATGTGGCGTAACTGCCAAAATCCGAAAATTATTTGAAAATCATTTAGGGCCAAATTATATCTTATATAGCACTATGTTTTCACTAATTTTTATTAAAATCAAACGAACATTTACAGATTCTAATATTTCTGACGTTTACTGGCCCAATAACCTTTTAAAGTAATTTTCGAAAAACTTAAAACATTTGCATATAATTTTCAAATGAAATTCACATACTGATCTCAAAACAGCCCAAACATTTGAAAAACTTATACAATTGTGATAGAAATATGTTAAATATAAATAAACTTTCATAATGCGAATTCTAGCCAATATTCAATCCACTAACAGCGGATTGAATATTGGAAATTCCACTAACAGCGGACGAATTTTGCATCGACTTCAGTGGAGAAGCAAATATGGATTCTAATGAGGAGGACGATAACGGAACGGCTCAACAAAAACAGTCTACCGAAAACATTCAGGAAATGGAGATCTCACCTGCGCGGAAGAAGCCGCAACTACCAGACACGCAAAAGGAGAAGTCTGATACTTTCATAAACAAATCTAGCAGTAGAATCCGTTGGCACCCCGATAAAAAGAATGGCTTTGGGGTATTATGAACTTACTGAAAATAAACCATTGTTTAAACAATACAGGCATTCACAGTGTTAATTGGTAGATATATCTTTTCATATTTCCAAATAACAAATTAGCCCTATCATATTGTAATGTTCTTCTATTGATGCAAACAATATTTTTAACTATGTTATTAAAAATACACTGGCTTCTGACTTTTTAGTGTGCAATTCAAAGTCGTGTTAACATAAAGAAATCACTTTAGTATAAAAATTCAACCTTTTTAGAATTATCTAGATTAGGGAATTTGACACTGCCAATTAAACATATTACCAGAGGTTAAATATTACGTCGCTATAGAAAAAACATGGAATGTTAAAAAAAAATTAGTAACAACAAGTAAATGGTAAACACATTATGGCACAATTTCTTTTTGACATTCATGATATTTTTACTAATTATTCAGTTAAGGAAACTATCCAGTTTGAGGCACTCTCTCTTACACAAAATTAGCAAGTAATTTTGTATTTGTAAATATTTCTTGAATTGCTTTCATTATTGTGACTAGAAAGTCTTTGTAGTGCAGGTCAAAATAAAATAAGATCAATAATAATTCAATAATAATTATCAATAATAATGATTTAATAATTTATTCCACACAAGTACATACATGTACCTGTGTGGATATTATATTATTTTAACGTCAATAAATTTAAAAAAAACATGTTGAGAATTGTATAAATAAATACTTTGTATAAGTAATGACAATTTTTTCAAAAACTTGTCTACGGGTTGTATTTTTTTCAATAGTTACATTGAATAATAAATGTGTAAATAATCATAGTCAAAATTGTGGCCAGTATCCATAAAATGTTGTTTAAGAGCAGTGTGATTAGAATTGTGCAAATTTTTTGTCTAATTAACATGGTCACGGTTACGTATTTCTATTGATCTACTACCTCATCTACCCTCTGAGAAAATTTAAGTTATATAGGCTTCAGAAGATTATTTGTGAAATTGTGAATCATAGGTTTGCATTAACTTAATTAGGTTATAACAATAGAAATCATTATTTTGTGATGATGAATTAATGTGGATAGCTTACTACCTTGAATCCTAGTTCTCTTTTAGCAAAAAGTATTATAAAACAAAATATTAGAAAAGTAATTATAAATATTATAATTATAAATTTTATAACAATTTTGTAGAAGTATTTGTAAAAGTATTTATAAAAGCATCTAGGAAAAAAGTGAGGTTAGGTTTTCTGAATTCAATATTGCATATATGTTGCGATTCGCCTAAAGCAATTATCATTCTGAACTAATAAATTAAATGAAAAAAAAATGTTCAAAATTTTATCATCATTTATGACATTTACTTACTTTTTCGCTTTCACTAATCGAGTCTCAGCAACATTGAATCTGGAGCACTTCGCAAAGAAATCGCTAATCATAAGTGTACTCACTTTTGGCAAATTATCCGAACTGGCTTTCACGTATCAGGCATATTGATACTTCATGAAAATCAACCCTTTTTGCCAAAAAACGTTGATAATTAATTATTTCTATTGTTTTTGTCAGATTGACCATATATTTTCTTCGGTTTTGACGGCGCGCGACGTCACACCACGTGTTTCGAGTCGTGAGGGCGCCACATGTTTTCTTTTATAAATCGACATTTACGATGGACATTTTATCACTTTTTAATAAATTATTATAAATTATTAAATACACGAAAGTAAGTTTTAGTTTCAAATTTTAATCCTTTGGGATCAAAGTTTATAATAAACTCAACTATAAGGCAAACAAAATTTTTGTGGGTGACCCTTTTTGTAACGTAATGAAGTCTGGCTCATGAGTCAGACGAGGGGCAGGATTCCGAAACCAGTCATATTAGAAATACATAAAATATCATTTATTTAAAAGTTTTATTTCTAAAAGCTCCTGCATTTGCCTGCACCTTCATACATTGTGTTTCAGTGCGACCCGGCCGGAAAAACCCACTTGTGGAGAAAACCCCCAGGAGGAGCCAAATCCTTTACCAACTATTTGACTTATTCGATGTCTGCAAGAAAGAATATAAAATATAAAATCTATAATATCTTGGTTTTAGATTGTATTTTAGTTTTTACATTACCTACTATCAGAGGAACCAGTTCCCCCACGATCCATATATCATGCCACACTATTGCAGAAGCCTGATACAGCCAACATCCCCTTTGATTATCAAATCCTGAGACACGCGCCAACACATCATTGTTTTTGGGAGTCATTCTTCGACCTTATTGTGTAAGAAAAATATAATCATTATTAAATCATTAAGCCATTTCTCTCTCGGGCTAAGCGCGACTTACTCAGTGAGGAAGGAAGTAATGTGATGAAGGGGGGTGTAGATTTTTAGACTGATCTAGAATTCCCGTGCTATTTATATACATACCCGGTTCATTCCGCAACACTGATCCGACCCAGGTTGCTGGTCAATCTCTCTAGCGATCACCCAATGTGAAGAGCCTCACACAGTCAGCATGTGAAGCTCCGCACTTGGGAAAAAGCTAGTCGTTCTAGGCAGAGTTCTTTAATATTATTTCAAATAACATTTCAGTTTTTAAATTACCTAAGTTACGTTGCAGTGTTGAAACCATATTGCCGTGTTCATCTAGTGCTCCAACTCGTGTCACGACTTCTCCCCTTGTATATCTACCTGGACGAATAATTTCATCCCCAAGGTTATAGAACACTGGGGGTATTCGATATTCTTCTGTAAAAAAATATAGTCACTAATTATTTTAGCGATACAAAATTCCTTTTTTTCTCAGAACTACTAAATCGTACTAAGTTGTGGTTCTACTAATATGATTGATCAAGAAATAAAATTTTGAGACTCTTTTTGAATCCCAAAAATATTTTCTTAGTTCGAAAAAATTGTCCACAGTAAAAATGATTTCATAAAATCCATATGAGTTGCCTTAGGGGCCGTTCGTTAATTACGTAAGGGCGATTTTGACCATTTTTGACTCCCCCCCCCCACGTAAGGATACATAAGACTTCTTGACCCTCCCCCCTTGCTTACGTAATATTTAACTTAGAATTTTTCTAAATAGCGTTGAATAGTTACATATCATTAGAAAAACTAAAACACGTTGTTATTTGACATAAACAGAAGATTTTTATTTTTTGAAAAAATAATATTAGTCTTTGGAAAATGCGTATTAATACGCATAATTATAATATGTGACCATCCGCGAAAAAAGGGACATAATACGGAAAAAATCTATTTTTAGTTTGTTACGCCTATCAATAGTTTCTGAGTTACTCTTTCATTTCCAATAATTAGAAATTTTCTAAGTTAATTACTTTTCTTGTTATTAAGCCACAAACATAGGCATGGCAAGCATACGCGGAGACCGAACGAGAGGCCTACGAAAGCCAGCCCCACCGCTTATCACTACAGCTGTACGCAACGTGTCCGTGAGCTCCACTGGCTCGTGCCTAAAAGTGTAGTAGTAAGTGAAGGGCGTGCTTCTCGTAGACGCATTCCCACTACTCAAATCCTGGCTTGCGGGCTCTGCTACAATCGCCCGTCCTGTAAAATTCAGCTTTGACGCATTAGGTCCCTTTCTTCGCGGACGGTCACATATAATAAAAGATAAGATTTGAAACATACTTTGTTTTAGCAGCTGCTCTTTTAAGAATGCCACCAATACCATCACAAGGTCCTTTGCCATGTGCAGTTGCATGAAAATTCCATTCTGCTTTACATCCAAAGTTTTGTTCGTGTAGTGTTAAGTTGGGAAAGTTCTTGCGATTTTTGTACTATGCTGCTCAGCATAGTACAAAAATCGCAAGAACTTTGCCAACAAGAGCAGCTGCTAAAACAAATCTTCAGCGTCCATACGATAATCAGATTACTAATCAGCGGAGGAGGCTGCTGAAACACTCGGCTTCGACTTTTATATCTGGGGTGAGCAAAATGCATCAAATCTTATCCATCTCGAGAAGTCCCTCCTGAAGGCCCGGATTAAGAACGCACAGGAGAAAAACTTCCGCGAACAGCTCCTCGAGAAGAGAATGCATGGCATCTTCCACAGAAATGTGGAGGATCAGTCGATGTCGTATGAGCTAACGGTTGCTTTCTTCAAATCACCCGGTCTCGTGGTTATTGAATTATCACGTGAGAAGGATAAAATAAAGTTCCAAATTTTATGGAATTTTGTACTTTAAATTCAGCTTTTGCAGGAGCTAGGAAATGAATCTCTTGATTTTACAATTTACAAAAGTCATATTTAGGAGGCCACACTCCATCTGAGCCATATGTCATTCAAAAATCTTCACGCGCTTATGAAATAATAATTTTTTGTACCAGCATGCAAAAATCCTTAATATCACTTTTGTGAGCTATTAAATAATAAATTAATTTTCCTATTTCCTGCAAAGAGTTGAACATGATGTACAAAATTCCTTAAAAATCGAAAATTTATTTTTGGTTTTCTCACGTCATAATGTAATACCCAGAACCTCTCAATTAACGCGGAATTCAATTAGCTTTTCAACAGTTTCTAGGGAATATCTATATCTCCCCATATTTTGGACGATTCAATCACCTCTTAAAGTCCAGGCTAATTTTCAATAAGTCATGGGTTTCAGTGGCTTGATACTCTTCATCGGTAGTTCAACTCTCAAATATCGAATCGCAGCGATTATAGTAAAAAAAAGTTTTCTGTGTATACTAATCTCAGGTTTGTGTAATTATATATACGATTTGTTGATAAAGATGAAGTTATTTAGAAAATTCATTATTTAAGTTCTCTAGTGCTAAGATTTATTATTAGAACTTGTACTTGGGTTTGTGGGGTTTAGTCTCCTCTGCATTTCGTAAATCAATCTCTCAGCTGGATGCAGTGGTCTAACGTCTCGAGGAGCATCCACAGCCATAGACATGGCATAGACTATCATAAGCTCGCCGCGAAGCCTCACAATTTGACCCAAATCACATAGATGCAGATAATTATGATGATTGTTACTAGGCAGTACTGCTGGTTCAGCCCGTGCTCCTGTAGAAAATAATATATCGATTTTTATTATATGACTAGATGCAAGCAGGCGCGCTACGAGCGCAATTTTTTTTGCCTCTAGCAATTTTTAGATCAAAATATAAAAATTAATATTATTACGAAATGTTTGTATTTCATAGTACATACTGTCTAAAATAAAATAAAAACTAGAACTATTCTTAGATAATTGATGAAAATTGAAATCCTAACTTCAGAATTGATATATAATACTTCTGCGTGATGCAGATATAATGAAACCGTTGTTTTTTGGTTGAAAAATAAAATTTCAGATGAAAAACAATTACAATCATAATTAATTATATAATTCTAAATATTTCATATATATTGTATTTGTTTATTAAGACCATACCGTCTATTACATATACATCAATAGGAAATAATTACAATTAGATCACAGAGAATTGTCCAAAACTAGGGAGATACTTCCAGCATTACTAAAATCATTTTGATAAATTTCTGACAGCTCGCTGTAGTTCACGGAAAGTGTTCGAAAGTTCGCCCAAGAACTGAAGATCTACCATCACATCCTGAAAAATTCAAAGCTGCTGACAATCAAGCAGCACATTTTTGACAAAAAAAGATGTTATCTAACACAAGCATAAGAATACAGAAGGGGGAGAGGTGGGTCAGAGAAATCAACAGTTTCTCGACAACCAATCGCGCCTCTTCAGCGATCTCCATGTTTCTGTCAAAAATACACCCAACCCCAACGAGGTAGACTTTTTAGAGAAAGGTATACAATATTCTGAAAACATTGGATTTGAAAGAAGATATTAATAATATTATTATCTTTAAGTAGATTCGCGACAACTATATGAAATTTGAAGGAATAGTGTCCACCAATCACTGCCAAAAAGGTAAAAACACTTAGGAACACGAAGAACTTTTCCTCTGCAGGATCAGATGGTATCAAGCACTTCAGATGAAAGAAGTTTACTTCTTCACACCAAAATCTGGCCCACATATTCACCACATATATAACCCAGGAACAACAAAGTGAGCTCTCAGAACTCTTCTAACAACGTTCGATGGGATCCAACCTAATCTAATATTTCCTGTTATTTGCGATGAATTTAGAAATTTTGATGGGGACATGGTTGGTAATCCATTTCAGAGTAATAAAGTATTGCTTTTCAATGGAAATTTTTATTACAAATAATACTTGGTAACAAATAATACTAGAAAAAAATCTCTTAATGAACGTAGGGACTCATCGGTCCGGATAGGCTCGCCATCCTTTCCAATCACAAACATTCTGTCATCCGATTCAACATCGATCTGTTTTTCTTGATCTGGCCCTTTCACATCAAACTCACCATCCACAACATCGTCATTCGACAATATTTCATCCTCATCTTCAGAGCAAGAATCCTCAAGAATCCTCAATAATCCATTACATTAATTCACCCAAGCTGAAAAAACGAGCTCTAGGGTGAAACTGAAAACCAATCTATTACCTGCGAAGGCTAGAACAAGACTGGATTTGAGGGTACTGGAAAGGAGGAGATGAGGAGAAATATTCACGCGTGTGCATCTTCAAGTAATCAGAGCTTGGGTGGGACTCCACCCACACGTTTTTGTTCTTCGGTTGAAGTCGGAGACGCCCATTCGACAATGGCTGGTGTTAGGACGCACTATACACCTCCCGAGAGAAGGCAACTTGTCCAACCCAAGGAATTACAGGCCAATAACTTGTTTGAACACGCTGTATGAGATATTCACAGCTGCCCTAAATGATAGCATTGTTCGAAGAATTGAGCCTGTGTGGAGAGAGATGTACGAAGAACTCGAATCGAAAAAAGTTGTATCAGACTGTCAAGAGAACCTGCTAATGGACAGGTGCATCCGCAAAGAAGCAGCAACCCATCAGCGCGTCCTGTCAATTACCTGGATTGACTAACGGAAAACTTTCGATTCAACCTCTCATAGACTTAGAAGCTGTCTGTTGAAAATCTTGAAGGTTCATCCACATATAGTGAGATGCATAGAGATATTGATGACCCTTTGAAAAACTAGATTTACTATCTCATATATGACTTATCTTGTGATAATGTACAACGTCACCTCCCAGAGGGGCTTCTCCCAGGGCATTACCACGAGCCCTCTACTCCTTTGCATCACAATTCTGCCTCTATCGCTCGCACCACGCGATTCTCGTGGATACCTCTACGGCGACACTATTCATGGAGAGAATAAAGTCACTTGTGTGTTTTATATGGATGACTTGATGATCTATGCTTCTGATGCAGGCCAACTTCAACTTGCTTTGAATATCGTGAAGGAGTACATAAGAGAGATTGGTATGGAATTTGGTTTGGACAAGTGTGCCAAGATTAATCTGAAGGAAGGAAAGATTACTGGTATTCCCGATGACCCTGAGCTTGTGGAAAAAGAAAAGACCTATACATATCTAGGCGTGCCTCAAAGTCTTATTTAGGACGTAACATCAATGAAGATGTCTCTGAAAGGAGTTACAGGCATCTTCTTCGACAGATTTGATTTTCAAA
Source organism: Andricus curvator (assembly GCA_932195095.1). Taxonomy (NCBI): domain Eukaryota; kingdom Metazoa; phylum Arthropoda; class Insecta; order Hymenoptera; family Cynipidae; genus Andricus; species Andricus curvator. The sequence goes on from CAKNYM010051494.1 coordinate 23,542, forward strand.
TCTGTCAGCGTTGAACAAGGTATGTGAGACTAAAATACTTGCCTTCCCGGTATATGCAAAAGAGTTTGCATATAAATTCGGCCGTTTCGCGATTATACATCTCACGCCATCAAGGCGGATGCGGAATTATGAAACTCCAATCGTTTTATAACCGAATTGTTCTCAGTACAGCTTAAATCGTTGCAAATAGCAGAGACCCTCTCCAAAAAATCGTCAGCAAAAACGAGATGATTGGCAAAGGAGCGTTCCTTTACAAAGCCACGGAGCAGGCGACCGAAACCCTTGACCTGAATTTTAACATCAGAAATTTATAAAGTGAATTTCTCCATCGAGATGCCTCACTTCTGAAAGCCGAAGTGAAAAAAGCAGAGGTTTAAAATTTCCGCCAACAGCTACTTGACAAGAAAATGCACTAAAACTTTCACAGAAATGTAGCAGATAAGTTCTTGTCGAAGGAGCATGGTTCCCTTTCCACCTGAGTATACCGTGACCGCATTTTACGTTAATTAGTTTTCATCGATAGGTGCAGAGCGTGACATGCGGACGCTGAGTACTTAAAACACATACTACCCGGGTGTCCCACTCACGCGAGAACGACGTATCTCTACAGATATAATCTTGTCCTAAGGGTGCTCTGCTACCATCTTTGTCGCTCTTACGGTATTGACCGCGACCCTGCTTTGTAGAATGCCCTAAAGGCATTCTGCAGGTTTTCTGGAACTAAGATTTTCGGACAGCAGTCTCCATTGCACACTCGAGGCCTGACCTAGATCTCCCAGACTTCGAGAAAACGAACTATATTCGTGAGCGAATTCTCGGCTTTGGCCGACTACAACATCACTGCCAAGGAGAAAGGACAGGACGAAAGGTATATTGAGGTATATTGAGACCTAAAAATGGAGCTGCAACGACCGTACCCAAAATATTCGTATAATATTAATCACGCTTTCGTGATCGGTGCTCTAGGAGGTGCGAAACTCTCACTGGTTCGTAACCTTAAAGCCATACATGCGTGACAAAAACATGCCAAGGTACTTGCGAGATGGATGCAGAAAGCTGTCATCCTTGGGTCGATTCGTGTCCTCAAGACATTCAAGGGTTTCACCGGCCTGTCGTTGTGATTTTGTCGTGCCCTTTGGCCATCAATTTCACGGTCGTCAGACGTGGCCATGGGTGTGATTTACCGAGGTTTTACGGGAAGTCGATGTCATTTTCATAGACGTCAGTTGCTTCCAGCGATGGTTATTTAAAACTTTTTTTTAAATTATATATAATATATATACTAATTCATACTTGGGTCTGGTGATCCACTCTGGATGAAGCGTTGTTGATCTGCAACTGTAAAATATAATATAGGGATTTTTATTAAAGACTTTTTTTAACGAACGTCAAAAGTTGGTTATTGGTTGGAATATAATCACAAAGTCAGTTGTATACCATTAAGCCATTTCCCTTTCGGGGTAGGCGTGACACTACCCGATTCGGGTAGTGTTTCTAAGTTGATAACTTGTAGTAAATAACTACAAGTGTGGGCTCACCACACCCACGATGTGCCAACAGCACTCAGTTTTCTCGAATGGTCACCCATACAAGTGCTAACCGCGCCCAACGCTGCTTAACTTCAGTGATCTGACGAGAACTGGTTTTTTCAGCGTGGTATGGCTGTTGGCAGTTAATGTTAACAAATACAAAAAAATTTAGACAAGCACTGCATTTTTCGCAAAACCCCTATTGAATGTCTAAACAGGTATTTACCATTGACTGCAGATATTTGATTTTGAATATAAAAATGCAGTTCGAGAAGGGCATGATAAAGTGAAGAGCACTTATAGAATTGAACACAGATTTACTCCTTATTTCGGAAAACATGGCATACTAGAATGAAATTTCGATTGACACTTAATTTTGTTTTTTACGCATGAACACTTATTGGTTTGACACTTTGTTTTACAGGAGAATTTAAAAAAACATTGTCTCGTTGAAAAATTTTGAATCGCAAAATCAATTTTTAATATACAATTTTTGTCACATGTTGACGGTTTCTTTAATAAAAGCTTATTAAATTTTGAATAGATTCTTGACAAGCGATTTTTGAAAAAATGATTTTAACCATTTGGTATTTAACAACAAAGTTGATTTTTATTTAAATTTCGAGAAGTCTCATTTTTAATGATTTTCAGATTTATAAAAAAGGTCTTGAATCAGTGCAAGAATAGGGTTTGTATGACAGCTTCGAGTTTAACTACATACACATTTGAAACTAATTTATATTAAGGGCATGCTCTACGGTGACCACGTGACCAAACCAGTCCTCGGTTATGTAATTTTTGTTGGTGTTCACCATGTCCAAACGCAATGATATATCGCTCTCAAAATTTGAAATATAGGAAATGGGACAATAAATTGCGTTTGTATATTTAGTTTAAGTAATAATTTTGAAAAAAATTATTCATGTAAAAAATAAATGTGTAATATTATTTTCATTTTTTTTTTGTGCTCACTACGTCCACACGGATTGAGATATCGTGTTTAGAATTTGAACGATTAAATAAAAAGCACTAAAGAACGTTTGTATACATCAATACGTTTATAATTTCAAAGAAATTTTATTTATAAATTAATAAAACAGGATATTACCACTCGAGTCGAGCACTTTGCAGGTAATGTTTGGTTTGATGCATTTCAGATTTTTTGATTCGCGTATGTTGATAACTGACACAAATTTTGGACTAAATCGTCTAAACATTTAAAAAAATTAATATAAACAATAACATTTGCACATTTGTTGCAAATCAAAAAATAAGTATCTGCACACACGTAACCTGTAATTATTTTTGGAGCATTTTTAGCAATTTCTGGCGGAGAAAAAAAGAAGCTTTCAACGTCGGTAAAGTAGAGATCACATGACCAAGCTCGGTTATGAAATTTTACAGATTATTTTTTACATGGATAATTTTTTTCAAAATTATTACTGAAGCTAAATATACAAACGCAATTTATTGTCTCATTTCCTATATTCCAAATTTTGAGAGCGATATATCATTGCGTTTGGACATGGTGAACACCAAAAAAAATTTCATAACCAAGGACTGGTTTGGTCACGTGATCAACGAAGAGCATGCCCTTAAATTGGAAATTTAAATTTAACAATGCGTGAAATGAGCAATTTCATGTTAAATCGTGAAGTTAACACGAATTTTCCATAAGAAAAAAGAGACATTCTTGTAAATTTCATTCAGAATTGTTAATATTAGGTAAATCGAGGTCCCAAAAAAACATTCTAAGTAAAAAATTGGGGTTTGGTTCATTTTGGCGCCACTTATGATTAATTTGCGTTTTTTTGAATATATATACCATTAAACCATTTTCCTTTCAGGGTAGGCGTGACACTACCCGATTCGGGTAGTGTTTCTAGGTTTTTCTTGTAGTTATAAATAACTACAAGTGTGGGCTCACCACACCCACGATGTGCCAACAGCACTCATGTCAGTATTCTTGAATGGTCACCCATCCAAGTACTAACCGCATCCAACGCTGGTTAACTTCAGTGATTTGACGAGAACTGGGTTTTTCAGCGTGGTATGGCCGTTGAATACAAATGGTTTATCAAACTACTTTTTATTGATAATGAGATGTTTATATAAATTATTCAAACAATTTGTTATTGTTTTTAGCCATTTGCTCTTAGTATAGATTTGAAAAGTCGCGGTTTTCTACGAAATTTTAAAATTATTATCAACTTTTAAGTTAGCACGTTCCCAAAATAAATAAAATTTAACAAAAATAATTGTCTAAACAATTCATTATTACTTGTCACAATATTCTCTTAGAATAATGCTATAAAGTGGCAGTTTTCCGTATAATTTTATACTTTTTATTTACTTCTCAATTATTGTGAGGTAATAATGGATGCAATTTAACAAAAATAATTGTTTGAACCAAATATTATTGTCTGTAGCTATCTTATTCATTAATGCTAGACAGTTGCGTTTTTTCTGAAACTTTCGATTTTTTGTTCACTTTTCACATTTGCATTAGTTATTACCTCACTTTATTAAGCACAAAGTGGAGAATAAGTCGATAATTTCAGAAAAAATGCAACTATCTAGCATTACTATACAAGAAGATAGTTATAAACAATTTTGAATATTTTGAAAAAACACAGCTTTCTACCATTATTTAAGGATAACATTATTAAAAATAATACTGAATTGTATGAACAATTATGCTTGTGAACTAGAATTAATTATCACCTCACCCTAATTGAAAAGTTGAAAAATCCGGAAAAACCGAAACTTTCGAACTCTAAGTAAAAATTCGCAAAAACAATGGAGGTGATGTTCAAAAAAATGTGTTCTGATTCGTATTCAAACAAATTAAAATTAAAAAAAAATTCGAATGCATTTTTAATTATTCCTCGAAAACTAAGGAAGATTCCGTTTTTATATTTATATTTACAGGGCTTTTAGAGCACATTGTAAACTATCTCTAAAAATATTTGAAGAAAATCAAAGGTGGATTCTTTTTAAAAATTCATTTTGAACAAGAAATAAATTTTGATATCATTAAGATCAGTAAAGTGAAGAAATTAAAAAAAAAAGAGAAATTTCTCAAATGGCAAATATTCATCACTCACAATTTTTTCCAAAAGCCCTGTAAATATAAAAATGGGTTAACCCTCAGTTTTCGATAAATAATTAAAAATGTATTTGAAGTGCATGTATGACCTTTTTGCGATTTTTTAAAAATACGAGTTGTTCACGATACATAAGATAATACTTTATATTGATAATTAGATGTTTATATATATATATATTTTTATATATATATATATATATATATATATATATATATATATATATATATTGGAACACCATCTAAGAAAATCAGTTCTCGAATTTTTATTCCGCAGATTTTGACACAGTTTTAGATAAGCATTCAATTTTGTACAAAAAGTCCTCCGGATTCCAAACCATTTGAAATACAAGAACTCTCTAGCACAGAAACGAATAACAATTAGATTTTTTTAATTTTCATCATTTTCTATTTTTATATAAATAAACAAAGAGCGAAAATGAGACATTTTTTAATTATTATTTTTTAACTTCAAATAAATAACTTAATGTTACGAGCAAACCCAACCTAAAATAAATTTTTGGTTTCTTTCGAACTAATGTGGTTTCAAATATTATTTGAAGCTATATTAATTCAGACTCTGTGCAGATCACTGCACAGAGAGAGCTTACCATCGGAATGCCTACGTAGCATTCCAATTTCCGGAAGAACTAGCCTGCGAGCCGACGTTACATTAATTACCGGCGTTGAAGCTCTTAGGAGAAGTTGAAGCTCGGCTGTCCTTTGTTTGAGTGCCAAGCACATGGCAGCAGGAAAATGGCGGCACCATTGCCGGACAAAGGAATCCAAAGCCAAATAAAATTTTAAAAAAATGCCAATCCTCCATATATAATTGCTCAGTTGGTAGATTGGTCCTCAAAGTTGGTAGCCATCACATTATTTTTGTGGGAATTATCCTTTATACGGTCCGGAATCGACCAAAATTGACCTGACGCCACACCACGTTTCGACGTATCACGCCGGGGTCACCGTTTGTAGGAATTTTGACTAACGTCTCTCACCACTCATTATCTACACTGTCAGAAATATCTGGTTGAATTTTCAACCACATGTGGTCGAAGTTTTATACAATTACCGTTGTTGAAATTTCAACTACATGTGAATGAAAAATTAGCTACACGTTTAATTGAAATTTCAACCATGCAGTTGACATTTCAACAAGATGTAATTGAAATTTCAGTAACGAGAAAAAACAATTTATTCGGCACAGTTAGTGAATTTCAAAGCAATTATAATTTTTCAAAAATCCTAAATAAAACCCATGAAGATTCCTGAAAAATACTGTCCTTTGAAATTCACCAACTGTACCGAAAGAATTCTGATAAGGAATCAGTGAGATATTTCGTACGTTTGTTTCATGTGATCCATGAGATTAACAAAGTACATATAATATTTAGAAAAATAAGTAGCTTTAAAGAAGAAAAACAAAAGGTACGTTGGAATTATATTACGATAATGAGTTGCGTGCCCAATTAGGCAAACTTTTCAATACTCGTTTTTGTAAACATAACCTAAAAAATCATACAGCAGTTAGTACCGATAGTATGAATGAAATCCCATTATGATAATATTATTCGTACGTACCTTTTGCTTTTCTTCTTTAAAGCTGCTTCTTTTCTTGTATATTATATGCATGTCCTTTATTAATTTCATGGATCTCACGACGCAAACGTACGAAATAACTCCTCGCGGGACTTTGTCTCGTTGAGGTCTGACCTCGTGGGAAGTATTATTGAATTTTCAACTACATTTAAATGAATTTTATTTCAATTCCGTGGATGAACGAGATTTCAACCACAAAAGTGGTTGAAAAGTGGTTGAATTTTCAAAATATTTCTAACAGTGTAGCGGACGTAAGCCGCATATCATAGTATTTCAATCGAGCACTTAATTCCAACACAGTGTTGTATTTTAAGTTACTGCGCGGGAAATTCGAAAAGTCACTGACTTCTCAAACAGCCCTCGTATATACTTCTCCTGACATGTCGCCACGTTCTAGCCATTTTAGGATGTGTTCTCTGAATTGCTTGTTCGTGTCTTTGTCAAGTCATTGATCAATAAAAATAATTCATCTGGGAAATTCTTGAAGTGAAAATTTTATTATTGGATCGACTCACTCCGCGGATCCCATTTTCTTAATTAACCTTTCGCCTTCCTTCAGTTGACGGGAAGCCTCCCCCCACGCGCAATTGGGATACCGAAATTTTCTCTTTCTTTGTTTCTCGGAAGTTTAGGCAGCTATTACCGGGGATTATATTAAAGAAATAAAATATTTTGACCAAACGTGACACTTATTAAATCCCATTCTCGATGAAAATGAAGGTAGAAGTATCTGAAGAATATAAACAATTAACAGGATATCGAATCTAATTGTTATAAACAAATTATTTTAACAAAATATCAACATCGTGGAAATTTTGCTTGCAAGGTATATTTGTAACTTGAAATTGTTTGATTTTATCGATAGGATCATATTCAATCATGAAAATTTGTTGTGTGGTATGATTTTTATTTATTTTATAACCAAATTATATTTAAAAAATGCATAGTTTAGGCATTTATTGGTAGAAAGAAATCGTTTTTCTTTCTTAGTACCTTTAAATTATATTGGTGTTAATATTTAGTGATGAAGATTGGTCATTCGATATTATTTGTATATTTCATAATTAAATTTTATAAAAAAATGCATAGGTTGGTCATTAATGAACAGAAAGTAATCGTTTTTCTCTCTAATCGTCTCCAAATTACATAAGGAGTGATGTTTAGTGACGAAGAATTCTCAATCGATATTATTTGTTTATTTTATAAACAACTTCTGTAAACAAATGCAGAGTTTACTATTTATAGATAGAAAGTAAGCGTTTTTCTTTCTGATCGTCTTTAAATTATATAAGTGGTGATTTCTAGTGATGCAGACTTGTCATTCGATATTATTTGTTAATTTTATAAACAAATACATAGTTTGTCCATTTATAAATAGAAAGTAATCGATTTTCTGTGCGATCGTCTTCAAATTATATCAGTGATGATGTTTCGTGATGAAGACTTCTTGTTCAATATTATTTGTTTATTTTATGCATGAATTTCATAAATAAATGCATAATTTGGCCATGGATAGGCACAAAGTAAACGTTTTTCTTTCTTATCGCCTTAAAATCATATTAGTATGTAGAGATGTTTACTGATGATGATTTGTCATTCGATATTATTTGATTATTTCATAAAAAAATGCATAGTTTAACCATTTGTAGACAGAAATGAATCTTTTTTTATTATTGCTTTCAAATAATATCACTGCAAATGTTTTGTGATGTTTTAGAAGAATCAGCTTTCAAATTGTAAGGATTTCAAGCGGTTCAGAGAATTCAACAGACCAAAGCGCTCTCGAATTTCTACCAATGAATATTTAATACATAAGCTTCTTGTGTCATCTGATCTATTAATTGCATCTTTGAGGTGAAAATAAAGGAAGAATGAAGTTGAAATGGATCCTGAAATCACTGAAATTATTGACAAGTACAACTTGGAAGCTAATTCTTCTAAAACATCACAAAAACAATTCCAGAGATATCATTATTGAAGGCAATAAGAGAAGAAGATTAATCTCTGTGACAAATCCTCATCACTGAACATCACTACTGATATAATTTTAAGATGATAAAAAAGAAAAACGTTTATCTTATGTCTCTAAACGGCCAAAATATGCATTCATCTATAAAATAAACAAATAATATCGAACGAAAAGTCTTCACCACTAAATATCATCACCTACTCTCTGAATTTGAATGAGTAGAAAACTACTAATTGGTAGTAGTTTTCTACTAATTCAAATAGTGCAGATTCGTTGACTGGTAATTAGTAAAAATCTACAGATTCAATGAGTAAGAATAACTGACTAAATGAATTAGTAACTGTATCTACTCAAGAAATTGATAGCGTTAGCAGACAAGTAAATACTTAACGTTACAATCTTTTAAATTTGAATTTCTCAGCTACACACTGTGTTTATCTACAACTTCAATTCTTCCAAATAAGTTTCGCCTTTTTATTTTAACACTTCCAATCGGTGGCACTCTATAAAAACTTAAATCGAGGTTTTTATTCTCTTTGGACTCACAACCACTGACGCAACAACCTCCGAGACTTGTTGATTTTCTGTATTTCGTGGTGTTTTACGTGTATTTTGTATGTCATCCACGGCCATATTGGTTAGTTCGCGTAGAGGCCAACAGTGTCGCATAGCATGTTTAAATCCCCAACAGCATTTCATTGCTACTCATTGAATTAGTAAGTTGGTACTACCAAGCAGATTAGTAGAGTAAACTTACTAATTCATTTAGTAACCTGAAGCTTACCATTTCATTTAGTAGAAAGTGATAAAATTACTTATTTAACCGTCAGATGCAATGCTACTAATTGATTTAGTAAAATTTCTACTAATTCGGATTTAGAGAGTATATAATTTGAAGTCGATTGAAAAGAAAAACGATTACTTTCTGTCTAGAAATAGACAAACTATACATTTGTTCATAACATCTGTTTATAAAATAAACAAATAATATCAATTGACCATTCTTCGTCACTTCAAATCACTATTTATGTAATTTGAAGACGATTAGACAGAAGAATTATTTTACTTACGATTACTTTATGTCTATAAATGACCAAAGTATGCATTTTTTATATAATTTGTTAATAAAATAAATAAATTATACAACACAACAAATTTTCATGATGAAATATGATCCTGTCAATGAAATTAAGCAATTTCAACTTACAAATATACTTTGCAAGCAAAATTTTCACGATGTTGACATTTTGTTAATATAATTTGTGTATAGCAATTAGGTGTGATATCCTGTTAATTAATTCTAATCTTTAGATACTTTCACATTCACTTTCATCGAAAGCGAGATTAATTAAGTTCTTTATTTAAAGATAAAAAATTAAAATTAATAATGTCTCATTTTCGCTCTTCGTTTATTTATAGAAAAAATAGAAAATGATAGAAATTCAAAAATCTAATCTATAGACGCCTTTATCAAACTATTGCTGATCACTTCTACAAAAAGAATTTGAAAATCATTCAAGAATTGTAGGCTGTGGGTGATTTTGAATAGTAAATTCCCAATTCAGCCCACTGTGTGTAGGCGCGCTCGAACTTGCGAGCGAAGCGAAACACGCAATGACACTGTGCCCGCGCCGCGGGCTGATTTTTTTCTTAGGATATTTTGAATTGTTTAAACAATTTTCATTCACTCAAAAATTTCATCTTTCTATAGACCGTTAAAAGTTTTTTTTTTCTTCAGAAATTAATGTCGCAGATAATGAATGTTCAGAGTGATATTGTTTGTAAAAGACAGTTAGCAATTACATATTTAAGAAATTATTATCACTTACTTTTTCTCTTCATTGCCAAATATGTTAAAATAGAAATATTATTCTTCAAGTTAATCAATATTTTTTACATAAAACTGATATTTTGCATTTTCTGGGTCACATTCGGGCAAGAAATTTTCAAATTAATGTTGAAAATTGGATTTATTTTTTCCTGCAACAAACAAATTTGGGGGATGCACAGTGGTCAGAAGCCGGGAAAAGCTGGTCAAATTTCCCAAACAAATTTTTTTTTTTAAGGGCACTTTACTTATGGATATGTATTAGTAGTATATTTGTCATTTATTGCCACATTTAATAACAATCAGATTTTTTTTGTGACTTCGTGATTTAGTCTGAATATGTGAGCGTTTCACGAGTAATATTCAACACGTTTGAAACAAGTGAAAAATGACTATGCAAAAAACGCATGACTTGTGAAATAATAAACAACTTTCTGATTTCCAACATGGAATCGTCTCTAAAAAGTAAGTACTTCAATATTATTTAATTGGAGAATCATGATTTTATTTATTGTAATTTCCAAGAACATGTAAAGTCGACTGAAATCCTCTCGAAGAGAAAACGAGAAGTAATATAATTTGATGAATATAAGAAATGATCCACTGAGTTTCACCGAGATACTTAGTTTAAGATAATTATTAGGCTCCTTCCTATAACTCATCAAAAAACTAGCTGCGGTTTTGAGTTCAATCTCAATTTTTATTCCAAGCGTCTGTCCACTGTGCGACGCATCGCACAGTGGGACCAAATCGCAAATAGCAGGCCAAAAGTATAAAATTTGCATAAAATGGACCAAATTCTGTTACTCTCGCGGGTTTTTGGGGTCGCTGATTACGAAAACGATGTCAAAAATTCCGAAAACAAAATGGCGGATCCAGTATGGCGGACGAGTATGCTAAATAAACTTTTGATTCCTTTCAAAATTGGTACAAGGGGTTTTTTGAACTTGCTGATTACGAATCCGATACTATAATAAATTTATTTAGCATAATCGTCCGCCATATTGGATCCGCCATTTTTTAAATGTTTTTGACATCGGATTCGAAATCAGCGACCTTGAGAACCCCCTTATATTAATTTTTAAAAAAACAATCAAAAATTTATTTAGCATACTCATCCGCCATATTGGATCCGCCATTTGTTTTCAGAGTTTTTGACATCGGATTCGCAATCAGCGACACTAAAAACCCATGAGTAACAGAATTTGGATAATTTTATAAACATTTTATAATTTTGGCCAGCTTTTTGCGATTTTTAACCACTGTGGGATGGGGGATCGATGGCCAAAAATCGAAAGTCGAATTTTTACAGTATGCGCCTAAAATAAAGTTCAGTGTCAGTCAAAATGTCATTCCAGTATGTCATTTTGTCATAAATAGCGAGTAGACTTGCGTTGAATTCTGTAAGTGATCTTTAATTCAGCATGCCCTTTAACTGCATCATAATATTCAAAATCAAGGTTATATACTTTACCTATCTCGTGCCGGGCATTATATATAATGCGCAGGGATTAAATATAATGCCTGGATTATGTGCATTGCCTGTAACATATACACATAGAGAACCATGACTAATTACCTTGACAAATAGTATAATCTGTATTGATTGGATTTGTGACAACTTACAGGTCTTCATGAAATTGCATATTTTTTTATAATTTATCTCGATTTTCCAATAAAATAAAAAAAAGTGAAGGTTAGACAGAAAGGCTTGCGCGAGGCGATCACCGTTTCTGCCATAAATTATCATAGATTTCCACAAACTCGAACAAACTTTCACAAATTTCATAAATTTCTTCCTATAAAATTTATAGAAATTCGTTTTCTTGTTGTTGTGAAAACGGTGTTTTCGGGTTTACTTTAAAAACGGAAGAACCTGAAGCACTTCATGCAGAGGTAAAATTTGAAATTAAATTTTCTATAAGAATATGTATTTTTGTAAGTTAAAATTCAAAACTTGTTTCAAAGGTCTTCAAGGGCCAACGCCATTCAGCAAACACAATGTATTAGCGGTTATGAAATGGAATTTTGATTTTTTTTTCCTAAATCACAACAATTTTTTCTAAGTTCCAAAAATTGATATGTACTTACCTTCATGATCATAACTTTGATCAAAGATGGATAGTTGTTGCATCTGCCTGTACAACTCGTGCAATTGGCTGCGCTGAAGTGATGGTGAGCGTGTTAGTATTGGAGCTGAAGCTGTAAAATATAATATAGGAACTTTTATTCAAGAATTTTTTTCAATAAACCCCAAAAATGTTTGATTGATCCAAACTAAAGATAGCTCAAATAAAATCCCAAAGTCAGTAATTATTAACCGAGGTACCAAATTTCGATGAAGTAAATATATTTGAAGCATCTAGACACCCTGACATATGTATTTTTAGAGTATTGTGTTATTTTTACTTCTTATTGCTTATTGAAATGGCTCAATCTATGCGACTTTTGCTCGTGTACCTTCAAAATGAACCAGTCAGTTGAAAAGGGGGTGAACAAAAATTTATAAATTATTTTCAATCACATTTTTGTCACGTATAATTTATATTAAAAAATTATTTCATGAAGGCCTTTCTGCCGATTGTCCATTCCCCTCCATTTGAAATTAAAATTTAAAACTCTCAGACGTGAATATTGAAATAATATAAAATAGCAATAATTTAGAACAGATAGTAAATTAATTTCTGAATTTAGAAAAAAAACAATATTACATATTAGAGCATATTACACCCGCCTTGCAAGAATCTGGCTGGCTGAAAATGAAGCACAGATGGGAAGTGCAACTATGTGTCCTCACTATCAGGGTCCTCTCGCAGGGCGTTCCGGAATATTTATTTGGTCATTTGTAGAAGACAAGCGAGCCAGAAAATCTCTCACGCCTTCTCAGAAGTTTGTACCTCAGAAATTATGTTTTGGGGATGCCTCCTGAGTGTTTTTACAGTATATGAAAAAAATCGTTAGGCCCCCTTTTAAAATAACTCGATATTTGTTGTTTTTTGATCAATTTATGTGATTTTTTTCGAAAGGACTAAGTAATGAGTGACGTTTTCTGTACTAAAAACCTTCAATTTTGAGCCCAAAATAAGTTCCTGTGTGATTAATATTGATTGACTTTCCGATCCCTTTTAGATTTTGAAAAATATGTGGAAGTCGTTAGTTTTTTCAATATTTCACAATTTCGGTCCATTTGTCGTAACAGTTCTGAAAACCAAAAAGAAAGTCCAAAAATTTCCGAAGAATTTAAAAAAAAAATGTTCTAGCATGGATAGTTCAGAAGTTATGACCTCTCAAACTGATTAATCAGTGAAAAAACTTTAAATCTCTTTCTTTTTGCACAATATCTTATCCCCTGTACATCCCATATGAAAGTTGTGTGAAAATAAATTAAAGAAGATGGAATTATCTTTAAAACTAAAAAAAAATTGATTCTAGCTTTTATAGAATAGAAGTTATAGTCTCTTGTTTGCATCGTGAGTTACTGAATCTCTCGGCATTTTAAACATTATAAGAGACTATAATTTCTGTTCTATAAAAGCTAGAATCAATTTTTTTTTAGTGTTAAAGATAATTTAATGTTATTCTTTGGAAATTTTTGGACTTTCTTTTTGTTTTCAGAATTTTTACCACAAATGGACCAGATTTGTGAAATCTTGAAAAAACTGATGCCTTTCACATATTTTTCAAAATCTAAAAGGGATCGGAAAGGCAATCAATATTAATCACACAGGAACTTATTTTGGGCGCAAAACTGAATGTTTTTAGTACATAAAACGTTACTTATTACTTGTTCCTTTCGAAAAAAATCATATAAATTGATTAAAAAACAACAAATATCGAGTTATTTCAAAAGGGGGCCTAAGGATTTTTTCATATTCTGTAAAAATACTCAGGAGGCATCCGCAAAACATAATTTCTGAGGTACACACTTCAGCCTGCTCATTTCAGTGAAACTTGGTTCTGAGGAGGCGTGCTCTTGCAATGAGATCCGATGGTAAGTTATATGTTCCGAGAGCAAAATAATCGAAAGGCGAATCCACATTTTCCTACGCTGCTCCGCATATCTAGTAACTTTGTAGTACCAAGTCTTAGCATTTTTCAAAACAAATATCCGCGATATTGGATGCGTCCTTCTAAATTTGTAACTTTTGACGCCAAATTCCACATCAGAGACATTGAATACCCCTTTATATCAACCTTCAGAAAAATGTAAAAATATTCAACAAATTTGACCGCAATAATGGATCCACCATTTTTTTTTTAACTTTTAATATTAAGTTGTTGTTGATGCACTCTCTGTGCGCCAGAAACACCCAGAGCTTCAGCATGTTTCGCATCAGTCTTTGCGAAATCAAGCCGACTACCTATGGGAAAATGGATATGTACGCCGATATTAAGACCAACCGCGGAAAGCAGGCACCTTCGGAGAAATGATCGTGATTTCAGGACAAGGAGGAACATTAACATGCAGGTTCCTCCTAAGCCCCGTGTTCTTGCTGAAATGGATACCTCCCTTCGTGAAGATATCTCGCAAAAGTCCGACCTCCAGACCATTAATTGCTCAGTTTATGGTGCTGCGACAGGTTTGGCTGGTTCAAATTGAAGGCTAAAACCGACGATGGATCAAAAGACCAGAGACGCTAGCATCAACTGAACAAGAAGATTGGATGCGCAAGACAGGATGAGTCTCTCAGTGTGTGATTCACTACATAACATCTGGTAGACCGTTCATGGAAAGGGTTAGAAAGTTTGCTAAAGAACTGAGGATCTTCAACCACACACTGAACAAATCAAAGCTACTGAAAATCAAGCAGCATATTGTTGACAAAATACGGGAGTTATCTGACGCAAAGAGGAGAATACAGAAGAGGGAGAGATGAATCAGAGAGGATCAACAGTTTTTCGCTGACACATCGCGCCTCTTCAGCGATCTCCTCGTTTCTGTCAAAAATGCACCCAAGCCCAACGAGGTAGATACTTTTTGGAGAGAGGTATACAAGATCCTGAAAACACTGAAGTTAAAAAAAGATACTGATAATATCATCCGCTTTTAGGGGTTTTGCGACAACCTCATAACATTTGAGAAGTAATGTCATCAATCACTGCCTACGAGGTGAAAAAAGCACTGAGGGGCACAAAGAACTTTTCCGCTGCAGGTCCAGATGGTATCAAGAACTTCTGGTGGAAGAAGTTTACTTCTACACACCAACATCTTGAACGCATATTCAACTCTTATTTTAAATCAGAAACGCCCATTCCGCAGTAGCTGGTGTTGGGACGCACTATACTTCTATAGAAAAAAGGCAACTTTTCCAACCCAGAGAATGACAGGCCAATAACTTGTTTGAACACACTGTAGAAAATCTTTACAGCTGCCCTGTCAATGGCTCGGATTGACTACCGAAAAACTTTCGTTTCAACCTATCATAGAATCATCATCTGTCTGTTGGAAAGCTTAAAGGTTCATCCACACATAGTGAGATGCAGAGAGAGATTGATGCTTTCTTGGAAAACTAGATTTACTATATCATCTGGAAATTATCGTGTGACAACGAACAACGTCACCTTTCAGAGGGGAGTCTTTCAGGGCGATACTATGATTTTCTGCATCACACTTCTGCCTATATCTCTCACACTACGAAATTCTCCTGGATACCTCTGCGGCGACACTAATCATCGTGAGCATAAGGTCACTCATGTGTTTTATACGGATAACTTGAGGATCTATGCTTCTGGTAAAAGCAAACCTCAAAGGGCTAGAAAAGTTGTCAAGGAGTAGACAGGAGAGATTAGTATGGACTTTGGATTGGACAAGTGTGACAAGATTCAGCTGAAGGAAGGAATGATTGTTGGCGTTCCCAAGGATCCTGAGCTTGTGGATATGAGTGTCACTAGACATCTTGACACTGGAGATACCTACACATACCTGGGCATGCCTCAAAGCCGCATTCAGGACGGAACATCAATGAAGGAGTCTCTCCAAAGCAGGTACAAGCATCTTCTTCGACAGATTTGGTCTTCAAACTGTCGGCGTTGAACAAGGTATCTGCGACTAACATGCTTGCCATCCCGGTTCTATTCCACTAGTTTGGAGTGGTTCAATGGACGAAGAACAAGCTCACGAGCCTTGATATTGCCACACGTAAGAGCATGCATATCCATAAGAGCTTGTATATCAATTCGTCCGTTCCGCGATTATACATCTCACGCCGTCAAGGCGGACGCGGAATTCTGAATCTCCAATGTCTTCATAACCGAATTGCCCTAAGTACAGCTTACATTGTTGCAAATGTCAGAGATCCTCTCCTAAAAATGGTCAGGAAACACGAAATGATTGGCAAAGAAGGCGTGGAGCAGGCGGCCGAGACCCTTGGCCTGAATTTCAACATCAGAAGTGAGGAAAGTGCATTACGCCATCTAGACGTTTTAATTCTAAAAGTTGAAGTAAAGAAAGCAGAAGTAGAAAATTTCCGCGAACAGCGAAGGATCAAAATTTTGCTTTCCTCAGATAATCAGGGCTTAATTCAGGTACAGAGGGTTTTATGTTCGCATGCCAGGACGGCTGAGTACCTAGAAGACATACTATATGGGTGTCCCACTTAAACGGGAACAACGTATCTCTACAGGCATAATCTGGCCCTAAGAGTCCTTTATTACCATCATGGTCGCTCTCACGTTGCTAACCGCGACCCTGTCCTGCCAAACGCTCTGAGGGAGATCGAGTCAATATTCAAAACGAGAAGTGCCAAATTTTCTGGATCTACGATTTTCGGAAAGTAGTCTCCGTTCCTCAATCGAGGCATGTCATTGTTCTCCAAGACTTCACGAAAAGAACTATATTCGTGATCAACTTCTTGGCTCCGTTCAACTATGACATCAGTGCCAAGGCACAGCAGGAGACGTATCAAGGCCTTAAAAGGGAACTGCAACGACTGTACCCAAAATATTTGGTTAAAGTAATTGTCCTCGTGATCGGTGCTCTCGGAGGTGCGAAACTATCACTGGTTCGTAATCTTAACGCCACGCCCGCGTGCAAAATATATGCCAAAGAACTTGCGAGATGGATGCAGAAAGCTGTCATCCTGGGGTCGCTTCGTATCCTCAAGACACACGAGGGTTTCGCCGGCCTCTCGTTGTGATTTGATCCTGCCCTGTGACCACTTATATCACGATTCTGTTACGTGGCCATATGTGTAATTTAATGTGGTTCTACTGGGCGCCCGTGTCATTTGTAGATGGCAGTTGCTCCCAGTGAGACCATGCGGTGGTTGTTTAACTTTCTTTCAAATTATATATATACAAACTTGTAACTTTTGACATCAAATTCCAAATCAGCGAATCCAAAAATCCCTTTGTACTAACATTGATATAGATGCGAAAAAAAATCGACTTTTTGCCACTTTTATTGGACTTTGGCCCACTTTGCGGTCACTAGAGCAATACTCCAGCTGGATTTTATTGGCATCATAAAGATACGCCTGAATGGATGCAGCATTCTTTCAAAGATCTTTTTTGAGTGACTTTTTAATCTACGAAGAATAAGCGCCTATGAGAAATGTAGGACATGCATTGTATGTTCAAAAACAACCCTGCAGAAAGTTGCATTGCTGGAAAGCCAACAAAGCTTAAAAATCAAACTATCAAAAGTTACCGGTAAATTACCATAAATGTAATTTGTAATTTGTAATTTATTGAAAAAGTCCCTAGGGCTAAATAGCCCTCTAAGGAACAAAATATACATGATAATATTCTCAAAACTAGGATCGTGGCACAGTAACTGAACATGTGTATTTAACAGTAAATTATTACTATCAATTAATATTAAACATAGGCCGTTAGAATCAAAATGTTATAGGTTGAACTACATAGTAGTGTTGTAATTATACGATATGTGTTTAATAAAATCAGAAACTACATTAGTACTGAAAGGTCAACATAATACTAAATTTATTACCAATGGGTAATTTCAAGTAAATTATTTGAATCATTGAATAATTACTTAAAAAATTCAATTTTAAAATGATAATAAGAGGGCGTTTCCCTGATAATTAGTGGTATTCTATTCCATAGACGTGCCCCCCTAACCATAAACGATCTTTGTAGTTTACATGTTCTGTGCTTTGGTATTTTTAAAGCTAAGTTCCTCTCACGGAGTCTGGCATGATTCGGATGATTTTTATCAACAAAAGTAAAATATTCACGTAAATACTGAGGAGCTTCATTTCTAGATATTTTAAAGAGCAAATTGCCCGTATAAAACTGCATTCTTTTAGCCACGGGCAGAAACCCAGCTCTCTCCCGATAGAGAGTAATGTGTGCACTTTTTGGTTAATTGTATACATATAAAACGGAGACATGCATTTAGTGCCCGTTCTAGCTTTCCATTTAGTTCGTCCGTTGTATCATCATAAGCAATACATCCGTGATCGAAGAACGGTAGAATTAAACTCTTAACTAGAAGAATCCTAGTTGAGGTACGTAAGGAGTCTTTGTTTTTATTTAATTGCTGTAGAATTCTGTAGGTTTTCCGAGAAATAGCCATTACATGCTCTTTCCAAGACAGAGTAGGGTTGAGCAAGTATCCTAAATCCTTGACCGATTCTTGAAAAACAATAGTAACATTACCAACCCTCAAAGGATGGAGGTGAGCGAGTGCATCCACAGAGGGAGAAGCCGAAGGCCCAATAATAATAGCATTAGTTTTAGCTGGATTTAAAGCAAGACCATTATTTTCAGTTCAAAGCACCACCCGATCTATGTCCTCTTGGGTCTGACTGAGAAGTCTATTCAATTCTGTAGCAGGTCCGGGAAGGTACAATTTGAAGTCATCGGCGTATTTAAGATACTTACAAAATTTTAGATCACTTCCAAGATCAGAGGTATACAAGTTAAAAAGCGTAGGTGCAAGTGTGGACCCCTGCGGAACTCCACTCTTAACTTCCACCCATTCAGACATATCAGCATTACTAGTCTTTACACTTTGTGAACGATTACTTAAATAGGTGGCAAACCACTTTATTACTGAATTAGGCATTTCGAAAGATTTGAGTTTTTGTAAAAGTAAATTGTGGTTCACTGTGTCAAAAAACTTAGAAAAATCAAAAAGTACCACAACCGTAATCTCTTTTTTATCGATCGCCAGCTTAACATCAGTAGTGATTTTTAGGGACGCTGTGAGTGTACTATGTTTGTCTCTGAAGCCCGATTGCATAGGGTCTAATAATTTATTAGTATCTAGAAAATTTGTTAGTTGTCTGTGCACCATCCGTTCAAGTGGCTTTGATAACACATTAAGGATAGAAATTGGCCGGAAGTCTTTAGTGGAACTAGGACTGGTGATTTTAGGTATCGGTTGTATTAGTGCCTTTTTCCATATATTTGGGAAAATACCACTTTGTAAAGATGCATTATAAATCTCCAATAATATTGGGAAGATAACTAGAAGAGCTAACCGGATCATTTTTATCGATATTCCATCCATACCGATCGCCTTAGAATTAACTTCCATTACTTCCTTAAGGAAATTCTCAGGATTGATATCAGAAAAAAAGAAATCATGTTCATCAAAAGTTTGCAGAGGTAAATTGGAAGAGGCAGTTGGAAGTTCTGTCACAATAGGTTTCAACATGAACGTATTAAGGAATTCACTAGCAGAGAAATTTTGATCAGGATATTCCTGTTTAGGTGAAATTAAACGCAAGCGCCTGAGAAGATGAGAAATATTTTCTTTTTTGTTTTTATTTCTGATTGCATTAAAGTTAAATTGGTTGTGAGAGTCCCTAATTTTCGTCTGCCCAAGATTCCGAAGCTTGCGAAATTCCGCTTGTAGACTACTATTCCTGGTTCTTCTTGCTAATCTACGTTTCGTGTCCCTTTTCCTCATCAATTCTCTTATTTCTGTAGTAATGCATGGGGCCGTTTCCCTTCGAGAACGTGGTACATATAAAGGCGCGAATTCGTTAAATGCATGAGTCAAAATGGTAATTAGACCGTTTACCTTTGTATTCACGTCACGAACTGAGGATAAATTTGCCCAATCATATGATATTAAATGATCCTGAAACTCTTGTTTATTGATTAGTGTAAGATTTCGAGTCAGTGTAGGAGTAGGTTTAGGAGGGAGATTACTGGACATTTGGTACTCAGTGTTGATAAGATCATGATTAGATAAGAAAGGCATGCTGTGAATAGGATAGTACTTTTTCAAGGTCATCTACAATAATTAAGTCTATGTGTGTACTAGTAAAATTAGAGTGATGAGTAGAATCATGTGGCACTGTAGAAAGTCCCGCGGAGTAAATTACAGATTTCAAATGTTTAGTCAGATTAGTATTCGAATTCAAATTTGTGTTCAAATCTCCAGTAAGTATTATGCTATTATAATTAGGAGTAAGTGTAAATATTTCTGATTCAAGTTCTTTACTATAGTAAGCGTTAGGAGGTTTATAAATAACCTCAATTAGCAAACAATCCCGCCCGAAATACACCTCAACAAACAGAAAGTCAGCGACAGGATAATTAGCCTGTGGACTCACTCTTACTACTGAATTGCACTCGAAGGGATATCAGGCTTAAGACAAGTTTCAGACACTGCGATGATATGGTATAAAACACGTACTAAAATAGTATTTAAACTCAAGGAAATGTGCCGAGAGAGACTGAGCATTAACGTGGCAAAATCTTAACTTGTCCATGAGATGAATGAACAGTTCAAATCCCGATATATGTTATTATTTTCCAGAAGACGAAGCTTGTAGTAAAGTATAGAGTTACAGTAAAAGATAATAACCAAAACAAGCCAGACTACTCGAAAGAGGACATATATAAACCGAAAATCTGTAGTACATGTAGTGTGAGAAGCCATACCGTAAATATGCAAAGATGAAATAAAGTAAAAGATACACGCATAAACGAAATACACCTTTTTATAAGAAATGACACATTTCTTTCCGCAGGACCCAATAGTAAATTGTAGTAAATACCTCCATGTAGCAATTGGATTTACCACTAACCAAAATATGCCAAACAAAGTACGCATGAGTAGGAATGAATAGAAAAAGGTAGAATCCAAAAACGAGTAGTAAGAATCCAAAATAAAGTTCTTTGAAACAGGATATTTACTCATAATGACGATATAGTTCTCAAAGATGATCCTACGTCCATACAGTGATTGCTAGCGAAATCCATTAAGATCCTGAAGATGAGAAATTATAATTCTCTGCGAACCTTCCTCCTTACGGCAAAAGATCTTGCCACCAGAGATCCATAGAAACCTTATCTTCTTAGCTCTTTTCAAGTTTAAAGCCTCCTTATATGTAAGAACATTATATTTGGTAAGAGTTTCTCCAATGTACAGGATGCATTCCTCCCCACCAGACCAGCCCATATTTTTCGTAGCAAATATCTCGCTTCTTCTTACGTTTCTCAATAAGACGAAAACAAGTCTCTTGCTGACTAAATTTAGCAATTATAATCGGAGGTCGAGACTGACCTGAGGCATTCAATTCATAGGGTCGTGTTCTAAAAATAGAAATAAGACCCTCTTTGGAGTAAGGTACCTCCAAAGCGATCGCAATTTTATTCATAACAGCTGGAAGGTCCTCCCCCTGTTTGAAAGGAAAACCATGAATTTCTACAACATTGGCTAGAGAAGCCTGCTCCAAGAAATTGCATTTGCTCTCCAAGTGCGCCACCTGGGAAGTCAATTTGTTTTCAGTAAATGAGAGTTTCTTCGTCACTTCCTGAAGCTCTTGAATTTCTGTAACATTACTTGCAACGGTCGTTTCAACCGTCGTTATGCGTCGAGAGTTTTGAATGATATTATCCTTCATGCTATTAATTGAGGTATCTAACTTACTCTGAAACTTTTCAAATAAAGCCACCATGATATTAGGCGTCAGTTCAAAACTCACGCGGACAAAAAGTTCACAAATTCCAGATTTCTAACAGAAACCGTTCACACCATTCAGAAAATTCGAAACACAACTGCTTCTAGTTCATATGTAACAAAAAATTTATAAAAAATTCGCCCGTATATAAAAACTGTTAAGCAAAAATACCGCAGCCCGTTATTCCACGTCTCTAGTCACGACCAGTGCCATTTTTTCACAAATTTTATATATAAATTTCTATGAATCTCAGAAATAAGTATAGACTAAGCTTCTGCGTAAGCGTCCAGCAGAACTGTTATTAAAAGTTAAGGGTGAATTGCTTCACATTTCCATAAATTTCTGTAAATTCTCACGAGTTTCCAAAAACTTCTATAAATTATAATAAATTTCTAAAATTCAAAGAAATTTGTTTGTTAAAAACGGGGTTTTCGGATATATTTTGAAAATGGAGGAAGCTAGAATATTTTTGTATAGAGAAAACAAATGTGCATTAATTTTTCTATAAGATAACGTACTTCATAATTCAAAATTCGAATCTTGTTTCGAAGGTCTCCAGGGGTCAACGCCGTTCAGTGAGAATAATTTATTGGCGGTTGAGAAATAAATTTTTTTTTTCTGAATACCAACAATTTGTTGTCAGTTTGAGAAATTATAATATACTAACGTGGAATTCTATGACTTGAAGCACTACTGCTAGAACTTGCACCTTGATGTTGGTTACGGTCCAGCCACGGGGTCATATGGGTCGCGACCATCACATTAGTACCGATCCGTAGTAGACTTGGAGCTGGCAGATCAGCACCTGCAACTGTAAAATATAATATATGGACTTTTATTCCAGAATTTCAAGAATTCAAGGCAGAAAAAAAAAGAAAAACGTTGCTTTTTGAAAGCACGAGAAAAAATGAAGAATAAAACATTCCATTTTATGGTCAAACTATGCAAGACACAAAAAAAGATGAAACAGAAATTGTGCTGCCGTAAATGATCTACAAATTGGTTGATTATCACTTCTTGATAGGACGCGTAGTTTTTTTCTATTCGTGAGAAATAAAATTGAAAATAAAAATGAAAAATTTGTGGAAAGCGAAAAAAGGCACGGAAAAAATTGATGGACAAAAGTTGTTCATCCAAAAAAGAGATACAAAATTTGTTATAATTTATTTCATTCTCATCATTTATGATTGAGAAAGTATTAGAACTGTCCGAAATTTGACACCACAAATTTCAAATTTCGAACCAAGCAACGCGAAATACAAAAAAAAGAATTTAAAGAGCAATTATAGCTTTTGAAATGTCCTACAAAATTTCTGTTAACGATTTTTAAATAAGACCCGTCCAACAAGGAATTGCAGCTTTCAAAAAGTTCTATAAAATTGATTTGTGCCCTTTTTTGATAGGACGTGTCATTTTGGTTTTATTCATCAAAAATACTATGAAAAAAGTCGAAAATTCAAATGATGTGCCAATAAACGACGCGAAATATGGGGAATAGTTTTTGGAGAAATTTTAGCGTTTAAAAATTCCTAGAGCATTTCTTTGAACCATTTTTGACAGAACTCCTCGCTTTTAATTTATTTGTTAAAAATTATATGATGAGTGATGAAGATTTTTCAAAAATTAGTAAATTATATCACTCAATATTAAAATTTAGGGTGAAATAATGAAATTTCCGATTTTAAACATTGGGTGATGTTGCGATTTTTATACCAATGAAAGTTGAACTATTTTTCTTAGGGGGGGGGGGGGTAATCATTGACTCAGCTTTAATTATTTTAGAATTTTTTTTGAAATATTGTAAGGAATTGTTAATTGATTTTAGTAATTTGAAAGCGCTCCGAAACATTTTCAATAAGTTTTAACATTTTAGGGCTTTTTAAAAGATTCCAAGGAAGATTAAAATTTCAGAGTTCAGAAAATATCAGATTTCATAGAATTTTACGGAAGTTTTATAATACTTTAATTCTTTTTAAAGGATTTGGTGGATGTTGCAATTTTCATGATATCATTGAGAACGCGATGAGTGATAGAAAGTTGCGGTTTCTTCTGAAATTTTCAACTTTGCTTTACCTTTTTCCTTATGAACAAATGGTAAATATACATTAGAGAGAAACATATATTTTAAACAATCTCTTTCTTTTTCGTAAATATATTTTGCTGGAGGGGGGCTGATATTATTTATGTTCAATTCTGCATTTTTCTTTTACGCTATGCAATAAACTTCTTGTTGTAATTGAAAACAAAACTTTTACAAGTCATTCACACACCTAGTTCTCCCACGTATTCCTAGTCATTTAATTCTTTGTTCTTTGTCATGGGAAAAAATAAAAAATAATTCACTCAAAAAAGTAAAATACTATTTGAAAAACGGTGATGACATCTTCATTCGACCCAAATCTCTTACCGCCCAGCCATTTCTTCAGGTTTGGAAACAGGAAATAGTCGCAGGGGGCTAAATCTGGAGAATCTGTTGGATAAGGTAGTATTTCGTAGCCCAATGATGGATTTTTGCCATCGTGACAACACACGTGTGCACCCGTGCATTGTCCCGATGGAACAGCACTTTTTTCTTCGACAAATGCGGCCTTTTTTGCTTCAAATCAATATCGAATCTCTCCAAAAGCTGTGAAGAATAATATTAGCCGTTGATCGTTTTGCCCTTCTGGAGGTAATCGATGTGAATAATAGCGCGTGCATCCCAAACAACTGTGGCCATGACCTTGTTGGCCGACAGATCCAGCTTGGCCTTCTTTGGTGCACGCTCACCCGGAGAAACCCAGTGTTTTGATTTTTCCTTGGTCTTTGGTTTGTTCTGACGGATTCATGTTTCGTCCACGGTTACGAAACGGCGCAAAAACTTGTTCGGATTGCGACTGAACATCGCCGAAGACTCCTTTGAAATGGTCATAGGGTTGCGCTTATGGTTGAGTGTGAGCAATCGCGGCACCCATCTCGCGGATAGTTTTTTCATGTCCAAACATTGATGTAAAATGTGATATACCCGCTCAGTTGAGATGCCTACAGTCTCAGCCACTTCACGCACTTTCATTCTCCTGTCGCCCAATATCATTCCATGGATTTTATCGACGATTTCTAGCGTGATGACCTCTTTTGGACGACCTGAACGTTCGGCGTCACTTGTGCTGATACTACCACAACGGAACTCAGTAAACAACTTCTTAATCATTGAAATTGATGGTGCGCAGTTCCCATAGTATTTATGAAGCCCTTCCTTGGTTTCAGTGATGGTTTTTTTCACGCAAAAAATAATGCTTAATCAGCACGCGAAATTCACTTTGTTCCATTTTCGTTAAAATTCTGGCTGGCACACATAAACTAAATGAGCCAGCTTGCTCAAAAATCAATAGTAGTCTATTCATAGATGGCATTAACGGGAGCAGTGTTGCATTTAAAGTTACTGCGCGGGAAATTCGAAAAGTCTCTGACCTACCAAACAGCCCTCGTAGCTAATATTGAGGATTCTAAATAATATTTACAAAAACGTATTTTTTTCCTATCGGAAATACGTGTTCATGGGGCTTGCGCAACCTGAAAATATCATTTTCTTCAAAACAAGAAAAAAATTTATTTTTATGTTGATTCAAAAAAATTTCCGAGCGTGATTCATAAAAATTCGAAAAAAAATTTTTTTGACCACCCGAATGGATATGCATAAGCTTACGTGTGGCGATATCAAGGGCCGTAAGCTCGTTCTTCGTCCATTGAACCAACCCAAACGAGTAGAATAGAACCGGGACGGCAAGCATGTTAGTCACAGATACCTTGTTCAACGCCCACACATTGAAAGACCAAATCTGTCGAAGAAGATGCTTGTATCTGCTTCGGAGAGAGTCCTTCACTGATGTCACGTACTGAATGCGGTTTTGAGGATACCCAGGTACGAGGGGCTACTCACTAAGAAATCTTCGATTGCTGTCCGGAAAATCTAAGAGAAGTCTTGGAGGAACTCTTGGAAATCTCTCAGCAATCTAGCATTCGTGAGAAATCTTGGATATCTCTGGCTAATGAGTGTGGACAGACTTAAGGTGGTGTGAAGCAGTCAGACATACGCTCCTCGCGTGGAACGAAGAGCCGACTGAACCCGTGAGTTGCCGAGTTTAGCCAAGTCTATAGAATACCACACGTGACTTATTATCGCGAGCAGCGTCGGAAATCTGGGAACTCGCGGCAATCTCAACGAAATCTTGGAAATCTCTACAAAAATTCGATACAGACTGCCACATTCACAGTTTCAAGATTTCCAGATTTCGTAGTGAGTAGCCCCTCGCCCATGTAGGTGTGGGTCGCTCCAGTGTTCCAGCAGACAGACGATAAGTCTATGAGAGGTTGAATCGAAAGCATGTCGGTAGTGAATCCAGGCCATTTAAATGAGGCGCAGATGGCCTGCTGCGTTTCTGCAGACGCACCTGTCCTGTTGTGTAGGACAGCTATAAAGATCTTATTCAGTGTGTTCAAACAAGTTATTGGCATGTAATTGTCTAGGTTGGACAAGTTGCTTTTTCCGTTAGGCGTATAGTGCGTCCTAACACCAGCCACTGCAGATTGGGCGTTTCCGACTCTAAATAAGAGGTAAATATGCGGGCCATATGTTGGTGTGTAGAAGTAAACATCTTTCTCCAGATGTTTATGTGCATGCTTAAGAAGCGCGAAGGATCAGCGAGAAACTGTTGATTCCTGATATATGGATGGTGCCAGAAACACCCAGAGCTTCAGCATGTTTCGCATCAGTCTTTGCGAAATCAAGCCGACTACCTACGGGAAAATGGATATGTACGCCGCGCGCTTCCCCAACCGCTGCTTGATGAAGCTGCAGGCGAAGATGAGGAAGCGACATTCAGACCAACCGTAGAAAGTAGGCACCTTCTGACAGATGATCGCGATTTCAGTACAAGGAGGAACATTAACATGCAAGTTCCTCCTAAGCCCCAAGATCTGGCTGAAATGGATGCCTCCCTTCGTGGAGATATCTCGCAAGAGTCCGACCTCTGGACCATCAATTTCTCAGTTTATGGTGCGGCGAGAGCTTTGGTTTATTCAAATCGAAGGCTAAAACCGACGATGGATCAAAAGACCAAAAGGCGCTTGCAGAAGAGGGAGAGATGGATCAGGAAGAATCAACAGTTTAACGCTGACCCATCGCACCTCTTCAGCGATCTACCTGTTTCTGTAAAAAATCCACCCAAGCCCAAGGAGGTCCAACGACAGGGTATAGAAAAGATGCCAGATAATTTTGGGGATTCAAGGAAAAATGATGATGAAAATAGATTAATTAGCTTATGCTTGGAATAGGGCTCATTTGTTACAAATATTTGGTTTAGGCATAAAATGATCCACATGTACACTTGGTGTAGAGGAGATAGGCACAGTACAATCGACTTCTTTGTTGCAGATGAAAAACTAAGAGAGCTAGTAAAAGGTACAAGTGTCATGAGGGGTTCAGAATGCAATACTGATCATCACCTTTTAGTCTCCAAACTAAACTTAGGCCAGAGATGAAGACGAAAGAGGACCAGAAAAAAGCGAATCCAGATTGCGAATCTAGAGAAACCGGAAGTGCGAATAGATTTTAAAAATAGAATAAAGTAACGGATAGATGAGGCAACTTGGATGGCGCGAATAAACAATGAAGATATAAAGGGCGCATCGACTATGATCCGGGATGTCATTGTTAAAGTGCGGCTAATGTGTGTGGTACTGCGGTTGTAGGAAGAATATCTTGTAATGCGTGGTGGTGGAATGATGAAATCCAAGCAGCCGCCCAAGAAAAGAGATTAGCGTAGGACAAAAGGTTGAATATCACAGGCCTTAGCGATGATAAGAGAAATAGAATTGCAAACGATTACAGACACAAAAAGAGGAAAATAAAAATACTAGTGAAGGAAAGTGAAAATAAAATCAAAACGGGAGCCAGCATGAGAAATAGCAAGGGTGAAATGCAATATGATACATACGGGATACTAGATGCTTTGAGAGATTCTTTTATGAAATTATTGGGAGGTGAAACTATTGGACCCTAAAACTGCGATATAGAACACGATACGTTAAAAAACCCAATTGAGAAAGTCTGTGTCTCCGAAGTTAGGGATATAATTAAGAACTTAAAAAATGGCAAGGCTGCTGGTGTAGACAGTATTAATGCTGAAATTCGAATATCGTGCCAATATACGAATGAATGGGAGATAAAAGCAACTGAAATAATTATAGAGGTATCAGCTTATTAAGTACAGTAAGTCAAGTATATTAAAAAATGCTTCTTTGTAGGGTAATGAAAATAACAGCAGAAAAGATATGGGAAGTTCAAAGTGCATCCTACAAGAAATAAAAACAATATATGCTAGTAGCAAGGCGAGTGTCAGGGTATATAGGAAACTGAGTGATTGGTTCGATATTATGCAAGTTGTTGGACAAGGATGCGTCAAATCCTCATGGCTATTCATTATATTCATGGACCGGTGACTAGGAATGGCCGTCTTCGACGAAGAACGTGTGGATCTCGGGACAAAGAGGGTACGTTGGTTAGCGTTGGTAGTTGATAAAGTTGTTATGGCAGAGTCAATCAAAGACTTGTAAAGAATGTTGAGCAAACGGAATGCAAGCATGAAGAACATGCGCTTAAAATTAACGAAAATAAAACAAAAATTATGGTGTTTGAAGGAAAGGGTGAGAATACAATATGCAACATTGTCCTAAATGATTCTCAGAATAGAACAAGTAGATAATTACGTGTATCTTGGTAGTCTATTCACTAGTGGCGAAGATAGATGTGTTGTAGGGTAGCAAGACCTGGACCTGAGAAGAAGAGGATGAGAGTAAAATTAACGAAATTAACGTTAAAATCCTGCGCATGATATGCGGTAACTTCAGAAACGGTATCTGAAATGAAGTACAAAAGGTTGTGCCATAGTACAGAAAGGTGAGGTAAACCTACCTTTCCTATGTGTAATAGTTCAATATTAAAAAGGATTTGATCCAGGTCTCATTGGATGGTGAGTCCGCTATTTATGTCAAATGACGCCCTCCTGGCTAGAAAGGTTAAGTCTGTAATTTTTAATCGTTTTCGCTCTCATTGCTTTTATTTATTGATAATATAATCACTGAATCAAATGTGAAAAAAACTTCTCATCTTAAAATATGGGCCTTAATCACATATTCGATGCAACGAGTGTACACGCACTATTATAACATAAATACATGAGAAGTCGTTTGTATTAACTTCACTCATATTTCCTTACCTTTGTATTCCCAGGATAAGCATGAACTGCAAATTTTATAATAAAATTCATGAACCGAAAAAATTTTTTAACCCCTTGAAATTTGCAGTTACAGTAACTGAAAATTCCTAAACTGTAACGGAATTTTCTGAAATATGTGACTGAAGCGTTGTGCAGTTACCGTTGCTCCTGTTACAGTTTAGGAAAATTTTGAAACGGTTTCTGCATAAAGCTTTAGTGGACGCGTCTCTGAAAATTCCTAATTCTCAGAGATCTGAGAATGCAACTCATGCTATTTTTACATTTTTCAAAATTAAAGAGTTTTTAATTGCAAATCTTCAAAATTGAAAGTATTTTAACTGCAAATCTTTATGGTTGAAGAATTTTCCATTGTAAGTCTTCAAAATTGAACTATTAAAAAAATGTTTCATTGAAGAGTATTCAATTCTAATAATTTACAGTTGAAAATTCAAAAAATGATTTATAATAATATTAATAATATGTAATATTTCGTAATAATTATAATTTCATAGCTGAATAATAATTTGTAATAATTCAGTCATTTGTTTATATTCTTTTACCATGAACGGCGTTCTCTCGAATTACCGCAGGTCTGTTTCTAACGTCCGTAATTCGACAAATTCGTCTGTAAATTTGTCAGGAATTCCACAAATTTCCATAAATTATCATTAATTTCCACAGATTTCCTAAACTTTCTTCAATTTCTAAAATTTAAAGAACGGTGTTTTTTTTTAAGCGGAGTTTTCGGGTTTACTTTGAAAACGGGGGAAGCTCCAATATTTTTGTTGAATGAAAACAGGTGAGAAATTAAATTTCTTATAAGAATATGTACATTTGAAAGTTAAATTTCGAAACCCGTTTCAAAGGTCCCCAGCGGTCGACGCGCTTCAGCGAGAACAATAACTTATTGGTTAGTTTACAAAAATTATAATATACTAACATGGATAGCTGAAACTTGCAGGATGGCCTTGGGCATGCCACGGTCTCATATTGCGCATAGGTTCCGGGACCACCAAATTATTAGGAGTGAGCATTATTGGAAATAGACCTGGCGGCGTAGGAAATCCTCCAACTGTAAGATATAATTTAAGGATTGTTATTGAAGAATTTTTTCAACGGAGTCGAAAAATTTGAAATCGGCGACCCCAAAACCCCACTCATACCAAGCCGAGAAATCGAATTTTTGGTACTTTTATTTATACGTCTCGACGGATGCAGTATTATTTGAGAGATTATTTTGAAGTGGCTTTCAAATCTACGCGGAAAGGTGCCCACGAGAATAGCTGGACGGCCAACAAACCTGAAGAAGCCGTTTTGTGCTAAAAATGCTTAAAATTTGTATGGTGTATTCTAAGTACATGAGCGATGGCTACAAGCAAAGCTCTTTGTTCAAAAAAGTGATATGGTTATTATTGTTCAATAAAAAATTTATCAAGAATGAAAACCACGTTAAGTCAACTTCAACCAGCGGGAGGATCATTGAAAAAATGTTCGTTAAAATAACTTATCTCAAGAAAGTCGTTCACTACAATTCGAGGAAGTTTTCCTGAAAATATGAAAAAAATCGGTAGAAAATTGTGGAAATGGGAACGAGTTAAAGTCAACATACTCTGCCGTTGGAGTGCTCCGGTTAGCAGCCTTTGTTACTAAGTAAGAAAGCAGCAGCGGCAAAACAACGGCAAAATGCTCCAGCGGCAGAGTGTGTTGGCTTCAACTCACTGCCATTTCCAAAATTTTCAGGAAAACTTTCCCAATTCCTAGTGAACAACTTTTTCGCAACAAGTTATTTTAACTAGCACTTCTTCGATGACCTTACTGCTGGTCGAAGTTGGCGAAACGTGGTTTTCATTTTGAATTATTTTGTTATTGAAAAATAAGAAACAGATAACTTTTTCTGACAAAGTGCGTTAGTTGTAGTCATCGATAATGTATTTAGAATACACCATGAAAATTTTAAGTATTTGTATCAACAAAGGGCCAAATGATCGCGAGTTGTGTTTTATAAAACATCGATTTTTGATCGAAAAATTTTGTAAGTTTTTATTGTTTATCTTGAGTAATAAATGTCGAATAGAAAAGTTTGAGAAAAAAAATTTGTCGGTCGCGTCAAAATGAATACGAAGGTATATTTTGTTTTACGTTTCGACCACTTTTTTCATTGATAGATTTTTCCGAGTGGACAATACTTCTACGCATTTTCCAGTGCTTGAAGAGTTATTGCATCCGTCACCTCAATTAATACGTCCAGCAGAACGGCTATCGAAGTTATCAAAAGTTACCGGTAAATTATCATAAAAATCTCAATTTGAAAAAATATTCTATAAATTTCATATATTTCCACCAATTTCAGAAGTTTTCATAAATTTTCACAAATACCATGAATTTTCATCAATTTTCATCAATTTCATCAATTTTCATCTACAAACAGAAATTATAGCCTGAGCTACTGCGTATGCGTCCAGCAGAACTGTTATTAAAGTTACCGGTGCATTACTTCATATTTCCATAAATTTCCGTGAATGCTCATAAAATTCTCTCCAATTTCGATAAATTATCATAAATTTCGGCAAATTTCACAAATTTCAATAAATTTCCACGAGTTTCTACAGTTTCATAAATTTTTTAAACTGACAGAATTTTTTTTAATGTGTTTTTTGGTTTATTTTGAAAACGGGGAAAGCCAAAACATTTCAATGCACAGCAAGAAGACGCACAATCAAATTTCCTATAAGAATATGTACTTTTGTAAGTTAAAATTCAAAACTTGTTTCAAAGGTCTCTAGGGGCCAACGCCGTCCAGCAAGAATAATTTATTGACGGTTAAAAAATAAAATTTGGACTTTTTTTTGAATCCCAACAATTCTTTTTCAGTTAAAAAAAAATTACTATGTACTAACAGAGATGTGTATGACCAGAAGGTCGACCTGAAGCGTGTAAAGCTTGACGGGGCGTCATGTGTCCAGATGCAAGAGGATCAAATGGTCGTACATTAGCCTGTGGATTATGATGTTGTCCTGTACGATCCTGCTCGCTTCCATTTCGAAGTCTACGTAGCCCCCCGTTTCGCCCGTTCTGCCCTTCACTTCCATCTGTAAGATATAATATAGGGCATTTTATTAGAGAATTTTCGTGAAGAACCCCAAAAACTTGCTATTGATCGAAAATAAAGATAGCCCAAATGTAGTCCGTAAGTCAGTTAATATTAGACTTGAGGATAGATTTGATGCTTTCACGATGATTCATTATGGTTAATTTTAACAAAACCAAACATCTGCAAACATAAAACATTGAACGTTATTCGAATGTTAGATTTGATGAAAAATGAATATATTAACTGATAAAAGTTGAAAATTTAACACTTTTTCTTATGCGTTTTCAATATGGACCTATCAGTTTAAAAAAAAGTAAAAAAAAGTGTTCAAAATTATTTGTAATTATATTTTTGTCACGTGTATAATTCATTGAAAAAAAATCCATTAAGCACTTTCTGCCGATTTTCCATTTCACGGCATCCCGCATGATATCCGAAAGAGCAAGGCGAAATTCTATCCCTTCAAGATGTGTATATTCAATAACAATTTGCGCGATTCTGTGTATTTTCGTATACTAATGAAAAAACTCCGAAAAGTAAAGAAAATTACTTTCCCAGAAGAAATCGTAAGATTTCCAAATTTATAATTAACGTAAAAACAATCAGACGTAAGTTTCGAAATAACTTTTCAGAAAAACTATTTAGAACGGACAATTTATTTCTAAATTGAGAAAAAGTATCTCGTACTTAAGTCTTTTAATTAAACTTTCTGCAAACGCGGTTGACCCTGCAGAAACTGGATTTGTAAAATTTGTGTATGCTACTCACATGTTCATTGACAAAATAACCTAATGAGCCACAGTTTTGTCTCCTATTTCAGATATCAACAATTGCATATTTCAATATTTTCAAAAAGCTTACTTCGAACGCTTGATAAAATGTGGGAGAAAAAACTTGACGCATACTTTTATCTAAAATTTTGGTATTTCTTCCAAAAATATCTATTATTTACTTTTTTCTAATTACATTATTACAACCACTTTCTTCAATTATTGTAGAAAAAATATCGAGAAAAAAATCGGAAAAGTCCATTGTTGTACTCAATTTAAGCATTCTCCATAAAAGATTCATCTTGCGCTCTGTATTTCATGTAACTTCTTGAATCCGTTGCTTATGTCTTTTGAACATTCTGCAAACACGGTTGACCCCGCGGGAAGTACATTTTTAAGATTTTTCTAGACTAATCTAGTATCTTTGTAGTGCAGATGCAGATACAATAATTTGGCCTACTGCAATGTAATTTTAAAAACAACCCTGCAGAAAGTTGCATCGTTGGAGGGCCAACAAACTTCAAGAAGCCATAGAAACACAACGAGCGCAATTCGTACGTCGAGCAGAACATGATCAAAGTTATCAAAAGTTACCGGTAAATTATAAATTTCATCAATTTTCATAAATATCATAAATTTTCATTAATTTCATAAATTTTTATTTTCTACAAATTTTAGAAATTACAGCCTGAGCTATTGCGCATGCGTCTAGCAGAACTGTTGTTAAAATTTACCTGTAAATTATCATAATTTCCAATAAGTTTCCGCCAGTTACCATAAATCCCTATAAATGTCCAAAAATTTCCATAAATTCCTAAAATTTATAGAAATTCATGAAAATGTATGAAATTTGTGGAGATTCATGAAATTTATAGTAATTTATGATACATACTTTACGGAAATTTATGAAAATGTATGGTAATATACCGGTAACTTTTGATAACAGTTCTTCTGAACGCGTGTGAAATAAATCGGGCTATAATAACTCAAATTGATCGGAATTCATTAAAATTAATGAAATTTGTAGAAATTGTTAGGAATTTGTGGAATTTGTAAACAGTGAAGAGAACTGAAATTGCTCCCTTTCAAAGCCTTGCGTTGTAATAGCCTCAAAAGTCGAACCATCAGACGGGGCATTGTGATAACGAATATGACTCATTCTTTAGTGGGATCGTCCACTGACTGACAACTTTGAGTTCAGCAACCTAAGCTATTGCGCAAGGGCTCAGCAGAACTGTTATCAATATTTACCGGTATATTTCCACTACCATATATTATTATTATTACCTTTAACAGTTTAGAAATTTCCCAAAATTTTAGAAATTTATCAATTTTATGAGGAAACTTGTGGAATATAATGGAAAGAAAGTTTTAGATGCACAGACGGAAGGAAACAGATTGTGAAGATCAATTTTCGGAACGGATGTTGGCACACACGTGGGGCTTTAACCAAAATTTTCAAT
Source organism: Andricus curvator (assembly GCA_932195095.1). Classification (NCBI taxonomy): domain Eukaryota; kingdom Metazoa; phylum Arthropoda; class Insecta; order Hymenoptera; family Cynipidae; genus Andricus; species Andricus curvator. The sequence continues at coordinate 58,041 of CAKNYM010051494.1, forward strand.
TTGTTGGCAAAAGTTTTGGTTCAAGCTTATTATTTATCCAAAATTTCAAAAGTATGGATACACGTGAATATCAATGTGTGTAACATCCCAGATGGGAATACACCACTGGGGCAGTACTGGCCCAGGACAGATTGCCGAAATCCCAGTACAGGGCATCAGTACTGGGCCAGTAATGGCTGGTAATGCTCCGAAGTACTGGCGTGCGGCACTGGCGCGGTATTGCACACCATTACTAGTTATGTACTGGCAAACCGCTGGCGTACGAAAATGCTGGAGTTAATTTGAAAATAAATATTATTTTTAATTACAAAAGTGTAAATTGCAAACTTTTTGTTTAATTCGAACACCCACTATGAATATCTCAGGGTGGAAGGAGACAGAGAGATTCGCAGTGGAAGAAAGGGTAGAATCAGACCATCAGCCATTAGGGTTAAGGATAACGGGGGAGAGCGACGGAAGGCAAGATGGGTAAGAACTGTGGATGGGGGAGAGGGTAAGCTGGACAAGGGAGGCGATAAAGAAGTATCAGTAGCAGTTAGGGATGGTACGCTTTGAAGGGGAGTCGGTCACAGAGATATGGGAGGATTTGAAAGAGAAAGTGAAAGGGTGTGTTTGAAAACAAAGGTATTTTGGAAGAAGCAGAGAGAGATGGTAAAGCCGTGGTAGGATAGGGAATGTAAGAAGATGAAAAGAAAGGTGAAGAGAAAGTACAAGAAGTGGTACTGCGAAATGGGGAGAAGTGTGTAGAAATGAGGAAGAGGTTTAGATTAATGTCTAAGAGGAAAGAACAGGAGAGGACAAAGATCTCGAACAGGAGTTGTAGAAGGAAAGAACTTGAATGACGAGGAGATAGAGAAATAGATAAGTTAGTTAAGAAGGTCAAAGGAAGCGTGGCTGTCTAGTACACAAGAGGTTAGGGTGAGGCTGAACGAGGCAGTAAAAAAATTATGGAGGGGGGAGGGGTTCTCAGGATGGTGGAAAGAGGGGTTAATAATGCCACCGTATAAGAAAAGAGACAGGGATGGACAGAAGAATTATAAAGCGATTACGCTTATTAATACGGCGTACAAAGTATACGCGATGGTGTTGGCGGAGAGGCTGCAGAAAGATGTCGAGGGGAAAGTAATATCACCGGAGAAGCAGGCGGTATTTAGGGCGAATAGGAGTACTATCAACAATATCTACATTCTGCAGGGCATGGCGGAGAGAGAGTTAACGAAGAAAGGGACGAAAGTATACGCGCTTTTGTGGACCTCGATCGAGAGGGTAAGGGAGATATATGAAGAGACGAAAGATAAGGTGAGAGAAGGGAAGGGAAAATCGGAGGGTTTCTGGACAAATAGGGGTTTAAGGCAAGGGTGTCTGCTTAGAACAACTCTTTTTGCGTTTTAGTCGCTGATGTGGAAAGTAAGATAGAGGCCAGAGTGATAGGAGTATTCAGGGTAGGGGGCGTCAGAATTTGGTCACTCGCGTATGCAGATGGCATAGTGGTGCTGGCAAAAAAAAAGGAGGTCTTAAAGAAGATGATGAAGAGGTTGAGAAGATACCTGGTTAAGAATAGGTTAGAGCTAAATGCGGAAAAGTCCTAGGTTATGGTGTTCAGGAAAAGAGGTGGAAGGGATAAGGGAGGGGAATGGATGTGGAAGGTAAAGGCGGTGTAGGAGGTGAAAGTGTACCTGAGTTTCTTGTTTCGAAGAAATGGGGGAGTGGATGTTTACATAAAAGAGAGAGTGAGGAGAGCAAACGCATGTAAAGCAGACACTGGCGTTGGCAAGGAATATGCCTGCTTATATTGTTAGGAGGAAGGCAGGGGGATCAAGTTTAGGGATTTTAACAGGGACTCGGGCGTGTAAGTCTGATGAAAAATTTTTGGAAGGGAGGGGGGGGGGAGTAAGCTGTTTATGGAGTTTTGGTGGGAGAAGGAGAACAGCGAAGTAGAGAAGAAGATGGAGGTTGAAAGAGAAAGGTATTTTAGAAGGAACGGGCTGCGGATAGATGAAGTAAGAAGGATGCATGAGGAGGGGAGACAGGTATATGAGGTGGTGAAGAAGAACAGCATGGAGAGAGATAGAGAAGGCAGAAGGGGAGGAGAGAATTAAAGGGTCATGGTTCAATGTGAATTACGGGTGGATTATGCAAAGGAAGAGAGCGCAGTATTTGTGTGAAAAAGGAGAGCAGCGGAGTCAGGAGTTTACAGCGAGGATGAGATGTGGGTGCATGGAGGGTTTTAATAGGTTCTGGCTTCCTAGGGAGAAGAGAATGTGTGAGTTGTGCGGAAAGTGGTATGCAAGGATGAAACACTGGCTCAAGGATTTCGAGGGATTGTAAAGGAGTGAAAGTAGCATGGAGGTATTAGCGCATGAAAGAGGGGACATAGTGACCTCATCAGAAATCCATGGTTGAATCTTTGATTTCAGACGAAACAGCGGGTGAATCTCCGATGTAATTCCCGTAGATCAATCATGTTTAAAATCGATGGATGCAATCCTAGTTAATGCATAAGATAGGTAGATAGAGGAAAGATTGAAAATCCTCAATAATGTTTTAACGTCTGGGACGAACTATATAGAAGAAATTGACAACACTTCCAGATATCTGAGGTGATGATCTGATGAGATCTGATGAGGTCACTATGACTGGTGACGAAACGTCAAATTTTATTAAATCATATTTGGTCTGGAAGTGTTGTCAATTTCTTCTATATTTTTCTAACTGGTTTTGTTTTAAAAAGCAACTTTATTTTATAGAAACATAATAAAATGTACTTAAGGGTGGTTGCCCCAGAAAATAAGTTTTCGTGAAAATGCAAAAAGATGTAAACTTTATTTAATTATCGCAAGCAACATATATTTTTTCCAATTTTTTTGGTCTGAATTCACTCCTGTGCGGCAATTTTCTGTGTAATCAAAAATGATTCTGGGGTAGTTCACCCTTCTAAACATTTTTCGAAAAATTTGAGAAAATCATATTTTTTATCTATCAGTGTGAGAAAATTGTTCCAGTTGGTTTCATTATGAAAGATGCTGCAGATACATGAGAAACCATTAACTGTGTATTTAAAATCCCAATTTTCGGGGGCGGTTTTCACCCCCCAGAAACCCCATCTGGGTAGATAAGAAAAAACACGTGTCGATTACTTTTTCGAGTACTACAACATGTGTCAGAACGAAGAAAATCGAAGTCGTACGCCTACCAAGTTTCCTTGTTTGACTTTCAGAAAAGCTTTGAACATAAGGTAAAGTAACCTTTGATTCCGGTTTTTGTATTTTGCTAACCATTTTTTATGCTTATCATTTTTGTGTATACTATTGTAAATTTCATGAATTCTTTATTTTTCGCAGCATATTGAGACGTTAATTTAAGTCTTTAGAGAATCTTAAAACAAACTATTTTTTAATTTTGTAACAAAAATTTGTTGAAAAAAGTTTGAAGAAAAAATTTTGGCAGAACATTTTTGGAAAAAAGTTTGATAACAAAATTTGGAAACAAATTTTTGGAAGAACCATAGTATATTATGCACCTAGGGGGAGAAGAGGGGCTTTTTTGAAGAGTGTATGTTTTCAGTACAAGTCGTAGGCCAGCGCGCAAACAATCTTTTTTTTTTCTTTTTCTTTATGATAAAATGTAAATGATCAGAAAAAATTACATTTGACGTGATTCTTAATCGTTTTGAAGTAATCTAAAACATCTAAAACGCAAAACGCTAGTTAGTTTTTTAAGTTCCGTCACGAAGAAAAATTGTAATCGATTAAAATTATTTATTCAAAATTAGTTTTTGTCTATTCTCATTAACAATTCATTTATTTTACATCTATATGATATCATATAATCATAAAAAGAAATAGTGATAAAAAAGAGTTGAGAAATTGTTGTCTCAACTTTTCTGAGCTGTGGCTTTTGAGGATGGTTTATTCATTGATTTTCAATTGTGTATAGTAATGGTTGAGACTACCGACTGCTAGGCGATTGATTCAGGTATAGATGTAGGTTCAAAACCCCGTAGCGTTGGAAATTTTATTTTTAATATAATGTTTAAAAATGTAATATATTTATTGATTCTAAGCAGGACCATTAACATCTATAGACAAAATACTCGCAATGAATATTTATTTAATTTGTAAATACACTTTTTGTTATATCTTCAGCGTACAGCAATAGCTGATATTAAAATTGAACAAAAAGTTTGAAATTGACACTTTTGTAATTATAAATAATATTTGGAGGGTATACAGTCGTATGATGATGAATGGATGGTCCTAAAAACATTTCAATGAATTTTTATCATTTTTAAAATTAACTCCGGCATTTTCATGCGCCAGTGGTTTGCCAGTAAAGAACCAATACTGATGTGTAGTACCGCGCCAGTACCCCACGCTAGTACTGCGATATTTTTAACAGTGTGTTTCAAAGTGAAATGAGAATTTTTTTATATAGTCGAGATATGGATATAAGATATTTTAATGTATTATTGACTCATTATTGTATTATATTCTACTCACGAGCAGCATTGCGGAAAAATATTAACATGTAGAAGAACAGGGTAAAATTAACAGCTCTCATCTTTCTTGAAGCAGTAAATGATTTCTGGAATCTTTCTTGAACTTCAACTGCAAAGATCTTAAACTGGTTGTACTTATATAGGTATTAACTAGCCTTTACGTCATATTGACAAATATTACTCATATTTCTACATTTAGGCCGTGAAATCGCGTTTTTTCCTTATATCAAAGATCTATTCACTGTCCTTGAAATTGTTAAATACTCGGGATTTAGACTCGATCTACACGTGTTAATTAATTTCAAAGAAGCGACACATTGCCAACGAATTTACACAAACGAAAAAGCCTTGGTCAATATTCTTAAAAATTGGTATTCGCGGGTTGTTGTGGACACTTGCTGATTATTTCAAATTCAGTGTGTAAATACAGAATTAGAAATGATAGATGTTTTATGTCGATATGATAATAAAAAATTTTGATAAATTTTTCTCAATTAAGGGCCTGATAGCACAAGCGAACTACAAAAGAAAGAGACGAAGCAAAGCTGCCGTGATATTGAAGAAAGCCGGATCCACGAAAAATCGAAGAGGAGTTTTTTATATAGTTGGAATCGCAAAAAAAGATACATCCGTTTCTGAAATTTTTTTTTTTTAATTTTTGATCTATACGAAACGTGACACGCGGGGGCTCAGACGCAATCCTTTAGTATTCCACAGACTAGTTTGCAAGCCTACCATTCATTCAACGCGTTCATGTTCATGCATGTATACCATTAAGCCATTTCCCTTTCAGGGTAGGCGTGACACTACCCGATTCGGGTAGTGTTTCTAGGTGGTTTCTTGTAGTAAATAACTACAAGTGTGGGCTCACCACACCCACGATGTGCCAACAGCACTCAGTTTTCTCGAATGGTCACCCATCCAAGTACTAACCGCGCCCAACGCTGCTTAACTTCAGTGATCTGACGAGAACTGGTTTTTTCAGCGTGGTATGGCTGCATAATGACATGAAATCAGCTGATAAACAATTTGAAAATGCTTTCTGGAGGATCAGAGGAAGTTTAAATTATTTGTTATTTGTTATAAACAAATAAAAAGTGCAAATTAAACTACTCTTTTCAGAAGTGATGTTGATTTTTATCAGTATGAATGATTCTTTGATATTATAGTATGTCAGTGCTTTTTCAAATAAATCAAATGCAGAAAAATTATCAATTAACGACTGTCGTTAGCCTACGATCTGAAAAATCATAGTTTCCAGAGTCTACAACGTGGAGGTCATTAAGACGAAGTCTAAACGTTATGAGGGTTTCTATGCACATATTCAAATAAAAATTTGTTCATAAAATGAGATTTTTGTACGACTGTGTATGAACAATCAATAATTCTTGTAAACTAACGAACTATAATAGTAAGGAATCATTCATAATGAGAAAAATCAACAACACTTCTGAAAATAGTGGTTTGCTCTTTTTATTTGTTTATAACAAATAACGTCGATACCACGCTGAAAACACCAGTTCTCGTAAGATCACTGAAGTTAAGCATTGTTGGGCGCGGTTAGTACTTGGATGGGTAACCGTTCAGGAATACCTGCGTACTGTTGGCCCGTCTTGGGTGTGGTGGGCCCACATTGGTAGTAAATATCCACCTAGAAACACTACCCGAATCGGATAGTGAGGCAATGAACTTTCGAGTTCGAACTGCTAATCTATGTATGTATGTATAACAAATAACAAACAACTTAAACTTTCTCTTTCCCGCCGGCAAACATGATTAAATTATTTATTAGCTGATGTCATATCATTCTAAGTGAACTTGAACGCCTTGAAAGAATGGTAGACTTGTAAACTAGTCTTTAGTATACTGAAGACCCGAGCATCTAGGACACATACGATCTACTTGTCAAACTCATGCGAGAACGACCTACATCCAAAGGCACAATGCGGCACTAAGAGTGCTTCAGTAATAAAGTACTCTTAGTGCCGCATTGTGCCTTAGGATGTAGGTCGTTCCCGCATGAGTTGGACAACTAGATAGTGTGTGTACTAGATGCTCGGGGTGTGCATGACACGCTCTGCAGCTATCATCGGGAATGTCTTGGCTCAAAATGTGGCGACGGTATGCTAGAGTGGAAATGACACCGTCTTGACATGCCAAAATGAAATCATCCGTGCCCGAATAGAATCCGCGTGATTTAAGGCCATGTTATACATGAGTCACGTGACCTAAATTATCGATAATTTTTTTTGCAACAACTCACGTCCACACCGAATGAGATATCGAGTTGAAATTTTGGGGAAAGCCTCAGGAAACAATAATGTACGTTTGTATACAACATTTGGAACGAAATTTAGAAAAAAATTTTTTTGAAGAAATTAAAACCAGAGCAATATCGGCATTTTTTGTGCAACAAATCATGTCCACACAAAATGAGATATCGAGTTGAAACTTTGGGGAAAGCATCAGGAAACTGTAATCTGCGTTTGTATACAACATTTGGCTCGAAATATCGAAGAAAAAAATGTAATGAATAAGGAAATTTACAAAAATATCGACCGTGCTGTATAACACTGTAACCAATTTTCAATGTTCCCAATGAAACATTTTTGACGTTCTGGCTCACATATCTTGAGGAAAATGATGCAAACATCGGTTGCAAAAATTACACTTGATAATATTTGCTGGTTTGGTGAAAATAAACAAATTGATATTTGATATATCCATGGTGTCAGCACTGTTGATATTGCAGATCGCTTGATTTCCGGTCGATATTTGTTATTCCAATAATAACTTTTTTTTTCTTCTCCAACGCTATGCTTTAACACACACTGTCCTTTCATATTTATTAATATTTTCCCAAATTTTTTCCGCTCTATTTTAACTTTTATTTTTAAATCATACGACTCGAGATAAATAAGATTTGAGGCATGGTAACATGGTAACATCTCTGTCACTCTTACGGCATTATCCCAAATACCGCTCCGCAGAATGCTCCTAGGGAAATAGAAGTGCCGCACATACGGGAACTTCATATTCTCGACAATTGTTTCTGTTGCGCACTCGAGGCCTGACATACACTGATAAAAATAAATAGGTGGTACAACAATATTTATGATTAGATTAACCCTAGTTCATTGCTGGTATAGATACAGCCATACGGGATGTCTGTTTTGGCCATTCGATACTTGTTGCTTATGAAGGCAGACGTGCAGGCGCGAGCGTGATGCGCCTGTTGTAAACCAAACAAGCCGAGTCGGGTAGATCATTCATACAAAGGGTATTTCTAAACGTTAACATTTTAAAGATAGTTGACTCAGGTATATGTTTATAGAATTACACATTTCATATAATAGCAACACATATATTACAGCTTTGTACCACAAATATAAATAAGTTGTATTTACCATATTTCAGTAAGTGCATTTCATATTCTTTGTATTTGAATTACATGTATTATATTATAAATATACTCGTAATTTTTTAGCCTACGACCGTATGGTTAAATCAGCATCACCATTTCTATCAGTGTAGTTCCCCTTGACTTCGAGAAACGAACCAATTTCGTTATCGAATTTTCGGTACCAGCTGGTTAATAGCCTGAAAAGCATCCCTGCGCGACAACAAAATGCTGAGACACTTGCGGGGAAAATGCAGAAGGCGGTTATCCCTGGGTCGCTCCGTGTGCTCAGGGTGCACGAGACTTTTGCGGGTCATCGTATTGAATTTGTCGCAGACTGTAACCACCTATCTCATGGTCGTGAGACGTGGTTGCGGCTGAAATTTTACCGCGATTTCGCTGGGAGCAGGTGCAGTTTTTCAGATTAGGACCCGCTCCCGGCGGAATCCTGCGGTTGTCCTTATGACAAACTTTTGACTGTATATAATTTTAAAAAGGGTTAAACAATCACCGCAGGGTGCCGCTGAGAGCAACTGCAAACGAAAAATTCAGTGAGCTGGGAAAGGGCATGAACTATTTGTCCCGCAAATTCACCACGACTAGCCAAGATTATAAAAAAATATGTGACTACTTATCCTGGATTTTGGGATGACAAGAAAATTCGAAAATTATAATAATTGAAAATAACAATAATAAGGAATATTAAAACTAATTTTCATTATTAATCAAATATTTTCAGATATTTATCAAAAAAGAATCGAAAAAGTAATCATGGTTTAATTATGTCAGTTTTACATAAAAAGAAGAACTAATTTACTTAAGGTTCTATCGACCTTAAGGAACACATTCTCATCACGACACTCGCGCTTCGCGCTCGATATTTCGTTTGATCATCATGTGAACCTCGCGCTTCACGCTCGTTTCTGTTCATCGTATAATAAAAACCCAAAAGTTCGCAACGACCATATGTTATGTTCAATCTTCTTCAGATAAAAATGACTAAAGTTGTATTTGAATTAAAATGAAGAAGGTAATTTCTTTCCTTTAGCGTATATTTCCGTATCTTTATAATAAATCCTACAATCAGAAAGATTTTTTTCCAACTATCTGAAAAGGGGAGAAAA
>CAKNYM010051494.1:68083-189894 GCA_932195095.1 Andricus curvator
AAATTTTACACAAATCTAATACCTTCTCTAGATGAGAATGTAAAAATCATTTCCATCTAATACTTAAAAAATCATCTATATATAATGATAAGTTTATCTCTTTTTATAAAGATGTAAAACCATCAATATGAAAGTTAAAAAACACTTACCAACAACAAAACGAATGACAACAACCACTAACGAACACAATTAAAAATATTCATAGTTTGATAAATTGAAATGCGGAAAAAAATTTATTTAAGAAATTGAAAGTCAAAAAAATATTAAAAGAAACAAAATTTTGCGTATCAATGATGATCAGTGAAACAAAAGAATATTTCGATCATTCATCACATTATATGTATGTGACAATCGGACCATGTAAAATTGGGAAGCTATTGATTATTTAAACGATACTCTGCTTTACACAAAAAAAATAATATAAAAATTAACGAAGATTTCTTTCTACGTTATGATAAAGCAATTCAAGATGAAACCGAAATTGATTTTATGATTAGTCCACGAGATATATCATTAAGTCTAAAATGTAAGATTAAAATGTCGGATAATATTCTTCCATTGATGAGGATCTAGAATTTGATGATTTCGAAATAAACGACAAAGTACTTATAATTAGATACGAATAAAGAAGTTTGTGATGAAGTAAAAATTTTTGCTTCTGGTCAAGGAAAGTGTCCTAAATCGACACACTGAATCACAAATTTTGATGAAGTATGTTTTTGTACCATTTTTGGCGGTTATCCTTTCAATAACAATGATAAATTATCTTATAATAGCCGGATAAAGTATAATTGATGATTTATTTGAACATGACAATGAGTACAGATTTGTAAAGTTAGTTAGATCTACACCAGCTTTTTGGAAGCAAACCCAAAACATGCAGTATCTTTAATAAGGTACTCTGGTTTACCAACTTTTCTTATTAATCTTTCGGCAGGTGAAGTTAAAATACCAGAATTAATAAAAAATTAATGAAACAAAAATGGTCCTTTTAATGAACGTTAAGTAAAAGATTTTTTTGAGCAAAGGGAATTTCAAGCTCGAGGTTTGGTATGAAATTCATTGATAAATTCAGAACTTGTAAACATGATAAAAAAAACGCATTTATCACATTTCAAAGACATAAACATAAACTTACTTGCTATAAAGAAGAAAAAACGACAATTTAGGTTTAATTATTCAATGTATGTGATGAAAAACACAGTGATTCATGATCCTTTATCAGATAATGAAAAATTAAACATCAAAGAAAAACGTGCATGGTTAGTAGTATATTATGTACCTAGGAGTGAGACAGTCTCTTCATCCGAGCGTGAGTTTGCAACAACGAGGCGTAGACGAGCGCGAGTCGAAGCCGAGTTTTGCAAACTGAAGTTGCACATGGGAGCCTTTGACAGGGCCAGTCAGTGAAGCATGAAAAAGAGTGTTTTGGTGCCAAAAATCCAAAGTGGAAGCGACAGTGATATTTGTGTATTGTTGATGCCTGGGATGAAGGCCAGTATGCTTTCAACAGCAAATTCGCAAACGCAAGAAACTGCGCGCTGTTCAAAGTTTGCGTAATCATGTTTTTTGAAGATTACGAGCAAGATATGAATCTGCGGGGAAAAAACTTTAATTATAAATGAAAGATATCAAAAAGATGTACAATTTGATTAGTCAAAGTCGGTTTTTTCAGGTACTGTACTTTTGAAAAAAATTGTTTAAAAGCAATGAAAGTGCAGAATTTCGATCCCCAACATCTGCTGTACCCAAAGCAATACTCAGATATTTTTTCCCCCTGATTAAAGTTGGTCAAAAACGGCTGAAAGTAGGAAAAGGCGTTTTTTCCTTATAAACAAATAGAATAACTTCCTTGATTTTAGTCTTACAAAATTCATTTCCTCGTTTAAAAATTCGAATGTTTGGATAAAAATGCATGTATGATATCAAAAGTTCACCTTTTATGGTATTGAATTAATATTCTTAGTTGAGCATTTACCTTTCTAGTTGAAAATTTACTCTTGTTGTCAAAAATTTAACTATTTTTTTCATTTTAAAAAAAATAAAAATTAACTTGGTAAAACTTTATGTGTTTTATTAAATATTCAACTTTTTTTCGTAATATAATAGAATTTTTGCTATCTTGAATATTACATTCGGAACATGCAGTGTAATTGAATTTTTAACAAATAAAAAAAAACGCCTGCCAAAAAGTTGTTTGTAGGACAAAATAAACTGGCAGTTGTATCATTTAAGAAAATAAGAATAAAGTTAGTTTCGCATTAATATAACAAAAATGTAAGCCCTCAAAAAATATGCAGACATACAATTATTTTGTAAGTGTGAACAATATTCATTGAAATATTCAAGATGTTATAGTTAATTTTTTCATCCTTTGGTCTATTGTTTGTAAAAGCAAATAATGGAAAATTTTTATCATTGAAAAATATTCTCCTTTTCAGTAGCATTATCTTTCTTCGCATTAGACACGTGAAACACGTCTCCAATTTGGCTGTATTATCATAGTTCAAATAAAACTGTTATGTTATTTCATTCTTTGGTGATGAAATAACCCTGGAGTTCTAATATTCTCAAAACATGTTGACAAGAAAAAATTCGCAATTCATGTAGGGAAATGATAAACTTTTATTACCTAATGAAAATTTCTCCTTATACGTATTGAAATCAAACTGCTTTTTATCATTTTCACTAATCTGAGGAAAATATATTTTATTCATAATATTAATGTGTTTAATATATTCATATACGAAAATAATATAAAATTTGTTAAAAATATTAATCAAATAATTTGTATACTTATTACAAATTTGAAATGAATTTGATGATTTTTTATTCAATTTAATAATCACAATTGAAATCAATCGCAGATTTAGAGAATGCCATACTGAATACTTGAATTGAGAAAAACTGTACCTGTAAAAATCTGAAGATACTGAAAAAGCCCTGGAATCGTGAGATTATTTTTCAGAATTTAAGTAGACACAGTGTTACGGGATTTCAAAATATTTTAAGCGATATTGTGGGAATTTAACAGATTCATGGGATTTCACAGTTTTTAGGAAATTCTCGAAGATTTCAAGGCATTCCAAGAATATCACGGGATTTCTTTGGGTTTTTAAAAATTTCGCAATATTTAAGAGGATTAAAAAATATATAAAAATTCAACTTTGTTTAAATATTTAAGGGAATTTTTCAAAAGAATTATAATTCTGACTTGAAACAAGGAATTTTCCAAAAGAATTAAAATTCTGGATTAAAACAGGGAATTTTTCAAAGGATTATAATTCTGACTTGCGACAGGAAACTTTCGCATTTTAATAAATTCTGAGTTGAAACTGGAAATTCTCCAAAAGAGCAAAAAATCTAGGTTGGAACAGGAAATTTTTCAAAGTCTTATAATTATTATTAATGTCTCAGGCTTAAGATGGTTACTGCCCAATATGTCGAAGGCATTTTTTGTTAGAGTTGGATTTTTTTATTTTTTTGAATAGTCTCCCGGTATATATCATCAGTCACGGACGCATTTTTGTAATGCAATCAAGTGATCTCATAAGAGCAGTGTGCCTAATTTGACATATTGGGCAAAGCCTGGTTTCTACTCCAACATTCATGGACTGGGTTGCAGTCAAGTACAGGATGGTGGGACCTACAGCTTATGGTGGGATCCGAACCAACCGACAAACTGAGCCACCGAGGCTCTTCTTCACTATTAATATTATTATTATCATTATTATTATGTTGGGTATATTATTATTAAAGAAAAATGAGCATACCTTGATGTAGAATGGGAATAAGTGAAGAGCTTTGGGCAAATAAACGTAAGAATATTTTATTGGTAGTGAAATAGATTAGCGAACAAAATGATAGACAAAAAAGTTATAAATTAAATTCTTCAGACTTTGTATACGCCATATACTCGTCTATACGCAATGAAAAAATGAAATTGCTATTTCAACAATCTTATTTTTACCGCTGAGAGAAAAACTCAAATAAAGTCGTTAGGCAGCTCAATGAATGCAGATACACTCGAGAAACATAATTATTTCAAATAGAAATATTATAAGCGTAAAGCAATTGTTACTGTTAATGACAAATATAATATTAAAAATTCAAAAAATTAGATATTTACTTTCGGAAAAATAGTATATTGTGCTACAAATGCGGAAAGTAGGCAGTTCCACACGAGTGTGAAGTTTGCTGTACGAGCAACTGTCTACTTTCAGCACCTGTTGCACGCGATATTTTTTGTAACAAATGCATGGAATTTTCGATTTGAGAAACAATTAAACAAATCTTTCGGAAATTTATGGTAATTTTGGGACATTTATGGTATCCAAAGCTTTTTGGAAAAAATCGAAAATGTTCCGGAAATGTATAGAAGATTGCTACATTTCCAAAATTTCGGAAATATATGGTGAATTGCCAAATTACCGGAAATTTCAGGTATCCAAAAATTTACAAAATTTTCGTAAATTTTTGGTAATTTATCGGTAATTTATTGTAATTTATCAGCCATTTATGGTAACATATCACTTGGAGTTTGTCCAATCTCTATTCACTACTCACAATCAGTCTCTCAAGCGTCAAATCAATGAACTGATGTTATGATTCCGGCAGTCCTAGAAAATAATTATAAATTGCAATGCGCACGCGCAGTAGCCAGAAAAAGTCTTTTTATAGATGCTTTTTATCACGGTTTTGGAATTGGTCACTTCCCGCACGCAATACATGCCTCGAAAAGTGAACATTTCGTGCATGCGTCACAAAAACATTTTTTCTTTTAAATCATGTAGTAGAGCTCTGAATAATAATATTTTAATAGAAAAATGTATCAGTAACATAAAATTGTTATTGCTGACAAGAAGTATTATGAGGGAAACTCAAAAATTAGCCACTGGCCCTCTAACAAAAACGTTCTTTTACTAAATCATGTGGCAAACAACTGACTAGTAATATTCCATCAAAAAAATGTTTCAGAATTATGAAATCTGTTTTGTTAACAACAAATATTATAAACAAAGTCAACAATCAAACACTGCAGCAGACACTGAAAAAGTGTCAGCAACTATCATTTATAATTGTGATTATTAAATATTTAAATAATCAGCTATCATAGTTCCACTTTGAAATAATAGTTTTCCCTATGCTATAATCATTATCTTGAAGAATCTTGCGAAAGATCTTCAACAAATGAAGAACAATTTCTTTAGAGGGACACTGTCTGAATTTTGACTTTATTTATAATATGTTGGTTAACAGGAACAATCAAACGTTTTCTCAACATTTCTTTGACAGTATATTCTTATTCAGTTGTTTGCTACACGATTTAGTACAAAAGATTTTTTTAGAGGGAGAATGCCTGATTTCTTTATTTGTTTATAATATTTCTTGTCAACAATAACAATTTGAAGTTGCTGATACATTTTCCTGCTGAAATATTACAATACAGATTTCTACCACTTGATTTAATAGAAAAAATAATGTTTTTCTGAAATGATATCATGTTTATAATTCTTACACTCTCATCTGAATGAGAAGGTATTGGTTTTACGTGAAAATTGTCTATCGCGGATTTGATCAAATCTCGATATTTTCAGACTCACTGATTGAGAGACAATGGATTTTACTTTGATTTACGTCTGTCTAAAAATAAACGAGGAGTTCATTTTCCAGCCATGTTTGACCAACGGTTCTGGTTTTAGCCATCGAGAATGCTTTTTAAAAAATTAAAAATTCCATTTTGCAGCAAAACTAAATGAGATACAAAAAATATCTTGAAGAGTAAAATTGTTCTTCACAAAAATATATACAAATTTATATCAGAACGTTTTTTTTTTTATGAAACGCATATTTCTTGTTTAAATCGTGAAAAATTTTGCTAAAAATATAAAATTCCATCTTGCAGCAAAACTATGAGATATGAAAAAAATGTTAAGAATGAACATTTTTCATCTCAAAAAGGCTTACAAATTTGCTTCCTACCATTTTTGTGAGAAAATGGATAGTTTTTGTTTTGATCGTAAAAATTTTTATTAAAAAAAAATATATTTTTCAGTGCAGCTATGCGAGATCCAAAAAAATATGAAGTAATTATATTGTTAACCTCAAAAAGGTATACAAATTTGGCTAACACTATTTTCTAACAATATGCATAGTTTTTGTTTTAATGTTCCAAAACGACAAACTTTCTTCGGTCTACCAAATATTTTGTTGGCCGTATAATAACCATATTCTAGGGTTGATTCAACCAAAATTTTGTTCATTCTACCAAATCTTTTTCTGGATAAAATTTTTCAACTGATTTTTTCTCAATAAAACTACCATAGTTCTCATTTCAATCGAAATTCTGTCAAAACATTAAAAATTGATTTTGTGAAGAAAGCAGCGTGTTATACGTAAAAATATTAAAAATCAGAATCTTTGAACAAAGTTACGGGGCTAGTTCGTGCAATTATCTCGACTTACTTGAAAAAATGCAACTTTTTCAATAAAAATTCGGCTAATCGATTTTTCCCGTTTTTCTCACTTGTTCGCCACTTAGTTTCAATTTTAATCACATTGAGATTTTCAAACCTAAAATTGAAAACGTACAAAATTGTATCTATTTCATTGAGATCTTTAAGAATCAAATAATTTATTATTGAAGGTTTATAATAATTAGACAAGTTTAAAGCATTAAAGTTTATTAGCATTTAAAATTGAAAAATTTCTAATTGCAGGAATTCTCAGTTCTAAAATATTTTTTCAAAATGCAAGCTTCAATAGTTTAAAACAGTTTTCTTGAAAATGGTCCAAATTCAGTTATTTCCAAAATGAATAATTTTATATTTCAATTGGAGTCTCAAATTCAAATGAAATATTAATATTTCATCAATTCTAGGTTTAAAGTTTTAGAAGTTGATGTTCCTAAAGGTTTGTGAAGATTCAAATTACAATACTATTGAATTTTCTTTTAATATTAATTAACTGAAGTTAAATCAAAGTAGAAATTAAAATATGCATTAGGTAAAGTCTCTTTTCTCATTTCCTTTAGTTGAAAATACTATGATAAAGCCACGGACTGTTTTTGAATTGTTTGTCATTTTTTTGAATTATAACTATTTGTACGCTTTTGATGAAAGTGAACGAATAATAATGAATCTGCAATAATGCTTAAATGTATCATTATTATCAGTATAGTGTATGAAATCATTTTCTCGAACAGTGCAACCAAATTTTTTTCCGCTTTCCTTCGAATAATGTACAGACATGGACCTCGGAATAACTAAGCCTATGCTAAATCAAAATCCAGGACCATTTTTCAAATCATGGAGAGAGAGAGATCTTTTTTTTTAAGAAGAAAATTAATTTTCGCAATTGAAATTGCTTTTTAAACATTTTTTAATTTATTTTTTAAATCTTTGTCCCTAAAATAAAACTTAGTTAACAAAAAATTATGAACTAAGTTCTCCCCTCGTGTTCATGATAGTAATTTTCAATTTAAAAGCCTTTAAACATATTCAAAGTCTGTCCTTCCATGTAAGAAAAAAGTCAAAATTTTCATATTTTTTTAATTAACAATGGATTGTTTTATTCCCTGATCGATTCTTTTCTATCTGCAACGTTTTTATAGAAATTTTATTTATTTAGAAAGTAGTGAAGTTCTTTTTAAATATTCATTTTACAATTTAAAATTTAATGTGATATAATATAATTTAATTCAATTTTATTAAAATGTCCTCCATAATAATAAATTAAAACATGGCGAAAAAAATGTTAAGAATAAATTACGAAATAAAATTATCTGCTGTTAATTAAAATTGTTGAAAATTAAGCAAATATTTTCGGCGAATCTAGACGCGAGGCATGAATAAAACAAGTTAAAATAGATTAAGTGTGTAAAGAAATCAATGTGATAAATCTGAGGAAAAATAACATAAAGAAAAACCTTGCTGGATGTGACGTAGTCTTTTTACAAATATCTCAATCAGCTTATAATTGTTTGAAAAAGCTGAAAATCTTACACAATCGCCTTCTCTTATTGAAAATATATATTTTTCACTATTATCATTTTTGTATAAAATTTGAACTTATGTATATGTTAAATATAGCTCTAAAAAAATTAATATATTTTTTCTAATGAAACAATTTTATTATTTTATTTGCAAAATATGCGAAAACTCAAAAAACTTGAAAAACTAAAGCTGTTTTATGAATATTTAAACCCTTATCTTAAATGTAGGAAAATAAAACTTTTGAAAATCTTTACAATTACTCAAACTACGCCTCTTAAGCTACGAAGCAAGGCAGATTTACGATTATAATTGTTTTTCGAAAATTCCTTGTTTTAAACCAAAATCAGAATTCTTGTAGAAAGTCCCTTGTTCTTAGAAAAATTGTAATTCTTTGATCAAATTTCTCATTTCAAATCTTCATTTAATTTTTTTTTCTAAAGCTCCCGGTTCTAAGCTGAAATCAGAGTTCTTTTAGAAAATTCCACGTTCCAAGTTCAAAATGTTACTCTTTTGGAAAATGGCTTATTTCATGTATGAATTATAGTTTTTTCTTTTCAAAAATTCCGTGATCCGAATCACGATTATAATTTTTCTAAAGAATCTTCTCTTGCAATTAAGAATCATAATTCTTTCAAGAAATCCAACGTTTCAAGACAAAATCAAAGTAATTCTTAAGAAAAATTCCTTGTTTGCGATTTGAATCATAATTATTTTTTGAAAATTCCATATCCAAGTCAGAATCATCAATCTTTGAGAAAATTTCCCGTTCTTAGTCAAAATTGTAAATCTTTCAGAAAATTCCATGTTTTGATCTGAAATATAATTTTTTTATTCAAAAATTCACTGGTTTACATAAGAATCAGAATTTTTTTCGATAATTCTGCGTTTCAAATTCAAATTGTTATTATCTTGGAAGGTTTTTTGTTACAACTCACAATTACAATTTCTTTCCAAAATTTCCTGATCCAAGTTAGAATTATAATTAATGAGAAAAACTCCTTATTTCAGATAAGAATTGTAATAGTTTTTTGAAAATTCCTTGCTCCTAGTGAGAATCATATTTTTTAGCAAATTCCCCGTCCTTAGTGAAAATTGTAATTCTTTCTGAAAATTCCTTATTTTAGAATTCAGTTAATTTTTTCTTTCAAAACTTCCCTGTTGCAAATCAGAATCATAATTCTCTTACAAAATTTCCCGTCTCAAGTGAAAATTGTTATTCTTTTGAAAAATTCTTTGTTCCAGATCTGAATTATAATTTTTATTCAACAACCTACTCTTCCAAATCAAAATTCTTTTAGAAATTTTCCCATTAAAGACAAATTTATTGCAAATCTTTACAAAAATTCCTTCTTTCATATCTGAATTCGTTTTAATTGGTTTTCGAAAATTCAATGTACCAACTCAAAATCATAATTTTTGTAGAAAATTCCTTTCACCGAGCATCATTAGAATAATAGAAGAAAAATTTAGATCAACATTTTGTTTTCCAAGGTTTTCTAGAAATTCTTTGAAATCTCTTGAAATTTCTGATGCTGTATTACTTTATTTACTGAAATAGTGTAAGCACATTTTTTACCTGCTCTCCTTCAGATTATGTACAGAAATTGAACTTGGAAAAACTAGGCCTTGGCTAAATAAAAATTTTATTCGATAGAAGAAAAAATTCGACAAAATTTTGTATTATTACTAACCGTTCCATAAGGCTCGTTTTAAATTAAATATTTATACTTGTACACGCTGATTGAACGTAAAAGATGACAAACAATTTTAGAATGTACCTACTATACAATACATTGTTAGATGACAAACATAAACATTTTCCATTCCCTCACGCTCGAATTCTATTCGATGAGAACTACCTGTTTTGGTAGAACAACTTTTGTCTTTTCATTTTTTTCGTCTCTTATGTCGTTTTTCCAAAAGTTCAATTTTTTTATTTTTAAATTTGTTTCTTACGATTGAAAGAAAATCTACTTGTTCTGTCTAAAAATTATCATTAACACATTTTTAGATCCTTCTTGTGTGAACAACTATTATTTATAAATTTTTTTTCGACAAATTTGTAGCTCTTTTTTGGATGAGAAACTTTTTTCAATTCATTTTTTCATAGTTTGTGTCGTTTCTCCAAAAATTAAATTTTTTAATTTTTAATGTTGTTTTTAATTTTATAATTTCCAGTCAAGGAGATAAATTTTTAACCAGAAGGATACATTTTCAACCAAGAAGGTTTATTTTCTACCAAAAAAGGTTAATTTCTAATAAAATTTTCAAAATTATCAAACAAATATTTGAAATTTTGAAGGAATTTTCCACCTAATAGTTAAATTTTCGACCAAATAAATGAATTTTCAACCAACAATATTAATTGTATACCAAAAAGGTTAATTTTCAACAAAAGAGAGGAATTTTCAACCGATCAATTGAAGCTTAAACTGAAGAAGATAAATTTTTAACCAAACATGGAATAATTAAATTTTCAGTTAAAAAATTAATTGTCACCAGAAAAAACTGTAAGAAAATAGTTGAATTTCAAAAAAAAAGAGGATTTCGAACTAAAATGATGTATCATTAACCAAAAAGATTAATTTCCAACAAGGACGTTTCACTTTCTACTAAGTAGTTGAAGTTCAACCAAAAAAATTTTAATTTTAATCTAAAAACAGCTAAATTCCACCAGAAAAGACGAATTTTCAAGAAAATAGTTTAATCCTCAACCAAAAAAAAAAAAAAAGAACGCGTCCCATAAAAATTAATCGCTAGCAAATTTGTAGATCTTTTTTGAACGCACACTTTTTGTTGATTAATTTTTTTTTCGCACCTTGCGTCGTTTATGCATAAAATTTAATTTTTTTTATTGTTTATGTTATTTTTCACGATTAGAACAAAAACTACGCATCATATCAAAAAAAAATTAATAACAAATTTGTAATTCTTTTTTGGGTAAACAAATTTTGTCTATTTTTTTTGTATCTTGTGTCGTTTGTCTAAAAATTCAATTTTTCTATTTTTAGTGCAGTTTTTTACGAATAAAAGAAAAACTATGCGTCCTATCAAAAAGTAATTCTTAACAAATTTGTAGATCTTTCTTGAGTATACAATTTTTGTGAATTAATATTTTTTCGTATTTCGCATAGTTGGACCGCAAAATGGAATTTTTGATTTTTCATTATTTTTTGTGCGATCAAAATTTGAATTCTCGATTTTTTTTTTAAATTCAAAAAGTTGTTGTGATAATCTTATAGAGTGTTCAAAATGCAACGTTTTTCTTCTTCCGACATTTTTTCATATCGTGCATTGCTTAGCTTAAAAGCTTCATTTTCGTGTTTTTTTTTCTGAAATTTTGTAAATGCTGTAACTCCGGTAATTTTTTTTATCAAAAAATTCATTGAAATAAATTGTTCGTCTTTTTGAGTACAATTGATAACCGTCCATAGAATTTTCAAATCTCAAAAAAAATGTGTCCCAAAAATTTTGAAAATGTGCTGATTTTTTGAATTTTTATCCAAAATGGCTGGCAAACGAACTTCAGCTTCATTTTAGGATACTTGAAGTATACCGAAGGACAATACAATCTGTCAAGTCTAAAAATCTACAGATCCACAGATTCACAGACGCACAGACACACACAGGCAGAAAGTCAAATGCGTAAAAACCTGTGTTTCGGATTCAGGGGGTTTTAAAACGTGGACATTTGACAAAAACAGGGGGGGGGGGGGGTCAAATTTCACAAAAATCTAATATCTTCTCTGATATTATAAGAAAAACAATTTCCTACCAATTAATCTTCTTATGTAACAAATGACATGGTAAATGTATACAAATTAATAAAATCTCTCTTAAACATGTTTAAGATTTTGTTTGATAATTTATTGTTTTTAATTAAGTTAATTGATTTACTGAATTCAAAGGAAAAAGTTTGATATAGAAATTATTGAGACTACTAAATTATATTCTTATTTATTCTTTATAACACCATGACATTGTTTTGTTGAAAAAAATAAATAAATTTCAATAAATTCTTCATATTTCTGTATGAAGAGACATTTTTCTATAACTTCTCTCGAGAGACAATGTTGTTCCTTCGACTTTTGTCTTATCTGGTGTCGCTTCGGCAAAAAACGTGAATTTTTGTTTTTCAGACAAAAAGAAATTCTCTTTGAGTAAATTGACTTTATATACTTACAGAACCACCGCTATTTTCTCAATTTCGATGGTTTTAAAAAATTCTTAACGGGTGTCGAAAAAATACTTGAAAAATGGTGAAACCTGAGGCAATCCTTTGAAACCATCTGAAATACCCTAAAGCCTTTTATATTCCCTTTGAATCTCGTGAAATCCCTAAAAATCTTTGAAAAGCTCGGGAAATTCCGTAAAGTTCTATCAAATATTTGAAATACTTTCTAGTATTGTAAAATGCCTTAAAATCCTTTGGAATCCTTTCAAATCACTGGAGATATTTCAAATACTTTGAATTCCTTACCAAATTTTTGAAATATCGTTTATAGTGAAAATCATTAATATATTGATTAAAAAATATCAAATCGCATGTAAGAAGGGGCGATGAGGTTTAAAATTTCAAGGCAAACTACTGTCTTATTCTCATTTTATCAATTTTAATGAAAGAAAAAAATATGAAATCTCATGTAAGAATGGGGGGGGGGGGAGGTTTAAAATTTCAAAAGAAACTACTGTCTTATTCTAATTTCATACATTTTAATGTTCTTTGTAATGTTATGTAAATTTTTTTAATTTTAGGAAAAAGTCACGTGATAATGGTCAGTGACGGTGGGGGTTCAGGAATAAAATAACGGTCAGCCGCAAGAGGTGGTAGGGGGTGGAAAATTAGCGAAAAACCGATAACGTGATTTATGGATGGCCCCTAAGACAAAAGTAGAAATTTGTATTCAATTTTAATTAACAATTGATTATTTTATTCCCTGAGCGATTCTTTACTATATGATTATTTACATTCCTGAATACTATCAAATAAAAACGAAATGAATAGAAATGTTAGGAATAAATTACGGAATTAATAAGCTACCGCTAACAGAAATGTATTGAAAATTAAACAAATATTTCCGTCGAACCTAGACTCGAGACCTGAATAAAACGAGGTAAAATAGATTATACGTGTAAATAATTCCCATTTCATCATTTTTCAGGAAGATTACTTGTAAATACGTTACCTTGGTGTATGTGACGTATTCTATTTACAAATATGATAAAACGAAATACTACGAAATATTTTATTATCCTTTAAACATATTCAAAGTTTTTCCTTTCATGTAAGACAAAAATCGAAATTTTCATTCAATTTGAATTAACAATGAATTCTGTTATTCCCTGATCGACTCTTTTCTATCCGCAACGTTTTTATGTAAATTTTCTTCATTTAGGAAGTAGTCAAGTTCTTCTGAAATATTCTGTTTACAAATTAAATTTCAATTTCATTTAATTACAATCTCCTGAATAATATTAAATATAATTGTAATGAATTGCATGTTAAAAATGAATTACAGAATGCAATTATCTGCTTTTAATTAAACTTCATTGAAAATTAGGGCAAACATTTTCAGCGAATCACACACATAGAGAGTGTCAATGATTCAATGTCATCATTTTGAAGAAAAATAACTGGATGAAAAACCTTGCTGGAGGTGACGTAGTCTTTTTACAAGTATCGCAATTAGAGAGAACCCAAAAAAATGTAAAAAAACTAAAATTGCTCTATAAATATTTAAATTCTCATCTTAAATTTAGGAAAATAAAACTATCAAAAATCTTACAATTTCTTAAACTGCGTCTCTTAAACCACGAACCAAGACACATTTATGTTTATAAATGTTAAAAAAACTTTACCTTCATGTAAAATCTTACATGAATCAGATATGTCGTTTCATAAATATAACATTATCTGAAATTATAATTGCGTGTTGGATCGTTATTCCCCGTGAGTGTTAGAAGTTTCTCCGCAATCGCGGGGCAGTGACAAGAGATATGACTAGCTGTCTCATCATCTCTTCCGCACAGGTGACCAAGGGGACTATCTGCGAGTCCTATCTTATGTCTGTGATAGCCGAGATTTCCATGTCTTATAAACATTTCTGTTAGGACATTGACTTCGTTTCTCCCAGGCTTGACTACTTTTTTCGCTCGGTTGGAGTTTAAATTCAAACCCCTGGGTGTGTTAGCCTGCCTGCAGCCAGAGGCCATTCTTCGCTCTTTCTGATGTTCTTCGATCAGGCAACTGTTAATTTCTTCAGTAACCCACCTACTGGAAATGCCTACAACTGTTTCGGGACCAGTGAAGTTTTCTCTTGCTACTAGTTTTGCTAGCCTGTCCGAGATCTCATTGCCTTTGATGCCGCTGTCTCCAGGGATCCAAGGTAGAGTTACTCGTTTTTCCGTCGCTAGATCGTTCAGTGCATCAAAGCACTCCCATACTAGTAGCGACGTAGTCGTTGTACCATTCAGGGCCATTATTACAGCCCTTGTAGGTGCACTGGAGCACGGCCAGTATCTCAGATTGTAGGACTGTGGCATCGGATCCCATCGGGATAGTGATGTCCATTGCACTCCTTCTACGATACACACCGGCTCCCCCTTTCTCCATGTTCCTGGAGCCATCTGTGAACCAGCTATCCCCATCACTAGACAGGTGTGCCTCGCCGTTAACCCAATCATCCTTCGTCGATAGACAAACACGATACTTCTTGTTGAAGAGATAGCGAGTATGTGTATTGTCTCTGAGCATGCTCAAGGTTGGCCTACTCGCGATGTCGGTTGGGATCCAAACTGCCGTCGAGATCCTTCCGCCTTTTACCATATTTAATCTCCAAGCTGCCTTCGCAGACACGGCCTTGATGTTGAGATGAAGGGGCTCTAACCCTGTTAATGCCCCCAATGCCACCGTGGGTGTCAACTTCGAGACACCAGTGACGCCTTTCAGAACCAGTCCTCCGATTCTTTCCCATCGAGACTTCACAGTGGACAGATCGACCCTGCTTCACCAGAGCACCGCCGCATAGGTTAGCCTTCGTCGCAGGATCGCAGTGTAGATCCACATAAGTTTTTCCGGTTTCAAGCCCCAGCTTTTCCCTATGGCTCTGCTACAGGGACATAGGGTCGCTACTATATTTTTGCACTTGTTTTCCAAGTGTTTGTTTCATAACAGTTTCTTATCGAAGATGACATCTAGATTTTTAGCCCGTTCTTTGATTTCCATTTGTTTTCCTGCCAATTTCAGTGCAGCCGTGGTTCCCCACTTGTACCGCCTGACGAATACAATCGCGTCCGTCTCAATCGGATTGACCGATAATGCGGTCATCTTTCACCAAGAATCCATTATCCCCAGTGCTTGCTGCATTACCCCGAAGGGTGCATCCAGATGCTGGCCGTACACGATGACCAGTATATCGTCCGCGTAGCCTATAATGCGATTGCCCCGACTTATAAGTAGATGAAGCTGTTCATCAACAAGACCAAGCACCAGAGCAGGAGCGATAAAACGCCTCCTTGCGGACATCTCGAGTCAACATTTCCACATAAAGTGGTATCGCCCTTAGTCGTTGTTAGTTTTCTGTTGCCCAACGTGTGGAAGGTCCATTCCACGACTGCAGTTGGCACACCATGTGCAATCATGGACGCCCTGATCACCTCTCTAGAGATTATCAACAAAATTGTTGAATTTTAAAGCCAAAAAGACAAATTATCCACAAAACAGTTCAATTTTCAACCAAAAATATGAATTTTTAATACAAAAGTTAATTTTCAACCAAATGGTTTAATTTTCTACCAAAGCGTAAAATTTTCAAGCTAAGAAGACAAATTTTCTACGAAACAGTTCAATTTTCAAACCGAAAATATGAATTTTCAACTAAAAAGGTCATAGTAATCTATCATTCGAGTAGCAAAATAATCTAGAACTTCGAATTCAAGTAGCAAAACAATATAGTATTTCAGTTTTGAGCAGCAAAAAAATCTGGAATCTATAATTCGAGCAGCATGAAGATCCGGTACTTTATTTTCGAGAGGCAAACAAATTAAGAATCTATTAGTCGTGTACGAGATGAATCTAGAACCTCGAATTTAAGTAGCAAAAAAATTCAGTACGACAATTTCGAAGAGAAAAAAAATGTAATCTATTATTCTTTGAGCAGAATAATTTTTTTATCTTTGAATTCGAGTAGAAAAAAAATCTAGTACTTCAATTTCAAGAAGCATAAAATCGGGAATCTATTATTCGAGTAGATGTATAATCTGGAACTCTCGAAGTTTAAATTCCGTTTCAAGTTTCATATCATAATTAACGATATTTTTATCATTTGAATAAATATTTGCAGTTAAATGTAGTATACATATAAAAAATTCTTACATGTAATGACGTACACGCTGGCGATGAAAAGTATTGTCGAGGGAACTTAAACTTCTGTAGATTGTACAGTTATTTTTAATTTAATTTAATTCAATTAACGCGCTAATTAATACTTACGGGGTAAATTATAGAAGGCGCATATTTCCAACAAGGAATTAGACAATCTAAATGTCTGAATCATCTTTATATTGTTTGAAGTTGTTTCCATAATTTCAGGAAATTTTCAGTTACAAGCGGTTGATATGTTACACTTAGGGATCGTTTTTTGTAACATGCAATATTGGCCATCACAGAGCAAAACTCTCCGCTAACATTGTTTTCTGAATATTATTATTTTTGATGCGTTTTATATAAGTATATATAAGTTTCGCTACATACATTTACGTGGAAGAGTAGTTTTTAGGGAAAATTAAAAAAGGGGTCAATTTTCAAGTTTTATGTAATTAATACAAAGTTTATAAATCATATTTACGTTGTTTAAGTTTGTTTTACACTTTTGGAACATTTTTTATCACGAGGAGTAGGTATTTATGACTTAGGGGTAGTTTTTCGGGACACGCATTATATTTATGTCATCGGAGAGCAAAAAAAAAGCAAAAAAATCTCCCCCAATAATTTATCTCATTATAATAATTTTTAGGGAGTTTTCATAGGTGGCGGCGCTGAGTAATCGTCGTGATAGCATCGCCACCATTTTTTCGGCAGACTAAAGAGCACACAAATGTTTTCTAGCATAAAATTTGAAGAAAAAAAATCAAAAAATTATGGCGTATTTCATTTTTGATTATGCCTTGGTGGCGGCGCTGTGTCTTCGGACCTACAGTATAATCGACTTCGTTCTGCAAAATAAATTTAGGTCAGGGATGGAGAAGAAAGAGCACCAAGAAAAAAACGAAACAAACGCGAATCCAGGTTGAGAATCTACAAAATCACACTGCAAAAAAATTCTGTTGGAAACTTCCAATAAATGTATTGGAAGCTTATTTTCGAAACGTAAGGTAACGCCACATTACGTGATGTATTGGAATTTTACAATTTCTAGTAGAGTTCGCGCTACGGAAACTCAAAAAATTACAACACTCACAATACATGTACATATTGTAGTTCCGCCATTGCATTATCTTGTTTGAAATTTTACGTTACGCTTGTATTGTAGAAGTGCTGTAGAATTCCGAACATTTTTTACAGTGCAACCCAGTGGGCAGAAAACCATGAATATCCCAAGAACGTCCTTGGAACGTTCCTAGGACGTCCAATGTCAGTCCAGTCAACGTCTCTAAGACGTCCAATGTCCCAAAGATGTCCTAAAGTCGTCTTAAAGACATCCTCACATTTTTCGTCCACTGAGAAGTGTTCCAAATGCTGAGAAACGCGTTGCGAAGTGCATAACATGTCGTCGATGAACGCTCTCACAAACTATCATCTCCCTCTCAATACTAGATCTAATGCCCTTGTTTGTGCTTGTTTTTGAGCCAAACGGGGTAACGCAGAACTCGTGGCAATTCCCTTTATGCAAGAAAGCTGTATATTTCATGAATTCGACAGACACTGGGAATTGCCAAAAGCTACTAAGAAAGTCCAGCGTTGACATTACTTTTGTGCCCTCGCACCTTTGAAATATGACCTATGTGAGTTCAGCAGACTCGTGATCGTTCCTCATAAGCTCAATTAATTTTATCGCGTCTAAGCAAACTCTAACCCATCTATCTTTTTTATTCATAATGACCAATAGATGTATATGTGCGCTGTTATATCTTCCAATTATCCTAAGAACGAGCAAATTATTTATTTCTTTGTTTACTTTGTTCCTGAGACACATACAAACTAGATACGTCCTCACCAAAAAAGGTCTATTTTCATACAATTTCAATTGATGTCCATATAATAGAATTCTGCCCGGGTTTAAAAAAAATAAATTCCGGATCTCTGAATGGGTTTACAGAATCTCTCATTCTCGCTATTTTCAAGTACTGTGCATTGAAAAACTTTTTCTTTAATCTCCTTATCGGTCAGTGCGAATTTTTCCTGAGTGTTACCGTCCGTGTCGAAATGGTTCATCTCTTGCGTTACCTTGAGTTACCTCTTCTCGCATGAGATACTTTCCTAAACAATTTGAATGTATTTATTTTTGCATATTTTCTTATTCTTTTAGGATCTTCGTCTAACAGTTTAATTCTTATTACCTTCTCTTTATCTAACAATTCAATTGTATTTTTTTCAAAATTAATTTTATTCTTTAGTCCTTTGGGCAGATCCACCTCAATTATACACTGTTTATTTAACTTCGGAAGTATCAAAAATGCTTGTTCTCCTTTCCAAATTCCCTGATTAAAATTCGCATCAGCTTGATGTTTTAAATTAATTCGTCTTGCACCCGTTGCAACTACAAATCGGTGCCCATTTTTGGAAATAATTCTAATTTTTGTTGATTATTTTCAAAGAAGTTTTCCGAAATGCACGTTACTTTACTCACAAAATAAATCAACGCTTTTGTCTCAATATTTTGTATTTTATTGGTAATTACTGGCCATTTATTCAAGTGCCTATTTATCTCATTATCTTTATTTTTTAGAAGATCTCCTCATACATCCAAATGTAGAAGTTTTTCTACATGATTTGGCCCCACATTTGCCTCTGTCAAACATCATTCTAACAAATCCGAGCTTGCGTGTTTCCTAAATCATATCGGTTACATCAAAATTTAATCTCTTCTGAATGTAGTTCTAAATTACGACTTTGTATATTTGTATTTTGTTTCGGATTTTCTGTTTGTTCGTTTTGTCTAGTCATACTATGGCTGATATTATTCTGTTCATGGCATTTGATTGACGAATTTACGTTATTGGAACTATTATTTTCTCTTCTATATACGCCAATATCAAGAGCAACATTTTAGTACTTCAGATCGACATCTTTTCTACAGATATTATTAAAACCATTGGCGTCGCTGGACCAATTATTTTTTTCTGAATCTCATTTTCGCGATTGACCATCAGCTCTATTGAATCCTGTGTCTTTATCGTTATAACCACGGTTACATCGATCAGCATTCACGTGACATCGATATCTTTGATCTATATTTTGTTGTAATTTTCTCGACATTGTCGGCTATCAAAACCTGGTTTGCAATCGACAAAACGTCCATGGTTTTCATAACCTCGGTTGCGATTGCCTAGGTGATCTCGATAATTATATACACGGCTCTTATTTTTGGAAATTTGTTTTTGACATTTTCTCTCCTGCAATGATCCGTGAAGTTAGGATTCTCATTTCAATAAAAATTTACGCAATATAGCGTTCGATAATTTTCAGGATAATTATAATTATTTGGATTATTGAATAAATAATCTTGATTTCTATTATAAATATTCTGATCATGAGCCGAGTTTTCTTGAGGTGAGTAAAGCTCTTCGTAATTTAGAGCCCTACTTGGTCCAAGAACTCCAAGAATTCTACAAGATCTTTGCAGCTTTTCATGTTCCGTATCAAAAATGCTGCTCTAACTTCCTCATTGAAACACCTAGATAAGCTAGTTAGAATTTCTGAATCAGATGGTGGTGGAGTAAGGTCCTTTGTATTATTTATAAGTTCAATTGCATATTAGAATCTAGGTAGTTCTCCTCCTCTATAAAATCCATATTGAAAGTCTTTGCCAATTTTGAATCGAACATTGTCATTGTAGAATTTTTTAATAAATTCATTACGGAAAGTGAATTCATCATCGTTCGTACCTCGAACCAGATTCCACCACTCTCTGGAATTTCCATCTAAACGCGATCTTATTACAAAAGAACAATGGCGTTTTTTTACATACACGGTACAGATATACTGTTCAAAATTACATGAAAACATCGTCGGTCTTTCACTAGTGTCGCCTGAAAATTTAGGTATTGGATAATGTTTCAGTCATCATATTTTAATATTTGTTCCTCGTTCGATGCGAACTTGTAATGTATAATGCAAGTGTTCTAAATCTTGTAGCTTTTTTCGAATTTTCATATAAGTCACTAAGAATGCCGCACGGATTATATGCATTTTATCCCTACTTTTGTTTCAAACATATACCCTTTCTTCGATATCATAATTCGCGAATGGAAGATTCATTCATGATAGCGACTGTCAATGATTTTACTATACATACTCTGTCGAGGAAATCGCTACCAAGTATATACTAGGGTGGGTCGAGAAAATCAAATTTTAGAAATCGAATTTGGAACTACGTGGAAAAGTAGTGCATTGGGACCCTAAAAAAGTATAAGTTATTTTGTGTCGATTAATTAAGGCCTTTTGAGCCCGCGTTATGAAATTGTGTTTGAAAAAATGATAATGTTCATAGATTTGATATTATTGTATGTTTCAATTTTTTTACGATCTTCGGGGTCTTTCTCGTCTCCGAAAATTCTGACAGTTCTTTAATGAATGTTCTCGAGGAAATAATTTAGATTTAGTAGACCCCTGTTTTCAATAAACTTTTTTTAAATCTACAGAAACGTCGGGAGAATTATTTCAGATGTTTGAGGCTTTTCTACTCATACAAATTACCCTAGAAAAAAATTTGACATGCTTGAAAATAGATAATTTGAAAAAAAAACTTCGGAATTCGAAGCCTAAAAGTTTTCACAATCCAGTTTTCTTAATTTCTTAGCGCGATTATTTGTAAGATAAATCGACGTTGTTTTGAATTAAAAAAGGCAAGAACAAAACCGAAATGATATAAAATTCAAAGCCTAGAAGATCAGAAAATACATTACATTTGAAAGACTCAAAAATTAGCGAATACTCAAATAAAAAGTTATATTTTTCTTCTCTAACCATTCTGAACTGAAAATTTGTAATGTTAAATGTCTGCAATTGAACTCTCACAAACTTGAAATTTTTAAAAATAAAAAATTTTTCATTTTGAATGCATAAGATTCTAAAATTTCAAATAAGGAGCCTCTAGTATTCAGGTATTAGAAATCGTTTTTGTACAATTATTTTGTTTTTAACAAATGCCGTCAAAATTTCATAAATAATAATAAATTTCACAATTGTAGCTTTTTAGTTGTAAGAATGGCTTGATAGGGAATTTGATATTTTTATAAATTATTTTGAAAATGTTTCAAAAGAAATAATTTCAAATACGACAGACCCAAAATTGAACCATTCTGAACCTCCTTTAAAAGAATAGAATGTTTGAATTGAACGTTTTAATTTAAAATGTAGAATTGTACATCTGATGCTTTTAACTATGTAGGTTTCAATGTAATTTTCCAAGCACTAAAAATTTCACAAATTTGTAACGTAATGCAGTCTGACTTATGAGACGAAACTAGACATCAACGTCTTTAAGACAAACCGAAGACGAAATATTTTCACGTTGGCGTTCGAATAAATTCGTAGTCAGACGAGGGAATGGTTCCGAAAATAGTCAACTCAGAAATACATTAAATATCATTTATTTGATAGCTTTATTTCTACAAGCTCCCGCATTTGCCTGCACCTCCATACGATTGTGTTTCAGTGCAACCCGGCTGGAAAAACCCACTTGTGGAGAAAACCCCCAGGAAGAGCCAAATCCGTTACGA
Organism: Andricus curvator; assembly: GCA_932195095.1. Lineage (NCBI taxonomy): Eukaryota > Metazoa > Arthropoda > Insecta > Hymenoptera > Cynipidae > Andricus > Andricus curvator. Next base: position 90,019 of record CAKNYM010051494.1, read on the forward strand.
ACTATTTGACTTATTCGTCGTCTGTAAAAAAAAATATAAAAGTGTATTATTTCAACCATTACCAAGTACGCAATTAAAAACTACTGAGTAAATTATTCTACAGTAGTGGTGCAAAATATATATCTTGAATTTTTTTGTTGCCCCCAAAAATTTGGTATCGGTACAAAAATCAAATTTTAATCATTTAAAAAAAGTTAAATATTACCAAGTGGTTTTCTTTATGAGAAATGTTATATTTAATTAACCTGGGATGAAAACTATGAGTATTTTTCAAAACCCGAAAGTAATCCTGATTTAAAAAAATCTGGACACTTTAGGCACACATACATAATATCTCTGTTTTAGATTTTATTTTAGTTTTTACATTACCTACAATGAGAGGAACCAGTTCCCCCGGGACCCATATATCACCCCAAGCTATTGCAACAGGCTGACGGAACCATTGATTGTTTGCACTATCATATCCTATGCGACGCACCAATACATCATTAGCTTTGGGACCCATTTCTCGACCTGATTGTGTAAGAAAAATATAGTCATTATTACACCATTAAGCCATTTCCCTTTCGGGGTAAGCGAGACTCACTCGGTGAGGAAGGGAGTAATTTGAGGAAGGGGGTATAGAATTTTAGATTGATCTAGAATTCCCGTGATTTTTATTCACATAACACGTTCGTTCCGCGACACTGATCCGACCCTGGTGGCTGATCAATCTCTCTTACGATTACCCAAAGTGAAGAGCCTCACAAAGTCATCATGTGAAGCTCGCCACTCGGGCCCATTCGTTTCCAAGATCTTTTGTTGCAGGCGTCATTCACTCCACTGACTCCACTGACTCCACAGTAAAACAGTTTTTAAATTACCTAAGTTACGTCTTAGTGTTGAACGCATCCTGCCGTCTTCAGCTAGTGCTCCAACTCGTACCGCGACGATGCTCCTTGCACGTCCAGCTGGACGATAAATTTCATCCCCTTCCCAATAAAGGACTTGCGGTATTCGATAGTCTCCTGTAAAAAAATCGCAGAATAAACAATGTGTGTATCTAACGCTAATTTCAGGGTACCATTTCCCTGCAACAAAAATTAGTCTTCGTAGTGTGAATGGTACCACTACACAAGGTATCGTTTCGCTCGGACTTGGGGTACGAAACGTCACCTGCTGTCAATTGTTTTTACAATTTTGCGGCAAAAATTATAGACGATAGTTTCGTACCCCAACTCCGAGCGAGATTAAATCCCGTCTTGAAATAAGATGCAACAAAATTTATCCCAGACTTTTAACGTGATATAGTCACTCATTATTTTAACTATACAAAATTCCTTCACTCAGAAGTACTAAACTGTACTAAGTTGTGAGTACTAATAATTGACCAAGAAATGAATTATCGATATTCTTTTTGAATCCCAAAAATGTTTTCTTAATTCCAAAAAATTATGAACAGTAAAAATGATTCCATAAAATCCATACAGATTGTCTCGCCGAAAAAACGATATTATAATTTGAAGAATTTGCCACTAAATTGAAGAATATTTGCAACTTAAATAGGCGCCAAGAATATATTCTTCATGTACGACGGAGGCCCTCTTACCTCAAGAATATATATTCTGGTCTAATTGTAAGAATTCCCCACTAAATTTAAAAATAGTTGCATCCGAAATCTGTCGCAGTAATTGTATAATAAGTGACGAGCTCGAAGAAATGCAACCAATTCTGGGGATAAATCGCATGTGCACATCTCTAGCTCTATCTCTTTCTCTTCGCAGAGAACGTTAAAGTGAGAAAAGTTTGATGTGACACGTCAACGAATAAATAATGTAGAGAGGTTATGTCTCGGTGTGGCACGCCCGCCCATGCGGAAATATTATATATAGTTTATATATAGTGTGAAGTATTATATATAATATTCATTTGTTTTATATAAAAAATATATAAAACAAATGAATATTATATATAATACTCCACACTATATATAAACTACATATAATATTTCCGCCTGGGGGTATTCAACCTCAATGTGACATCAGACCTTTCTCACTCTAACATTTTCTGTAAAGAGAAGGAGATGGATGTGCGCACGCGATTTATCCTTAGAATTGGTTGCGTTTTTTCAAGCTTGTCACTTATTACGAATTCGAAAAACTGATCGAAAAGCACGTCGCACAAAAGATGAAAAGAAATGCTTGAACAGAGCAACGCGCATTTTCCTTTTAGCATTTGTTCTTTTCCCACTCATATTCTCATTTTAAGAATATTTTCTCCCTAATATTAGAATATCGATTTTTCGGTGCTATGTTATAGTATTTCTTCCCCTTTGCCCCGTGTGATTGAAAAAATTATACAAACATACAATTGATATTTCTATAAATATAGTCTATTAAGAAAGACACATTTCTAATATTTACGCAGTGAAAATAAATATATTTTTTTTTTCACTTGAATTACATCAATACGTTAATAATTTTGGAAGCTTTAATTAATTAATTTTAAATTTCGAGTCTTTTGATAGTTAATCGTTTATTTTTAAATTGAATTTCCAAATTGAAATCTGTAATAATTCAATAATTATTTATATTTATAAACGTTACAAATTAAAATAGGTGTAATTCAAGCTGTATAAATTGCTTAAGTCTCCAAGTATGGATAACAATTCTCAATGAAGTGCTCAGAATTGAACGATTTCTTCAATGATTCCTGATTAAATATCGGAATCTCGAATTTCAATTTCTGCACGCTACAATTTCAATCTTAAGTTTTAGCTTTATAGTTTCAATATAAACGACTACAATTTTTAGAAATTTTAGTATTTGCACTTGCTAAAATCTACATAGTCAAAGTGTTTCAAATTCTAATATTTATCATGCAAGATTTACTAATTCATTAATTTTCAATAAACAATCTTGAACATTGAGCAATTCTATATTAAAAACTTCGCAACCGGATAATTTCAAATTTCTTCTCCAAAAATTGTACAATTTGTAGTATTCGAATAACTAAATCAAAACTGCATAGTTAGGCAGTTTCAAATTTCAAAGTTTATAGTTGAAAACTGACTAACTTACAAATTTTAAATGAGAATGCTTGAAACATCAAAAATTTGAATTAAAGAGTTTATAAATTGAAGATATGCCAATCGCAAGTAGAACAATTATACATCTAAATTGTGAATTTAAATATTGTTTACATTCAAAGAACGTTTGAAACCGTTCATTTTTGGATCTGTCCTATTTTAAATTATTTCAGTTTCAATTTAAAGTTTTGAAATTTATGTAGCTTCGATTTTAAAAATTTAGAACTTTCAAATTTGCAAATGAGCCCTCTTTACAACTTAAAAACCACTGATGATAAATTTATTACTATTTCTGTAATTTTTTCATTTGTACAGCACATAGTGAAAAATTTTATTAATAATTAAATTATGCAATACAATTTCAAATTCCTCAATATTTGAGGCTCCTAATTTCATAGTGTACAAGTGCAAGCGTTTAAAATAGAAAGTTATTCAATATATATTGTTTTGAGTTTGTGAATGATTAAGTTTAAAAATCTTAAATTCCAAATTTTCCGTTTAGAACAATTATTTTGATTATTTTTTTCAAAAATCAAATTTTCAATTTAAGAAAAAAGGAAAGTGCTTTCGAGATCAGTGCCAAATTGAACGCTGAAAAGTTTTATTGGAAAATATTATTAGTTTCTGAGAAAATTGAGTAAGAACCTTTTTTTTTTTGGTTCAAGGTTTGGCAAGCTTTTTCAACTTTAAACGGTTATGAAACATCCAATCTTTACTTTTGAAAATGTAAGAATTCGTTTTCGAGCTATTTCGTTACAGAATCGATAAAAAATGTTTGATGAAAGAATACTATTAGTTTTAGAAAAAATGGAGCGAAAATGTTTTCTATGCTCGAGGGACACGTTTTCTCAAATTTGAACAGTGATACAAAATCCAGTTTTCGATTTAAAAAAGAGTGGGTTCAGCTTGATGCAACTGCGCATGCGCACATGGGCCTGAGTGCAAATTCACAGTTAGGTCCTTATAGCATGCTAGCAAAAAAATGATATTAATGAAAAATCCTTTTGTCAGATTTTGTATCAGAATTTCTTTGATTTTTCGAGCCAAAAATCCCATTTTCAGAAATTTGTGGGTTAGACCCCATGGCTTGCTCCTTTTTCATTTGATAACCCTGAAAGCTTCGAAATGAAAACCAAAATTCGAAAACCATGAATACAATTCATAATACTACTTCTTTCTATAATGACATTAATAATTTCTGTATTTTTTTTTGATCATATGGATTGTATTCAAATCTCTTAGATTTTTCAAAATTTTAAAAATATAACTTTTCTGTGAAGATTTTTTAACTTTTTCAACTTTGAAATTAAATTTATTTAGTGGTAAAAACTGTTTCTGCCCATTTTAACACAAAAAACATTCATTCCATTTACACATAATCACTCCAGGAAATTTCTTATGAAAGTTTTACAAAGCGACGAAAAATAGCATAAGTCAATCATTGCTTTTTTATAAAAGAATAATGTTTTTTGTATTCAAATCACTGAATTTATTATATAGTTTATTTTATCTGTAATTAATCTGTAATTGAATGTTGGATTGTGATTTTTTCAACTTTTTTGAAATTCTTACAATATATGGATTTTTAATATTTGTCTGTACAATTTGTTTATAACAATGCAAATTATCATAGATTTTTTATTCTATATACACTACTTACAGATGGTATCAAAACAATAACCGGATGACTTATTAAAAATAAGTAATTTGGTCTTGAGGTAATTGATTCATCACGTGAGAAGGATAACATTTTAGTTAGTTAAATAAATTAGTTCAAAATTTTAAGGAATTTTGTGCTTTAACTTCAACTTTTGGCAGGAGTTAGGAAAATGAATCCCTTAATTTGACATTTTACAAAAGTGATATTTAGGGCGCCACATTTCATATGAGCCATTGGACATTTAAAAATATTTACGGGTTTATGAAATAATAATTTTTTGTGCGAGCATACGTATACATACTAATCTCAGATTTGTGTAATTATATATAACATTTGTTTATAAAAATAGAGTTATTCAGAAAATTCATTATTTAAGTTTTTTTAGTGCTAAGATTTATTGTTAGAACTTGTACTTGGGTTTCTGGGGTTTAGGCGCTTCAGCAATTCGTAAATCAGTTCCTCAGCTGGATTCAGTGGTCTAACGCCTCGATGATCAGGCCCAGTGATAGCATAGACTATGCAAAGCATGCGATGATACCTCACTATTTGACCCAAATCAAATCGATTCAGATTATTTTCATTCAATAGTACTGCTGGTTCAGCCCGTGATCCTGTAGAAAATAATATATCGATTTTTATTATAGGACTAGAAACAAGCAGGCGCGCCACGAGCGCAATTTTTTTGTTGCCTCGCAATTTTTAGATCAAAATATAAAATTAATATTAATACGAAATGTTTGTATTTCATGGTACCTTCTATCCAAAGGGAAAGAAAAATAAGAACTATTTTTTGGATAATTGATGAAAATTGAAATCATAACTGCAGAATTGATATATAATATTTTTGCAACGAAACCGTTGTGTTTTGGTTGAAAAATAAAATTTCCGATGAAAAACAATTATAATAATAATAAATTATATAATTATAAATATTTCGTACATTATATACATTATTTATATATTATATACTGATGAAAATTATATATGAATTATAATAAATTTGTTCAACATTGTAACTTTAATGGAGAGGCCGAATTCTATAACCGCCTATACATTTTTCTCGCTGAACGGCCGCGGCGTTGGCCAGTGGAAAGTTAAAAAAAAAATGTATTTCTTATTTTTAATTAGATATTCTTGTATAAAAGTTAATCGGACATCTTTCTTCTATCAACAAAAAGTTGTATCTTTAGCTAATTCTCGTAATTTCTTGATGAAATTTACGGGAAATCTGCTTGACTACTCATATTACTACAATTATACGCGCGAGCGAAGTTTTGTATTAATTTTTATAATTCACCCAATTTTCAAAAACCTATTTATCCGTTAAAAGTTTTTGAATACTGAAGTTCTCGCTGAAATTTGATTCTAAAAGAATTTATTCCATGAATCCATGTAACGTATAATTATTTCATTTACGATTACTATTATTAGCAGTAAAGAGCAAGAATATAGTAATAGTAGATGGTAATAGTAAGTGTACGAAAACTGCAATAATTCAAGTTTAACTATGTGCAGTTCAGTACTTTTAGTAAAAGCATTGCAGAATTCTGATTTATAAGAGTATGTGCTGACAATTTTATCTTTCAATAATTGAATTGCATCATTACTTCTAGGGGCAATTCTCACTGTTTATCAAGGGCCTTTACCTTTGATTTCCTAGTTATTTATTTTTGTATAAACCAGATTCTCTAATCTAGTTTGATTGATAAAAATCACGTAGATTGTATCGAAAATTTATGATTGGATGATAATTTTTGTGTAAAAATCTACGTAATTTCATATTTATGATGTAAAAATGTACTGTAACTTTTATAATGTGAAAGAGAAGTAACAACAAATATATGTTATTTTTGTTCCCTAATCTGCATAATATGTCTCATTTCCACAATTCTATTCTATGTCTTGAAGACATATATTTACACCCTGAGTTGAATTTTTATGACTATCTACCTGCCCGGACAAAAGGGGTTATTCTGACTGTCATAAAAGCTAATTCTTATAGAAAATTTCAATTTTAATTTTTTTGATTGACATTTTTTAGGGCCAGAAATCGATGTCTTGGAGTCGAACTCAAGACATCACCAAGTCGAAGCATTTTTATCCGGGACTAGATTCACCCAATTATGCTTTTGAGAGAAATAGTTTTACCTGTAGTCAGCTCCGTGCCACTCAAAGCCAAAAGTGGGATGACTCTTGACCGGCGAAAATTAGTACTTGATATGCGCGGGATAAAATAGTGTAAAGATGTTTATTTGAAACCACCCTGTTATGAGCCTATCACGCCCCAGAAAAGTGAGCGAGTCCACACTAGTCACGAAATGTACTATGACTCTACTAAGGAGGGTCGATTGAAGAGGCAGGGGATCCAACAAAGGAACTCCATAATTGGGGCCTCACTTTGCAGTTGAATATAAAAATTTGAATTTTCTAGATGTTCGCGTGCGAGAGAAGTTTATGTGAGAAAAAAACGATGCAATGGTTATATACTTTCTTGACGATAAGTTCATTAAAGGACAGGTCACCGAGAATAAATAATGAAACTGAATTATTTGAATGTTAACAAAATTGCTCAAAAAAATCGAACTTGTCTATATTTAAATCATTTCTAAAATTGATATATACAATTAATTTGAACTTGTCTACCGAAACGACGAGACAAGTTCTCAATTTAACGTTCGGACGATGACCAAATTTGCTTACAAAAGGTGCGAAAGGCTCTCACTCATTGAAGAAATATGACTCAACGATAGCAGAATAAGGTTAAAGGAAGAAATCAATAATACTTTAAAATTAGAATTCCATTAAAATGTAAACATATGAAAGTAAAGTCTAAAATGAAAAATCGATGTTAAATAAGTGAAATTAAAATAAAAAAATGCACTTCATAAATTATATCAGTCAATTCTGAACATCCCGCCCGCTTTGTTGGAACAAAATTGAAAAAGATTCACACAGTTCATTCCAAAAAAAGATAATAAATTGATAGTGACAATAAAAATTAAGAATTTTAAGAAGAAAAATAACTACAAATTTCTAACGACGATCTGATAAATAAGTGGTTAAAACTATCATTAAGAGAACAAGACAGAAATAAATCAATTGAAACATTCAACTAACACAACCGAAAAGAAAGTACACGGCACTTTAAGACGAGATCTAAGCATTTTCTTTCAAACTTTGGTAAAAGACACAATTTTACTGCAGGGCGTTTAAACAAACCACTCGCAGTGCGGACAGACACAACGCGCGCATGACCATCAGAACCGGGATGAAGCTCAACGACGCGACCTAAAGGCCACCTTGTGGGTGGTGAATTTTCATCACGGATGAAAGCGAGGTCACCAACTTCAAGTGATGGATAAGGAGTCGTCCACTTCGAACGAGGTTGAAGCTCTTTCATGAAACCCGAGGACCAACGTTGCCAGAAATGCTGACGCATTTGTTGTAATAATTGTCATCGAGATAAGCGATTCGAGGCAAGGTCAGTGTAACTTGGCTCAGGGATACCGTTGAGAGATTCTCCAATCAAAAACTTACCTGGATTAAGAGCCGTAAGATCATCAGGATCATCGGACATAGATTGAAGAGGTCTTGAATTTAAACAGGCCTCTACTTGAACCACAAATGTGCTCATTTCTTCGTATGTAAGGGCAGTACCTCCGATGACTCGCCGAACTGCCGCTTACCAAATTTCCCCAAAGTGCGGTGCACCTGGTGGATTAAATCGCCACTCTGTGCCATACGAAGCGAGACACGAAGCTAAAAGTGTTGACTCCTTTGAAGCTGCTGAAAACATCGCTCTAAGTTTGATGTCTGCGAAGTTTGTACCTTGATCGCTGGTCAATGTAGCACAAATTCCACGTCGAGAAATGGATCTGTGGTAGGCAGAAAGAAGGGAATCAGCCGTATAGTCTGAGGCAGCTTCCAAATGGACAGCTCGAGTAGAACAGCAAACGAAGACTGCTATGTAGCCCTTATATGATCGATAACCACGACGCTTAGTTGTTCGCAAGTAAACGGGTCCAGCATAATCGACGCCAATATGTAGAAACGGTCGACTTGGAGTAGAGCGAATTGCTGGAAGGTCTGCCTTCAATTGTTGAGGCTTTACAGCACGATGTCGTAGGCATGGTAAACATCAATGAATAAAGGCCCTTACGACCGATCGACTACGTAGAATCCAGTACGTTTGCATCAAGGTTTCGAGAGTGAGCTGGACACCACCATGAAGACAACGTCGATAATGATAATCAATAAGAAGAGTCGTCAGCTTTGATTCAGAGCTGAGGATGAGAGGATGTTTCTCATCAGGATCCAAGGCTGAATTCTTCAACCTACCTCCTACACGAAGCAGTTGCTGGGAATCTAAATAAGGTTTTGAACGACCGAACTTGCTCTCAGAAGGAAGAGACCTTCCTGACGATAGAGCCTTAATATCTGCTTCAAAATAGAACTGCAGTTCGTGTCGAATCCAATCTAGGCTAGCTTTCTTAGGCTCTGAAGGTGAAAGGAATGATGACTTTGAACTGGATTGCTGAAAATAATGTTGGATAAATCTTTCTAACCAGGCAGTCGCTCGTAGAAGTTTTTCCAAAGAAGAGTAGCGATGGAGAAGCACCCACATAGCTGGAACACAACTAGAAGTATGAACTTGTAATGTTCGCTCTTCTAAATCCACTTCAGGATTAACTGATGATGGAATTCGTGGCCAATGATCTGGAAACAGCAACCAATTCGGGCCTTGCCACCAAAGAGAAAATGATGATAGCTCATTGGCAGGGAGACCTCTTGAAGCACAATCAGCAGGGTTACTTGATGAAGAAACGTGATGCCAAATTGCTGATGGTAGTTTAGTTTGGATTTCGGAAACTCTATTGGCTATGAAGGTCTTCCATTTTGTGGGATGTCCGTGAATCCAGGCTTAGTGTGACTGTTGAATCACACCATAGATGAATGGGAACATCCAACAAAAGTGTTTGCTGAACATGATGCATAAGTCGAACGAGAAGAACTGCTCCACACAGTTCTAAGCGTGGTAGCGATACCTGTTTCAAGGGAGCGACCTTAGTCTTAGAAATCAACAGCGAAACTGACTTCGTATCAGAATCAGAGGTCACAAGAAGATAAACTGCTGCGGTGAAGGCTCTCTCCGAAGCATCGGAGAATCCATGCAGTTCACAGGAACCAGAAGATGAACTGAATTTTTTCCAACAAGGTACTTCGATTGTGGATATGTTACGAAGACCGTCTCGATATGCAAGCCAGCGTTGGCGAACTTCGTTCGGAAGAGGATCGTCCCAGGAGTTCTTTAAAAGCCAGAGAGTTTAAATAAGTAGCTTAGCTGTTATGACAACTGGACTCAACCATTCTAGCGGATCGAACAGTGGAGCTATCTGACTCAAAACGCTACGTTTAGTGATGACATCTGGACAGGCTGGTAATTGGACGTCGAAAGTTATCACATCTCGTTGAGGATTCCGAAAGAGGCCCAGCATATGAAACGATTGCTGGAATTCCAAGGACAGAGGCTGAGACGAAGCTCGAAGTTCGTCTGGAAGTATCCCCAGTAGATCAGAATCACTTGACATCCACTTGCGAAGAGGAAAGCCGCCCGCTGTGAAAAGATGATGTAATTGATTCTGTAAAGAAATTGCCTCCTCGAAGTTATCTGCATCTATGATTACGTCGTCCACGTATGTCCCTCGACGTACAACTTCAGCTGCTTTTGGATAATAATTTTCACCCTCATTAAGAACGAGTTGTTGAATGCAACGGAATGCAATAAAAGGTGCACAAGACAAACCGTAAGTAACTGTGGTGAGACCAAACGTTTCAACTAAATCATTTGGCGATTTTCTCCACAGGATAAGTTGAAGATCCTGATCGTCTCGGTGTACCTGGATTTGTCGGTACATTTTCTCTACGTCAGCACAGAGAGCTATACGAAAACACCTCCAACGAAGAAAAATATCGATTAGATTTGGGAGAAGTGTAGCTTCAGTGTGCAAGCATTCATTGAGCGAAATTCCAGCTTCAGTCTTCTGAGATCCATTGAAAGAGACTCTCAACTTAGTGGTAGCGCTTTATTTACGCAATACCCCGTGATGTGGAAGATGAAAGGAGCGAGAAGAATCACGACGAATAGAGGACTCAGTGTCAGGCACCATGTGGCCAAGATTTTCGCATTCCTTAAGAAATTCCTCATAGGCCCTAAAGAAGGAAGCGTCACTCGCGAGGCGACGCGACGTTCAATGCGCTGAAGCATCCGGAAGGCTGACCGAAAAGAATTGCCAAATGATGAAATATCTTTCTTTATCGGAAGACGAACAACATAGCGTAATTCAGGATTGCGTGAATGAGTTAACACGAATACATCCTCACATTCCTGTTCTTCAGACGTCAGTATAGTCTTTGATGGAACCTCTCGTTCCTCCCAAAACCTTTGAAGGTTAAAGGCTACGATGTTTTGTACAAAAACATGCATTCCTAGTACTGAAAAAGGCTCTTCAGTTGATTTAGGTAACGACTCTCCTGTAGTTTTCCCAGATAAGGTCCAACCGAAGTATGTTTCCTGAGGAACAGGAGCGTTGAAGGGACCTATCCGTATTTTCGGAAGAAGCAGATAAGGACAAACGTCTGCTCCAATGATCACGTGGATCACTCTTGAGTTTTCAAAATCTGGGTCGGCTAGATTTAAACCTAAAAGATGAGACCAACTTCCATTGCCCCTTTCGAAACGTGGGCAGTATGGAGTAAGAAGCGGAAGCACGAGCGCGTCCAATGGATACTCGAAGTCGGATTCGAAAGGTGGCGCAAGAATACACGGCACTGCACCGTGAGTTGGTGTGGGACGTCCTGCACTGATAGTTAGCAAACCTAATTCACAACTTGAACGCGCGAGCTTGAGTCGTTGTGCGAGAGACTCAGATACGAGAAACACTTCAGAACCCTGATCAAGGAGTGCACGCACAAACACTGAAGCACCACTAATTGACTTGACCTTCATAAAAGCTGTAGGTAATAGGCCTTTTGCTCTAGGTCGAATCACATGATGTATGCTGAGATGATGAAATCTGGACAATGTACGATCTTCTCCTTGAGTTGAAGGTGACTGATGAGTGATGGTCGATGTCGTCGCATCTTGATGAAGCATGGTGCGATGTTTCTGATCACATAATCGACACGTTTTTGATGCAGGACATTCACTTGTTGAATGTTGACGCAGACAGTTAAGGCGAAGTTTCCTTTTAGCCGCGAATTCCTTTTGTTGTATTGCATTCATCGCTCTAAATTGAGCGCAATACATCAAGAGGTGTGCTTGTCCACAACCAGAACATTTTCGAACTTAATGATAATTCTGAGTCTGATCTGTTGAAAGGTGAGATGATGATGCAGAACTCTTGTTCGACCTGCGGTTTCCTTCACCATACTTTAATGCCTACAATTTGTCATTCGACATTGAATTCGAAGAAAACTTTATGTTAGATGGATTCCCTTCAAGAATCTCCAATGTGCGAACCTTGCCTTCAAGAAATGTGTGCAAGGAATCATAAAAAGGAGACTCTGTCGTATCACCTAGTGATGTTTCCGAGTCACGTCGAGTTTGTGAGTCCAGTAAGTTGGTCAGATGAAAGAGTAAGAAATGAGACCAATGTTCGCCTGTACATTTAAGCGCGTTGAGAGCCTCTAGGGTTTCTTCAGCTGTATTGACTAGATCCTTCAAATTCGAAGCTGATTCCGACTTCAAAGGCTTTAACGAAAAGAGAATAGAGAAGTGAGAATTGATCAATATTCTCTTATTCTCATAACGTTTTACTAACAAATCCCACGCACGCTTATAATTTTCGTCTGTAACCAGAATGTGATTTAAACAAGTCCGCAAAATTAGACCACTCGGTATAATTCCCAGAGAATGTTGGCAAGGTAATTTTTGGAAACGAGCTTAAAGAAGATGATGACACATGCTGATTAACGCTTGTTGAAGAGTTACATGCCTGCACGGAGGCAAGAGCGTCGGTTGCATCGAAGAATTTGCCCTTAGCAACTTGATACCATTCTTCTGTTTGGGTGAAGATGTCATTCTTAAAATATGTGACTTCTTCCTCCAAAGGCGCTTTCAACAACTCAACATGCTGTTGCTGAAACTTCAAGTAATTTGCTTCGAGCGTCTCTAATCGCGCCCGGAACATACCGCGCGTGTGTACTGTAGGAACCGATTGGAACGAATTTTTGATTCGACTAGCAAGTTTCACTTGCTCGAGAAGGCATAGCTCAGCTTGTGTTTTATACATTTTGAATGACCGAACTTTTTACTGACACGACAAAAAATTAAATTAGATAAAAGGTTTAAACGAAATGTCTCAATATTGTCATTGGTAATAAAATGTTTGAATCGTCGGCCCGAAAGTTGATTAATGCAATCTTACGAAGTGTATTTGTTGACACGAGACTAATACACTAACATGAATTGATGCTAATCATAGTTAAAAAATAAAAGAGATGGGTGACGTGAGTTATTGCGTAAATTTCACTCAAAACACGAATCGACCCGTGTGATTGGCAGACGTAAACAGTAATCAGCTGCTACGGGTATACGCATGCCGAGAAATAACGTACACTGACTCGAAGCGTTACACAATTGTTGAGAACAAACTGCCGAAATCAAAAAAAGGATTAGAATTCAATATACATTGCTCCCTTTAGGTTTCCTCGCTGCAAGCATGATTTGGATGAAGCTTGCTATTCCTGTGTACCTTGAACTTCACTAGGAAATTCACAACAATTCTCTTTTGTCACTCCAAATAATCCCGGGAGGGTTCACTCAGTAAAAAACTGTCTTGATATCATTTTATCACGATGCGCACATGTTAATTGCACTCGCGAACTACCCAAAAAGTACGATTCACTTTATCCGGTTTTCGAAGGACCAAAAATGTTCGCGAGCGAGAGAAGTTTATGTGAGAAAAAACGATGCAATGTTTAATGTTTATATATTATTATTATAATATATATATATATATATATATATATATATATATATATATATACAATTATATACCTTCTTGACGATAAGTACATTAAAGGACAAGTCACTGAGAATAAATAATAAAACTGAATTATTTTAATGTTAACAAAATTGCTCAAAAAAATCGAACTTGCCTATATTTAAATCATTTCTAAAATTGATATATACAATTAATTTGAACTTGTCTACCGAAACGACTTGACAAGTTCTCAATTTAACGTTCGGACGACGACTAAATTTTCTTACAAAAGGCTCTCACTCATTGAAGGAATATGACTCAAGGATAATAGAATAAGGATAAAAGAAGAAATCGATAACACTTTAAACTTATAATTCCATTAAAATGTAAACATATGAAATTGAAGTCTAAAATGAAAAGTCGATGTTAAATAAGTGAAATTAAAATAAAACAATGCACTTAATAAATTATATCAGTCAATTCTGAACACCAGATAAAGGAATAATATTTTTTTCATGTAAGAGTGAATTGCAACCAAACAGTTGCAATTTTAATTAAAAAAAAGAATGAAACTTCCACCGCAGGTGATAGATATTCAAACCGAAATGACGAATTTCAAAAAAATTATTCAATTTTCAAAAAAAAAATATTGGTCAATCAAGAGAGAATAAAAAATTAGGCAAATTATAATTCGAAGGGAAAAATAATTTTCAATGCAAAATAAAAATTTGAAATGACAATTTATGTTTCAAGTTTCTTTGTAAGTTTTCAATCTTTTCAAAACCTTTATATATCAAGCGACGAGCAGTGGTACTCCGGGTCCGTGTCGAAAGTCGAAAATCGAAAGGGACCTTTTTTTTAACGTGTGGAGGTAGAAAGAGAGGTTCGTTCATTTTTGGACTTCGAAACGGCCCCGAAGTCCCACAGCAGGTCAATTTTTAATGTTAATGTAAGTAAGTTTATTGTAATAAATACTGGGCAAATGCCCAATTTCAAAGGGTTGGTAAAGTACATCGTATAAATAACCTATCGTTTTAAATTATGATAAGATATTAAAATTGGTGGTGACACAAGCATAAGACGAATGCTCTAATCTTTATTGCATTGACTGTAAATAAAAATATATTATCTATGTCTGATCTCGATCTAAAATCTAGTATTTGAGCCATCGAGCTCTCCCTTTTTACTGTTTGAAGTCTTATACCATTACAAGCTGGACATTCCGTAACAAAGTGATCCAAAGTATCCATTTTATGTAGATTACACATTTGACAGAAGCTGTTCGCATAAAATTCATATTTCAGACCGTTCCAGTAAATTCTCGTATACCTAGTACCGCTTAACCTGATCTGACAGAGCAAGCCTAATTTACAGCCACTAATATCCTTATATAAGTAATAATTTGACGAGACATTGCTCTTAAAAATACAAGAACATTTTGAGTTACTCCCAGCAATTATGTCATCATTTCTCATTTTTTCTTGTAGTTTCAGCATTATCTCGTCAATGTAATGATTTACAGTTTCTGCGAATTCTTTTTCAGATACATATTTATAACCCAATTTTTCTAAAATGTGCTCTATTTGCGTTGCCCAGTTATACTTTATATCGTTAGATTCTAATTGATTCAGCTGCAGTAACTTATTATAACAGCCTTTTGTCAGTCTCTTATCCGGCATTCCCAGTACCTTAATGCACCATTTGATTGCTCTTCTCACGCACTCATGCTCTAACTTATATCTATTTATTTCTAATCTTATCATGTAATTGGGAGTGGAGCGACGGAGATTCAGTAGCGACTTGAAGTATTTCATTTGGTCCATTTCAATAACATTAAGATATCTTAGTGACCAAATGTCAGCTATATATAATAAAGTCGCCGAGGTTACAGAAATAAAAATATGATTAGCTGCTATTATTGACCTTGGCTTTGCTCTATAAATTGTCTGCCGTGACACACCAGTGGCTATGTTAGCCTTAGAAATGCGATTTTTTGCGTTTTCACTGTAGACCCCAGTACTTTGGAAGATCTGACCTAGGTAGCAATATGACTTGATTTGTTCAACCTCTTTCCCCTCCAAGGTAAATTTTTTATTATTTCTACTTTTGCGGAAAGCTATAATTTTGGTATTTTCCACATCTACTTGCAATTCGTTTAAATGACAATAATGGCTCAAAATATTCAATTTCGACTGAGCCTCTATTGGGGATTCTGCCAAAATTACAATATCGTCCGCGAATGCTAAGATCAAAATTTCTAGTGTACCTCCCAACCACACACCGGTTGCCCCGAAATCTCTAAAAAAAATAAATGTCACTTATCAACAATAAAAATAAAATTGGACTCATTGATCCCCCCTGTGGGGTTCCTATGTTAATTTTGATGCCTTTAGATTTATCCTCATTTACCTCATAATGCATGAGGAGGCTCCCATAGAGGTTTATGATTGTTCTAAGTAGTTTGCTATTCAAGCTTAATTTCCTGAGCTTCTCCCACGGTAATTTATGATTAACCGACGGGAATGCCTGCTTGAAATTCACGAAGATTGCGAAAAGAGTTCTGCCTTTCTTCGCTATTACCGAGTGAATCGCTGTATTAAGTATAAATATATTATCGGTCTTTATATGTTATATATTATTATTTATATATGAAATTTTTATTATTTTTTTTATTTATTATTATTTATTATTATTATATATGAAAATTTTTTGAATAGTTCGCCAAAAGTCTGCCGAATCCCGGATATTAGTTGAAACTTTAAGATCTTTCTCCCTGGCTATTTTCTTCTTTTGCTTTACTAGAATATTATGTAATTTTTTTGCTCTTATAAATTCAACCAATTCACTACCCATGAAATTAGAATTTTTAGCTATTCTCAAACTTTTATTGAGTTCAAATTTAGATTCAGTGTACTTTCTGTCGTGCCAATCTTTGCCTTTTAATCTTCTATTAGTATTCCTCATTGAATGCGTTTCGCAAAGATAAGCATTAGTAGCAGCAACTTTAATTGCAATTTCCAGATTTGAATTCATAACCTCAATCGGAGCCTCCCTATTCTGAATAACTTTTGAACACTCAACATGCATCCTATAAGACTCCCAATTTTCATAAGCAAGCACCGTTGACCCAAATCAAATAGTATTTTTACCCAAGTGAGTTACAAACGTAAAATTTGCTGGCGAATCGCTAAACGACCTACCATTTACCAGAACAAAACACTCAGATTCCATCAAGCTTGTCAGCAACTTGCCTCTATAGCACACATTTTGATCGCAGCTTGTTCTGTGGCCTGCCAAGTTAGATCCCCCCACCTCCTCATCACTCAATTGGTTGTGATTTCCCACTCTGGCGTTGAAATCCCCTCCAACCGTGATTGGAATAGAGATCCCTTGTCTTGACAATGTAAGGAGGGTAACCGAAAACATATCAAAAATAAAATCTACATCTAGCTTAGGCTTCCAGTAAACGACTCCTATTATACAGACTACATTTTGGCGCTTTACTTTAACTATTATCCACATATTGTTAATTTCTATTATTTTAAATTTTTTTATAACATTTCTAATTAAAAGGACTGTACCTCCGCTCGCCCTGCCTTAGCTGTGATTCTTTTCAGCTTCACTCTGGATCATACTGTAGTCATTCAGAAATGCAGGACCCTTAATTAGTTTTTTAGTCAACCAAGTGTCCGTTAATCCAATGATGTCATACTCCAGAAGTCTCCCGTGTTGGCTCAAATCCTGATCGTAAACCTTCCCGAACTCACCTATATTCCAAAATGCGATTTTGAGTTGTGGAATTCATTGCGTGAGTGTAATTCCCACTTCGTCGTTATTCGTATCCCCTGTCTGCTCAATTGATGCCGGACAATCTCAATTTAAGAAGGAGTCCAATGTGCCCTCAGCTACGGGACCACTCTTGTTATCACTGCATTTGGTAGTCACATCTTTATTTTTCTGCTTTGTGAAACTTCCAGGTGGACGACCTCTCTGGCGTTTGCTATGCGAGGGTGAGGTAGTTTTTAAAATAGTGCGTTTCATTCCCCTCACTTGTGGAGTCGGGGGGGGGGGGCATCCTGAGCTGAGATGATGTCATTCACAGTTAATCCCTGTAATTGATCACTCGGATAGACTTTATTGTTTATCCTAATTACCCCGTTGAACACCGTTACACGTATATTCTTTTCTCTCAGACCCTTGAATAGGGCACAGTTCTGACAGTAAATGTTTCTAGTTTCCCTGTCCAAATCGTGATCGATGTAAATCTTGGAATCTCGTAAATTGGAAATTGGAGCAGAGATTTCTTCGACTCGACTCCTGACTCCAGTATTCCGTGAATAACAATGTTGTTCCTTCTAGCCTGTCTATTTATGAGTCTATTTTGCTCACAAATTTGATTTCTGAGCTCAGCGTTATCCTCCTGCAATTTCTGGATTTTTACTCTATTATCATTTATATCAGCTAGAATTTGACCTATTTCCTCTCTAATTGTTGATTCTGTGTCCTTTCTGATGTTTGCCTGCTCATCCATTTTACACTAGATGTCAGACCCATCAATGGCTAATGTGAAGAAAACTCCAAACCCTGGGTATTTGACAGGAAATGCTACTTTCTTACGCCACAGAAACAGCACCTGATTAAGTTAATCACAGCGTTGCAACTATTTTCACCACCATGAATGCTACTCACTTCACCTGACAATGAATTAACATTAAAAAACCTTAGAATTTCGCAGAGCGCGGTAGATCGTGTCAGCTGGTTTTAACGGCCATGACCGTTCCCTTAAATTTTAATGTACAACCAAATAGCTGAATTTTAAACTCAATAATAATTTGAAAAACAGACATTTTCAACTACATAGTTGAATTTTTAAGCCAAAACAAATCAATGTTCAACCAAAAATGGGGTGGGTAATTTTGCACACAATTCTTGAATTTAAAAGTCAATTAGATAAATTTTCCTTCTTTTTTTAGTTTGATACAAGAGTTTTCAAACAAACAAAAAAAGAATTTTTATCCGGATGAATTGAAACAAAGACAGTTGAATGCTGAACCAAAAAGATGATTTTTAAACAAAGAATACTAACTTTTTATCAAAAGGACCGAAAAAGACGAAAATTAGACGAAAATACAAGAATTTTTAACCAAACAGTTGCCCCATTTCAACAAATAATATAAAATTTGTAACAATAAAGATTAATTTTCAACACAATGAAAAACGAATTTTCGACAAAACGATTGCATTAAAAAAAAAGTTATTGTACAATCAAATACTTGAATCTAAAACAGATCAATTTGAGATAATATAAACGGGAATTTTATCATTTATATATGAAATAACAAATTTTCGAATAAACGTTGAATTTCATTTTTAAATCTTATAAAGTTTAGGTTTTTTTCAATTACGTTGGACATATGTTAGACATACGTTGGATATTTTGTAATTTAGGAAAAGGACTGTGAAGCCTGCGATAAATAAATCGGAATGTTGACGCACAAGTTCTATTAATTTTGAATCATCCATAATTATAATAGATGGTAGACAGTATTTTCGAAAACTCAAATCGCTTCGGCCATTGGCGTCCCTACTGTCGCGCGTCGGCTTTCGCGCACACGGAAAGGCTGCCATAAAATCCAATGAGAAGCAGTCATAAACTGGAATGCGCGATTTGAATCGCGCGACTTTAGTCGCCCATACGGAAACCCACCTTTAGAGCAGCATTTCCCAAACTTTTTTCGCAGTTTCAGGGGAACGGTAGGGTCGCCACCCTCAAATTTTTTCACAATACTGAAACCCAAGAGAGACACTGGACGCCTGTCACTCGGGCGACGATGCTTGCTTAGCGCGACCTTCCCATTGTTAGAGAATTAGAGCCGGTTGAGGAAAATGAAAATTTGGTAAAATGATAATAAATTAAACTTTAATAGGCTGCGTCAGATTTGTTCGATTATGGCAAAAACGTTAAAAAAAGATAGAAGATAATCGAATAATAACTTCAAGAGTTATCGCACTTTTGTTACACTGAGAGGTCCCGTTTATATAATCACAAGATTTGTAAATGTTTTCTTCATTAGTACAGATATCAACCGATTTACAAAAACTTTTTTTTCATTTTTTTTAATTATGTCACGGATTTCATTCAGCTAATTAAAATTTAATTGAGCTATGTCTTTATAATTTCAGTTATTGTAACTGGAAATTATCTCATAACAATGAAAGGGTTATTCGTGGCAGGTATACGAAAGCAGCCGTCTGCTCACAGCGGGGAGCCTGCCTCGGAGCCTTCCGAACTACCGGGCAAATGTGCCGTTCTCGAGATATTGGCAATTAATTATTTTTTTATAAACGTTACATTAAACATTTAAAATTTGAAATTTTTGAATTTTTTTTTCCTCTTCTTTTTAGACAAGGTATTTGACGAATGAAAAAAATCAACACTATTTCGAAAGTACAAACTGAAATACACATTTTTGTAATAAACACTTTTCCTCCAAAGTTAATAATTTGCAAGATAACAGAGCTTATGTTATGTCATTTTACCACGTTACAACAAATAGTTATTTTTCACTGAACAAATTACTATTAGAGAAAAAATTTCCGCAAGGAACTGTACTTACCTACTTGCTAAATAAAAGTATATCTAAAATCATAATTAAATTGTATAAATTTATGCAAATTAGGTTGATTGTTTTATTTGCTCACCTTGATTTGATGTACCTCTTTCTTAAAAAGACATAAAGGTGTGAAAATTCATAAATCCCTACGAATTCAGTCATAAAAATTAATTTATTCTTCTTTTATTCCTTGAAAAGTTATTAAAATTTATTTTTTTGAGGAGGATGACAATCGGCCGATTAGTAACGCAGGCTACTGGGCAGCGGGCCGAGGCGCGCGCATGGCTGGAACGCCACAGACCCAAAGGCGTAGGCGCCATAGACACTATGCAAGGTTTACGGGGGCACGTTGAAGCTGTATCACAGCTTGCTGCAACGTAACTAAATTAAAAATCATTTCCTTTCTCACATCATTAACATATAGTAAAACACAAAAACTTTGTAAGGAACTGTTATTATAACTGCAATCTTATTGCACCAAGTAATGTAATAGTTAAACATTCGATCAATTAGTGCATTATCTAATTATTGTTTTCATTACTTCCATAATCACGTAATTAATTTGTTTACAAATTCTTTCATCATCAAAAATTGAAAATAATATTTTCTTCTCTGATGATTACTTAATTTTTTGGCACTTCTATCGTAATATAAGGCAATGTTGTAAACCTGATCCCTTGAGTCATTTTTTTTATATACCGGGTGTCCAAAAAGTCCCGGGACGGCTGAATATTTCCTCAGGTGAGATATTTTTCAGGGCGGTCAAGGTCATTCTAGAAGGAACTTTCAACAAGGAATTCAATGGTGACCTTTATTTTGATCTTGACCATGATCTTCACGGTAATTTCAAGGTCAAATTGATTTTTTTAAATGGGAACCTCTATTTTTGACCCCGGGAACTGAGAGAGCGGAAAATTTTACGTCCAGATATGACCTTGACAAATCGAAAATTTGACCTGGGAAGGTCATGGCAAGGTCAAACAACGTGCAGCAGGATGACTCAACTGGCATGGATTTTTGAAGAAAATGTCCTGGTGAAGGTTCTGGTCATAGACAAGATCAAAGTCAGCAATCGATCGGGAGTATAAAATGCTACAACTCTCGCGTTGAACATTTTCTTCATAAATGCATGCTGGTCGAGTCATCCTGCTGTACGTTGTTTGACCTTGCCATGACCTTCCCAGGTTAAATTCCGGATTACTCAAGGTCATATCTGGACGTAAAATTTTCCGCTCTTTCAGTTCCCGGGGTCAAAAATAGAGGTTCCCATTTAAAAGAATCAATTTGACCTTGAAATGACTGTTAAGGTCATGGTCAAGATAAAAATAAAGGTCACCATTGTATTCCTTGTTGAAAGTTCCTTCAAGAATGACCTTGAACGCCCTAAAAAATATCTTACCCGAGGAAATATTCAGTCGTCCCGGGACTTTTTGGACACCCTGTATAATGAATAAATAATGTAAGAACAGTTTATTTATTATTTTCTCTACATTCATTTTTGACAACAGATATGCTGGAAGTAAGTTTCACAAGCAAACTACATAGAAAATGCACAGTGCACACAAGTCATAGCTTTCTCTTTAATAGCTTTATTGCACTTTATTGCACTTCTGACCTGAAAAGCGATTTCAGATCGGACGAAAACAGCAAGATTTGCCGTGACTCACGAATTGCAGTTATGACGTTATAAAATGCACCTTTTTCACCAAAAGTTCGGCTTCAACTAATCAGTCTTTACTTGAAAGTTGAACAGGTAACAGCATATTTCGGCTTCGAATACTCTCCGATTGAATATATTCTTATGTAAACGCGATTTTAGTGTTCAGTGTAGTGTACGGATTTCAGTGCAAAAATGGCAGTTCGTGGTGTGCCTTTATAGCGCAGTGTTCCAATTGATTTCAATTTGTGCATAATCTGTCAAAGTCGCAGCTCTGTTGCTACTTCCTCAACAGAAAAGGGTCGCGCGAAAATTTTGGCAGCGGCGAATCTTGAAAAAGACGATGTGTATAATCGTATCCTGCTTTTAAACGACGATGAATTCAAGTTTCGATATCATTCAAACCGTAGTGTACCATGTTCAGAAAAATATACACTGGGTTGAAGTGTCGAAGGAGCTGCATTGGCTGCAGCGAAGCGGAGGCGATTAAATGCAGAGAATGATTTGGAAAGAACAGAATCGACTGACAACGATGAGATAATGGTGCAGGCAGAGGAAGAAATAGAAAATGATCTGCAGGGAAATGATGTACCGGAGGAAGAAGATTGTACAAATAATTCATGCCTTATTTGTGGACGTTTTCGGAAAGATGGAAATACATTTCGCATTTCCACTGTTTCTAGAGCAACAAAGTTTTTGAACATTATTCCACACTTGAGTGGGAACCCTCTGAAAAGAGTGCGACATTTGAAAAGTGTGAAAAATATAATTAAGGAAAAGCCGCTTTATCAGAGCGTATGCTTACGATCGCATGAACGTGTTTGTCGACGATTTCAGAGAGCAGCGCAGTTGGAATATCTCAGAGGTGAGAATGTTGCAGGTGAAGGTATCTCACATTTGGATGCAATTTGCTCTTATATTGACAAAATACAAGTGAACATAGAAGCCGGTGAGGCTTACACACTTACAGAAGTGTCGGAAGCAGTAAACGGCATTTTCGGTCCAGATATTACAGTTAGTAACAAGGAAGTAAAAGCTGTGTTATGTGAAAAGTTTGGTGAAAATATCAAATTTTCAAAGTCGAAGGAAGTGAATAAACCGATGATTTTTTTTCATTTCAGTGTTAAACAAGAGGAAGTAGTAAATTTATTATATTCAAAGAACACAATAAAAGAGTGTGCTACGATCCTTCGTGGAATTTTTCGCGAATATGATTTCAATTTGCAAGACAAATTCTGTGATGCTCAAGACCTGAAAGCATCTTGGGATAGTATTAGGATTCCCAAATAAATATTAACTTTTTTTGCCACTTTATTAAATTTTGACGAAAGTGAATTTCTGCGTTCTCTTTCGGAAGATGACGTCGAAAATGAAGGTGAAGACAAGAATGGTGATAATGAGGACGATGATGTACAAAATGAAGAAAGCACGTCAACGTTTTCGCGTAGTAAAAAATTGAAAGTGTACTCCATCTTCCAAATATTATATTACTCAGTAAACGGAGGTAGAAAACGAACGCCTTTACGCGTTATGACCGCCGTATCAGTACACGGGTGTTGTAAAAGCAAAGAGCTTGTTAACAGATTGAATCATTTAGGTGTCAGTTTGACTTATGATGGAGTTCAGCGACTTCGAACAAATTTTGCATCTTTCACGATGGAAGCTTCGGAAAAGTCGCAAGCATGCAACATTAATCTTTATGAGCTGCAAAACGTTAGAAACACCCGAAATGTACGAAACATGTACGACATCAGAAAGTTCAGGAATATTTGACTCGTCCGAAGCATCCCTTGAAATACCTGAAAGACCACCAACTTGTGAAACATCTAAGTCTGAAACCTCCGAAACATCTCGATGTTCTGATTTATCTGCAGCGTTCGAAACATTCGAAATATCCGAGAGGATGGAAACTTGCGAAACGACTGATTCTTCCGGAATTTCGGAGGTAGTTGAATCATTTGAAACATGCAAAAGTAGCATGTTATCCAGCCATTTCCAAAAAGAAAGTTTCACATATGCAGCTGTTGATAATTTTGATCACGAACCAGATACCATGTCTGGAATGGACGGGACGCACGATACAGTTTCTGTGCTTTTTCAAGATTAGCTTCCGACCGCTACATTCAAACCGAACGTTTCCGAGACAAAAGTTAATAGTCGTAATCGAACTTTTAATGACAAACTTCAATGTCAGATATTAAAGGATTTCCAAAAACCTAGTCAGCGAATCGCATTACCTGACAGTTTTGTAGTGTCTCCTGATGATTCTATCTCAAGTGAAATGTACGGTAATATGAATCCGCGTGATGTCGCATGGCACTTGCCGAGAATGAACGTTTCCGAAATTTCAGCAGGGATCGAGAAAAGGAAGGAACATCAGGAAATTCCATCCTGGGCAGCGTTTAACTCTGCAATGGAATACGAAGTATTCCAATGTTCACACAGCACTTTGCAATTTTAAAGACGTATTAAGTCAGTTGAAACAAAACTTTCTGCCCGTGACTTGTGACGAAGGAGTGTACCACATTGCAAGACATATCAAGTTTTTGCGCGACGAAGAATTCAAGTCGATTCTCTTGTTTCTGGGAGACTTTCATGCAACAAAAGTTGCATGTGCATGCGTCGGCAAATACCTAGAAGGAAGTGGTGCAGAACATGTTTTCGTTGAAACTGGTGCTTTTGGAGTAGGCACAGTACAGAAAGTTTTTAATGGTGATCAGTATGCCAGGTCAACGAAAGGATTATTTATGCTGGGCGAAGTACTTCTTAGATTGCAGATGAAGCAATTCTTGACGGATGAAAATCTTGAGAAGTTTTCGGAGAATCTTGATTTGATCAAAATGGTGCAAGAAAGCTTCGCTGAACACAATTTCTCTGAAGGTATGTTCCATTATACGTAAATAAACGTCTGTATATACTGTAACGAAGTTACAAGCACTCCGGTAATGTACGACCCTGTACGCTGAGAACCAGGAGTAGGGAGAGGACTAACGTCCTGGTTCAAATACCAAAATCCGCGTCCTCAAAAGTTAGTCTCGCACTCTCGGTACTATAGTCCGGTTCAGAGTGGTTAGCGAATCACCCCATCACCATTTATACGACACCCCGATACCTTCCGCATCGCCATCGACGCTGCCTCCACCATCGCCAACGACGCCTCTTTCAACACCACCACCGACGCTGCCCCGAGCCTCATCACCTGCTCTCGGGTTAAGCCTTTGAGAAATTAACATCGCTTGTGGGCCAGCAAGTCCCACCACCAATTTGTAAGTTGGATAAATAAACCACACTTTATTATTAAATGTCTTCCCATGATTGACTTCACCCGCTTCTCGACGTTCCAAATCCCACCCTTCATTTAATTTGCGAGATCCCTCATAAATTTGGCGCCCTCCTTTAAAAAATCCACAATTCCCACCAAAAATCCCCTCCAAGTCGAGAAGAAGTCATAAAATGATGAACATTAAAATGAATTACTGCATGTGTGCCATTGAAAAAATTTTTCTTCTTTAAATTGTTTGAAATTTTGATGTTAGAAAGTTTTTAAAATTTTGAAAATTGTTGTGTGAAAATGTTGTTGAATAAAATGTTTTAGAAAAAAGTGCGGGTAGAAATGTAATTAGCTCGAAAAAGTGCGGGTAGACTGTTATAAATGTCCGTTAAAAATAGTTGGTATACTTCGCGTGCTCGCAAGCTCTGCCACCTTTATTAAAACAAAAATTACCCTGATAAAAAACGCCTTGTGTGGATTCCATGTAGCTGGTTTGCACAAGTGAGGGGTCTAAAAAACAAAAACTAAATTAAAAACAACAATTTTCAGTAGGAAAAAACTAGACGAATTTTGAAGAAAAAGAACGAAAGTTAGAAAAGGAAAGCGGCGTCAGTTACAAAATTTGGCGCGCG
Source organism: Andricus curvator (assembly GCA_932195095.1). Classification (NCBI taxonomy): domain Eukaryota; kingdom Metazoa; phylum Arthropoda; class Insecta; order Hymenoptera; family Cynipidae; genus Andricus; species Andricus curvator. The sequence continues at coordinate 115,904 of CAKNYM010051494.1, forward strand.
AAATCACCGTTCGAGTGAAGTAAGCCAAACAACCCCAAGCGTTCCCGTCCTCAGTGGATACTTCCGCTACGTGGTCAGGATACACGCAACTCCAAAGTAGTAAAAACCGAGACGCTCACCTGAGTGAACGTGCCGGTTTTTAATCAGCCATAGAAACCCCTGAGCTAGGCCGAATAGATTAGAAAGAAAAGTCCAATGCAAGTGAGATCGGGAAAAATAAAAATTATTCCGAAAATGGCAAATCCAGTAGAAAATGTCAGAGATAATAGGGAAAATGAGATAATTCCAGAAATTTTATTCGAAGAAAATAATGCACAAGCAAGTGCAAATAATTTAGAAAATGAAAACATTGAGAGTCAATCATTCGAAAACAATGATAGGACAGAAAATTTAGTGAGAAACATTAATTTCGAATTAGTAACGGTTAGAAGAGATTTAGATTGGGGGACGGTACAACCGAATCAAAACACAGGTGCAATCCCAAGAACGAAAAGACAAATACAAACGCATACAGAAAGTACGCCAAACCCACACCGACATAACAGTAGTACCCAGCAAATACGAGCATTTGGTTTACTGTCTCCGTATACCGAGAATACGTTAGGTAATTGGAGAATAGAAAATGAAAATAGTAGCACATTTGAAAGTCAGGAGTTAGAAAGAAACAGAATAGATAGCGAAATAGAAATAAAGAGAAAAGAACTCGAAAAGTTAGAAAGAGATAGAAGACGTTTAGAGTTGAGCACTTTGGAAAGAGATGAAATAATTAGAAAAGAGAGAGAAAGGATAGATGGAGAAAGAGCAGAGAAAGCAAGAACAGGCCGCGAATGATTACGAATACAGATAGAAAGGCAGGAAAAAGAAAATGAAAAAATAAATAATCAAACTTTTGAAATTGATTCATTTGTAGAGAATAACATTGAATTTTGGAATGGCGCAGAAGAATTAATCAATTTTGAAGAAAATAAAAGTGATAAAATTAAAATAAAAGAACTTTCAGAAGAGATTAAAAATCTAAATGACAAAATGGATAGAATTTTAAATTCAACACAAAATTTAACGACTCAAAATAAAATACGTAATAATACTGTTCGTGTTGAAGAAACAGAATTAAATTATAATGAGCAAAGACACGCGTTAGCAGGTGCAAGTAAAAGGATAATAAATAATAGAAGTAGCGGTCAAGGAGACAGATACTCGTTACCGAGACCAGTGCAAAGGCAATCAATTATGAGAAGATCTAACTTGCCTCAATTTGAAACAGAAAGACAGAGTAGAATGGATAGAATTAGAGAGAGTGATAGGGAGAGATAGGAAACAATAGATAATAATGCACATGAGATTCAAGCAACCCTTTTTCCATTTTGAATGATTCAAACGCCATTCCAAATAATGTCTAACGGGCCCATAAAATTTAAAAATAATACGGAAAACAGTCCTACTTATTTTCTGAATAGTTTAATGAGATTCAAACATGGTTACAAAATTAGCGAAGCAGATATTTTAGAAAATTTAGATGCTGTTTTTCAAGAAGAAGCATTAAGTTGGTTTCAGGTCAATAAAGACAATTGGCAAAATTTAGACCATTTTATTGAGGATTTCGAAGAGGCATATTTAAACGAGAGATATACAGAAATAATTAAAAATAAAATAAAATTCTGTAATCAGAAAAAAGAACAGGATATTCATTCTTTCATAACAGAAATCAAACAATTATTTGAAAAATTAATGCCGCGACCAAGCTTAGAATGGCAATTGCGAAAAGCGTACAAAAATTTAAGAATTGAATATAAAGTTTATATTGCTAGAAATGCATTCTCAAATTTTTCAGAATTGGAAATTTTAGGACGTGAATGGGAAACAGAATTGGCAAAGTCTAAAATTAGAGGTCAACAATTAAGCATTTTAGACAAAGAGGATAGTAAAAATGATAAAAACACAAAAAATACAGGGAATGAAGAAAATCAAAATAAATTCAAAAACGATAATCAAAATAAATATGAAAAACAAAATTACGAACAAAATCATCAAAAACGGTTTAAACCGAGTTATCCAAACCAGCAAAACAAAAAATAATTCCAACCGAGATTTCCAAATGGAAATCCCAAATTTTTTAATCCAAGATTAAAAAATAATAATAACTATCAAAATAATCCAGGATTCCAAAGAAATTCGCGATTTTATAATAATTATTAAATGCGATTAATCAGCTGTTAGGAAATACACAGACACAACAAACGAATAAGTCTCCGCAAATACCAGCGCTTTTATATAACGCGAAAGAAAATAATAATAAGTCAGAAGACAAAAAAGATAATAAAGGACAGAATAAAAATACAAAACATTCAAATTATGAAAATAGTAAGGATAATAAAAAAGGTGAAATGAATCCAAGTGCACAGGATGTCATGGATCCAAATTTAGGAAACCGAAATTTAAACTATAGATCGCGAGAACCCATAACATGCTACAATTGCGGGAAAGTAGGCCACTTTCGACGTGATTGCTGGTATAATATAGACGAGGGAAACGCAAGCGGTGGTTATTAAAAACGGATAATAATCAACGAAATCAGAGACCGTCAGAATTACTTGACACAGACACAAAGGACTCGGACGAAACAAGATTTCACATTATGATAGATTTCAAGGATCATGAATTTAGAGTGTTCATTGATACCGGTGCAACTCACTCATACATAGGTGAAAAATTCATAAAAAAAAATAAAAGCCTTAGATTATGAAATTAAAAAACCGAAGAATGATACACTAATGGTCGCAAATGGCCAAAAATTAAAAATTATAGGAACCGATATGATAGAACGATTAGGTTTGAAAATGGATTACGAGAAAAAGATTTGGTGGTTACCAGAATTACCAAATATTAAGTATGCGATACAATCAAATATTACTAAAATGCAGGAACCGGTAATAAACAATATAGAGGAAAATAGAAGTAGAGATAAGAAGGAAACGAAATTAAAATTTGGAAAGAAGATTAGCCTGAGAAACCACGTGCGGGAGAAAGAGACAGATTTGCTACAGTGCGAAGTCTCTTCTCCCGTGTCGCCATACACCCCACCCCAAGCCCTCCTTACAGGTGATGGACGAGACTCGATCCCGCTAGCACCCCAGCCGGCAGAGAGTGTACGGGGGCATGCAGCCCCACACCCTAAACCCTACAATGCGAGCGACGCAACACTGGCACGAGCAAGACAACAAACAAGGATAAGAATAAAATAAAGACAGAGAGTAAAATAAATACGACTTTAGATACGAGAAATAAAGATAGGAAATTAGAGACAGAATTTAAAGGGCCATTGGAATTTAATAAAGAGAAAAAGGATTCTGAATTGAAAACAGTTATCGATAAAACTGAGGAAAAAAATGATTCGATAATAGAAAAATTATTCGCAATTAGAAAAAGTAATTGGTATAATTTTAGAAATAATGCGGTAATAAATAATAATATTGCACGCGTAAAAGTAGAAAGAAAGAAAAATTTAGAATTTTGTGAGGAAATTTATGAAGGAATAGTAGAATTAAATGAAGCACAGCAAGTGCAATTAGAAAACTTGATTAGAAGAAAAATAATATATCAGGGAACAGAATTAAAACCAACACACTTAACTAGTCATAAAATAGATGTCCAGGGACATGAACCGATTAAACAAAGATATTATTATGTATCAGCAAAAATAAGAGAATTTATGTATTAGGAAGTAGATAGACTTTTAGAGGAGAAAATCATAGAACCATCTAATAGCGATTGGTCAAATCCTATAGTAATGATAAAAAAAACCTAATGGTAAATATAGATTTTGTTTGGATTTTAGGAAAGTTAATAAAGTAACAAAGAAAGATTTATATCCAATACCTATAATGTCTGAAATATTGGACACATTAAGATCAGCAAGGTACATGTCTAAAATAGATCTTCGTTCAGCATATCATCAGATACCGTTGGACGAGGAATCTAAACCAATAACAGCATTTATTGTCCCGGGCAAAGGAATGTACCAGTTTAAGAGAATGCCATTTGGATTAACAAATGCTCCTGCTACATTCCAGCGCCTGATGGACAGAATAATAAGACCATAATTAAAACCGCATGTATTTTGTTACCTTGATGACATAATTATAGTTTCAACAAATTTTACAAATAGATGATGATAAAATAAAAGCAAATTTAGATTTTCCAAGGCCAAAAACGGTTAAACAAATTCAGAGATTGATAGGGATGGCTTCATGGTATAGAAAATTTATTCCGAAATTTGCAGAAATAATAGAACCTCTGCAAAAACTATTAAAGAAGGAAGTAAAGTGGGAATGGACTGAAAAACAGGAACAGGCATTTACGACTATTAAACACCTACTAACAACAGCACCAATTCTTGCCTGCCCTGATTTTGGAAGTCCATTTCAACTCGAAACCGATTCTAGTGATACAGGTTTAGGAGCTGTATTAACACAAAATATTAACGGTGAAAATTTTGTAATAGCATTTGCAAGTAGAGGTCTTAATGGGGCAGAACGTAAATACTCTGCTTCGGAAAAAGAGTGTTCAGCAGTAGTCTGGGCAATAAGAAAATTTGGACCGTATCTAGAGGGTTATTCGTTCAAAGTCATCACAGATCACATTGCCTTGAAATGGCTTCATAACTTAAAAAATCCAACAGGTAGATTAGCACGATAGGCTTTAGAATTGCTTGAGTATGATTATGAAATAATGTACAGAAAGGGAAGTTCAAACCATATACCAGATGCGTTATCAAGGTCGAATGAAAATGAAATAAAATTTTCAAGTATCTTAGCCAGTATAGTAGAAACCGAGGAAAAAGATTTTAAAGAAATTGAAGATAAATAAGAAATTGATGATTCCAAAAGAATTACGAGAACAAGTTTTAATTGAGAATCATGAAAATAAACAAGCAGGTCATTTAGGGATGGAAAAAACTTATGCAAAAATTTCCGAAAATTATTTTTGGCCCGGAATGTACTCTGAAACATTAAAATACGTAAAAGAATGTGACATTTGCCACTGAATCAAACCAAAAGTAAATAATCAGATGGGTTTAATGGGAAAAAGAATTATTGAAGAACCGTGGACAGTGGTAGCATCTGATATGATGGGTCCGCTACCAATGACAAAGTCAAGAAATCAATATATTCTAGTTTTCGTTGATATGTTTACTAAATGGGTGGAAATAATTCCAGTTAAAAATGAATTAGCATCGACAATTGAAAAAGAATTCCATAAGCGTATAATTTCAAAATGGGGAACACCTAGAATTTTGTTTACAGATAACGGCAAAGAATAAATAAATAAATCAATAATTAATTTAACTAAAACTTTTGGAATTAGACATTCAAAAACTCCTAAATATCATGCACAAGCTAACCCAACTGAGAGATGTAACAGATAAATTAAAACGGCAATAAAAGCGTACTTGGAAAAGGATCATAAATTATGGGATGAAAATGTAGATGATTTGCAATTTGCGTTAAATACGAGTAGACATTCTTCAACAGGTTTTACACCAGCTTTCTTGAATTTAGGTAGAGAACTCCAACCAATTCAAGCGTTGACTAAAGACTTAGATAGTAAAAGTGAAATTGAATTCCAAGGGTCCGAAAAATGGGCTGATAGAATGCAAAAATTAAAAATAATTAGAGAAGAAGTAGTTAAAAATTTAGATACTGCGAACGAAACACAATCTAGATATTATAATCTCAGACGTAGACCGATAAGTTTCGAAATTGGCGAAGAAATTCTAAAAAGAGATGAAACATTATCAAATAAGGGGGAAGGAATAGCGAAGAAATTGAATAAAAATTTTGAAGGACCATTTTTCATTAAAGCAAGGATTTCAGCAACAATTTACGTAATAAGAACAAAGAATGGAAAATCACTACGTAATTGGAATGTTAAAGATATTAAAAAGTTTAATATTAAAAAATAGGTTTTAATTTGCATTTTTTCTTTTGAATGGCATGCATGTAAATAATTTGAATTTTACACCACTGATACCGACAAAAGTGACAAAAACACTTACACCTACAAAAAACAACAGAAACAGAAAAACATTTGTTTACAGAAAAATGAGTTCAAGAATGGCAGTTAGGTGCAAGGAATGTTTGGAGGAATTAATAGGGAGAGACATGCTAATAAACCATAGGTGCCAACCAGCCAGAAACGAAAGTACAGAAGAAAAAAGGAGAAGAGAAAGAGAAGAGGAAGACAAAAGAAAGAAAGAGAGAATAGAAAAAGAAATGAAAGAGGAGTTTATAAAAATAAGAACGAGGTTATTACTAGAAGAAAAGGTCGGCATGTACGATGAATTCGGGTCGAGGAAAGGAGACCCAAGACTCCAGAAGATAGCAGCGGAGAAGGTAAAATTATACGGCCTGATTACAATGGATGAGGTGAAAAAAGGTTTGAAGGAACAGAAAAGAAAGGAAAAAGAAGAGGAGGAAAGAAAAAAAAGGGAAGAGGAGAAAAAACTTCAGGATGTGTTCAACAAAATAAAAAAACAACAAGAAAGAGAAAGAGAAGAGATAGAATTAGAGGAAATGAGAAAATTTTTGAAATACAGACAAAAAAAATATTCAAAGGAGGCGGCAAGGAGGAGAAGGGAAGAAAAGCTGGAAGAAGAGAAAAGAACAAGAAGGGAGGATCGAGAGGAAAAAGAAAGGAGAAGAAAAGAAGTGAAGAAAGTTCTAAAGAAGGCGGAGGAAAATAAAAATAAGTTAGGGCCAATAATAGAAGAAAAAGAAGACTCTTCTACGGATTGGGATACAGATGTTTGAACCAAAGAAATCTATCTTTTCATACTTATTCACATACATTACAGAACAATTAATTTCATACCTTTCACAAACACAACAGAAGAACTTTCTCGGAACCCACACAACAGATAAAAATTAAAACGGATTTTTATTATTTTACTTTTATACTTGTACTTTAGAATAACAAAATTTTAATTAAGATTAAATTAATTTCATTGGAAGAAGCATAAAGAACACAAAGAAAATAAAGTAAATACGGCTATAAGAGGCCAAGATAGAGTTCATCAACATAAAGTAGAATTTAGATATAAGTTACTTTTCAGCAGGAGGTACCAAGGAGTGCGGAATAGCTGAATAAGATATCGATCGGAATAGAAAAGATTAAAATAAAAAATTAATAGCTAAAAATTAGTGAAAATCGAGGCTTTAAACTTTACATTAGGTTACAACATGATAGAAGTCAGAATTAAGAGAAAATTAGTATTTTTTATTTTTATTTTATTTATTTTTTACATTTTTTTGAGTGGTAGGAATTTTCTTTAACTTGTTTCAGGAAGAAAAAGATGGAAGGCATAAAAGGGTGGGAATGTCGTCATTGTAGAAGGATGATTCCAGTGACACTCTACATCATCCATGACACATACTGCGATGAGATCCCGAATCGAATGAAGAATCATCTCGTGGTTCCGGATTCGACCAGAACTAAATATATAAAAGGAGGTTGGGTCGAAACAAAGGAACAACTTAAAAATGTCATTCAACAAAGAGGAACTTGAACAAATAGAAGGAAGGAAGACAACACATAACACAGAAAACAAGAGGAAGGAAACCTATGGGGAAGATGATTCGTTCATACAACTGGACTTAACGGAAGAGGAATTCTTGTGTACGTTTAATGAGGAACTAAAAAAGACAGAAGAAGTAATAAAACAATAAACCTCATTCCAAACAGAGGGGGGGAGGTTGTAACGAAGTTACAAGCACCCCGGTAATGTACGACCCTGTACGCTTAGAACCAGGAGTAGGGAGAGGACTAACGTCCTGGTTCAAATACCAAAATCCGTGTCCTCAAAAGTTAGTCTCGCACTCTCGGTACTATAGTCCGGTTCAGAGTGGTTAGTGAATCACCCCATCACCGTTTATACGACACCCCGATACCTTCCGCATCGCCATCGACGCTGCCTCCAGCATCGCCAACGACGCTGCTTTCAACACCACCACCGACGCTGCTCCCAGCCTCATCACGTGCTCTCGGGTTAAGCCTTTGAGAAATTAACATCGCTTGTGGGCCAGCAGGTCCCACCACCAATTTGTAAGTTGGATAAATAAACCACACTTTATTATTAAATGTCTTCCCATGATCGACTTCATCCGCTTCTCGACGTTCCAAATCCCACCCTTCCTTTAATTTGCGAGATCCCTCACAATACGTCATCAATTCTTTTCAACTTCAATGTTTACTCGTACATGCATTTAGAGTACGAATTTTCTTGCATTATCTCGAAAAAAAATCGTTTGGTTTTCTAATTTAGGAAAGAAGTAATTTACATGATTTGCAATCAAATCGAATCATAAATGAAGACACATTTCCAATTATTTCGAAATTTCTTAATTATTGTAACAATAGTATGCGTTTCTACTTTTAGTAAATGATAAATTCTAAGATTTTCAACTGAGGCTGAATATATATCAAGCAATAGAGACATGAAAAAAATATCAAAGTGGAAGAACTTTTTTTCCAGCTGGACTTTATACCAATGTTGAATACAATGACTTTTAAATAAATGATTGAAATCGATTACAACTTTTCTTCGTGTAATATATTGTTGTTGTTTCGCGTTTGAGACAATTTTTAATAAGCACTGCAAATCTGTATCGACGTAACTTAAAAATTTTATCGCGTACTGCGACAATTATTTTACTAACGCATTTTTTTCAAACATGAAGATTTGAATGATTACATTCTTTTTACAAACAGATTAAATAATCTTCCTTAATTAAAAGTTAAGTATCATTTTGTATTTGAAACAGTTAAAAAATCCTTCGAATGCTTCAAACTCTTGAAACATTTGATGTTGTATTAAATTTGTTCAAAATCTGCCGACATGAAAATTTGGTCTCAAATTAGGCCGTGGACTATTTGATATTTCTAAATATTAAGTACTTGTTCTTTTCTCAATTAAAAAATTTCCAAATAATTAACAAATGTTAAAAGTTACATTTCGTTGTTCATGAGATTTTGCAACTGTTCAAACCATTTTTTTGTCCTGTGAATCATTAAAAGTAACTGACTACTGACCCCCCTCATTAAAAATTGAAAGCCTTCTTAAGGATCCTGCCAAAGCGATATATTGAACTGAAGAACTTTGAAACACGTGGAATTCCGAATTTAATTTCAAATCACCCACCTACCGATGCTTTTATGTTTAAGAAATTGTACAATTTGTCTTATATTTTCCAGGGCAAACGATCCTACACAGTTTCGAAGAATCCTGCGGCCAATTCATCGCACAATTTCAAGAATTTGTAACTCGGAGGTCTCAGGAATCAGATCTATTCAAGTATTGGAACAATGTTCTGATATTAATAAATGTTGTTCGCGATCTGGTCCGTAGCGATCGCGAAGGGAACTGGCCTTTACACGTGGAAACTGTTTTGAAAATGCAACCAATATATCAAATAATGGATCGCACAAACTACGCACGTTAGAGTTCCATTTACATCCAAGACATCCACAATCTAGAGCAGATTACTCCGGAGGTATACAAGAAATTTATGGAAGGCAATTTTTCTATTAAAAGTTCGAACTTTCCATTCACCTTGCTTAATGCTGATCAGAAACTGGAAATGGTGAGCAACAAGACTCAGAAAAGTAGCTCCGGTATTATAGGAGGAACGAACAAGACAAATTACGTCACGTTATGGAACTTATCGTACCATGAAGTACATGGTATAAAAAACCTCTTTCGATAATTGACTTTGGTTAGAAATGATAATGATGAACTAAGTGTTCATCATGATACTTCTGTGAGAGGTACGCAAAAAGTAGAAAATTTAGTGCAGATAATGGAAGATTATATTATCGAACGAGTCAATCCATTTATGCCAGGATCTCAAGAGCTGCGAAATCTAATAAGAGAGCAGAAAGTGGAAGTTGAGAAAAGCAGGACTCTTCTCAATGTTTTCACATTAGGCTGTGAAAAATATGAATCATTCAAAAGAGAAAGGTTCATCGAAAGGACGAAATTGCTTTCGGACACGATACCACGAACTAATTTCCCAACATTTACATCAGGCATGAAGAGTTCATCTAACGTCAAACGTAAACGTGTCAATACAACAACAAGTATGCGGATCTTCGATTTGGTTCGAGAGCGTGTTTTCAGTATTCGACAGCTATTCACTTTCCAGTTAACGGAGAAATCACCTTTGTTTGACGAAGAGGGTTTTCCAACGAAATCGACAAGGAGCGAGCTTCTGCATGAACTAGAAAAAAAATTAGATTCTATTGAAAACGTTTCAGCTATCCCCTTCTGTGATCAACGCACATGTGTAGTGGTTGATGTCATGCTGTTGTGCAGAAAGTTGAAATTGAAGAATTCCTCAACTTCGGATGATTCGACTTTCAAACATTTTGCACAACGCTTTTGCAATTCTGTTCTGCCCAGTAAAAGCAGTGCTCCAGGTAGACTCGACTTCATTTTCGACTCTTATTTCGCCATGTCTCCAAAGGCAATGGAGCGAAAAAGAAGATGCAGTACAACGATAATACCTCTGCACAGAATTCATGAAGATGTCAAAGTTCCACGCGATGAGGATACTCTTTGGGGTTCTTCAAGCAATAAAGTTTTGCTACAGCAGTTTCTTCGGCATTTCATCATGCATAACTGCTTTACTATATGGCCTGGAACTGAAGTTGTATGCAGCGCTACTGATAGCACAATGGCTTCAAGTTCCTTGTGCAGAAATGAAACTTTGGATAAATTGCAAAGAGTGGACATTGAAGATGCTGATGTCAGAATTATATTGCACGTGTTGTGTGCAAGCCAAGCAGGATTTGGAAATATTATTATTTTATCTTCTGACACGGATGTTGTGGTACTTGCCTTATCACATTGGAAATTATTTGAAGACGAAGGGCTAAAGGTATGCTCTTTATTCAAACATAACTGTATACTGTATCGTTTACAATTGCCAGTACACTCAAAATAGTACTAACCAAAATATGCTTCCCTTTTTTCATGGTTTCTGGCAATTTTCGATTCTCAGCTTCAAAGTTATACATTTATAATTTTATCCCTGAGATAATCACGAAAAAGAGACGCATGTTTTTAATAACAATTTTTCCAACAGACTGACAATTCTGCCAGATACTGCATCTAATTCTATCTAACATTTTCTTATATTTGATTTATTTTTACACAATGACTTTTTCCTTCTAAGAAAAAGTAATGTTGAACTTTTACGAATTTCAGACCCTGTGGATGAAATTGGGTTGCGGGAAAACGACGAGATATTCGCCAATTCACTCATTGGCTGCTTGTCACGGAACACAATTATGTTCTGTTCTTCCCGCGATTCATCACCTGACAGGATCCGATTACACGAGTAAAGTCGGTACAAAACATCGCAGCATTGAAGCTGAACCGGAAAATTTGTTACGAAAATTCGTAGAAGGTAAGAAGAAGGAACTTCAAAGCATTTTGCATAATTCGACGCCTTTTGTAATCGAATATTCATTCAGCTGTAAATAAGCCTTACACTGTCTAGTACATGTGCATTCCTTTAATGATAACTTTATAAATTTTTGTAGCGCATTCAAGCAATGCAGACTTGGAGGAGATTTGTCAGAGTGCAGAAGAATATCTGGTTCAAGTTCTTCAAAAAGGAAGTGCATACAAAACGCTGGATCAATTAAGATTTCACGCGTACCACCATAAATCGACACCTGTGGATATGTTGCCCCCTACAAGTCATTCTATTCGACTGCACATTTTAAGGGCATATTACAATACTTATGTCCAAGTCAATTGCTGCAACCGAGAATGTAAAGAACTGGATCCTTTGGAATTTGGCTACGATTTACAGGATGGTTTTCTCGTGCCGAAGAAAAGTATGCATGTTTTACCTCCGACCGATAAGCCGGTTTCAGGATGTACATGTATGGTGTGCCAACGCCAAACCTGCTCTTGTAAAGCAGCTGGAATATCATGCTGCGCATTTTGTTCATGCGCTAAGAGCGATAAATGCAGAAATATTCATGGAAATAGTCATTCTGAATGACTTCAACAGTTTATACGAAGAGCACTATCGCATAATGACTCAAAGTGTGACTCAAAGTATGAAAAATGTATCGAATTCGCATGAAACCGTCAACGTATCGTCGCATTAACACGCATAATTTCCTTTTCGTCGCAAAACTTCTAAATTTTCTCTTAATAGCGCATAATTCAATGTTCCTTGCGCAACGAAGGTGCAAAGTCACCTACATTGTTTCAGAATTTTCAAAATTGCAAATTCCGTTTTTTCACAAGTACACATACATGGTAATTGTGTAATCTAAAAGCCTCTAAAAGCCTAAAAGCCTCTCGTGAATAACATACAAAATAGTTTGGTCACAAAACTCTTTATATGTAATACATATGAAAGTGTCACTTTAAGGTTGCTGCCGTAAAGAAATACGATCTCGAACAAACACTTTTAACAAGATGTGTATTTGAATTTTGGAGAATTCTTTCAATTTTGAAAAATTTGCAGTTACCTGCTTTCACAATTCCACCCTTCATTTACGAATACGATTACCATGTACATCAATCGTACAAAAAATTGCAAATATTAGCACTATACAATGAAACTTTTAGAATAATAACAGTTCTTTAAAAAGTTTTTGTATTTTGCTCTATGTTAATTTTGAGAGAAAGGAAATGATTTTAATTAAGTTAAGTTGTAGCAAGCTGTGATACAGCGTAAACGTGCCCCGTAACCCTTGCGCAGTGTATGTGGCGCCTACGCCTTTGGGTCTGTGGCGCTCCAGCCATGCGCGCGCCTCGGCCCGCTGCTCAGTAGCCTGCGTTACTAATCGGCCGATTGTCATCCTCCAAAAAAAAAATAAATTTTAATAACTCTTTAAGGAATAAAAGAAGAATAAATTAATTGGTATGACTGAATTTGTAGTGATTTATGAAATTTTTTAGTTTTTTTACCGTCTTTCTATCACAAGCAGAAGCAGAGATGGTCGCTAAAACTTTCAACAATTGTGCAGGTCCATATACTCAAATTGTGCAATTTTCGCTCATTCCATCATTTAAGTACTAGTTCAAAGAATCAACGAAACTGGAATAAATTAAACAATCAACCTAATTTGCATAAATGTATACAATCTAATTATGATGTTAGATATACTTTTATTTATCAAGTAGGTAAGTATAGTTCCTTGCGGAAATTTTTTCTCTAATAGTAATTCGCTCAGTGAAAAATAACTATTTGTTGTAACGTGGTAGAATGACTTATAACAAAAGCTCTGTTATCTTGCAAATTATTAAGTTTGGAGGACAAGTGTTCATTACAAAAATGTGTATTTCAGTTTATACTTTCGAAATAGTGTTGCTTTTTTTCACTCATTAAATAATTTTTCGGTTATTGATAAAAGTATTTGTTGCCGCTTATTTTACACGGAATTGATTTTGTTCAATAAATATTCGTCGGAGAAAAAAAAGGCCGAAACAACTATTATTTCTCATGAGCTTGTCTAACAAGAAGAGAAAAAAAAATTTCAAAAATTTCAAATTTTAAATGTTTAATGTAACGTTTATAAAAAAATAATTAATTGCGAATATCTCGAGAACGGCACATTTGCCAGAGTTCTGATACACGGTTTTGGAATCAGGAGATCATTTTACATAAGAATAAAAAAAATCGAATGGACCTCGTCGATCCGACGGAAATCTCTAAATCTATCGTAGGCGCGCTCGCTTGTAAAGTCTTAAATAAGGATTAACGGAGTGCCTAAGTAAGATAGAATATCCGTTGCCTTTTTGCTCAAAGAATGAGTTCGTATAATAATTTGTATATTATTAAAAACAGTTTCTAAAATATAAAATAAAACGATGAAGCTACTGGTAGTAGGGCTTTAACCTATTAGCGTGTACAGTGTGATGCTGATTATTGTACAAAATTTCATAATCAGATGTACGGACGCGTTTGCATATGGTGTATGGTCCAAGCCATTCACTCTCTAATTTTGTTGCTTTGCTATCGTTATGCAATAATACTAAATCTCCTGGTTCGAAAAGAGGATTACTGATGATTATCTTTGCATCTTGATGTCTTTTTAGTCGTTCCTGTGTTTTTTGAATGGCAGTCCTTCCCTTTTCCAAATACTCCTCATGTCTTTTTCGCAAAATGTCTAACAATTCTTGATGGGTTAATGACGTAGTTGTTGCTAAGGCTGAAGGTAAATTGGCTTTTCTTCCAAATGTCATTTCAAACCGCGTTATATCTGTACTCTCGTGAACTGCTGTATTAAATGCTAAGCATATTGGGTTCAAGTTTTGGTCCCATTCCGTCTGAGTATCAGTTACCATAAATCACCTCTAAAATTACCGTGAATGACCAAAAATTTCCGGGAATTTTTTGATTGAATTTGTGATAATTTGGAGTAAGTTAACTTAAATTTCATGCTTCTTTACTCAAAATCTAACGTGGATTGAAATCATGGCTAAAAAAGATCTAAAGATAAATCTAAAGGTTATGGTCTTTTGGAAAAAATTGAAAAATATCCTATGAAAGGTACATATTTCTACTGCGAAGTTTAAATTCGTAGGTTGCTCTTACAAAATTTTGAGTGCCGTTTTCCATGTAGGCGAAAAAAGTATAGAACACGGTGATAACATCTCTTTTATGAGGCACAATGAAGGTTGGTTGCAAATAAATGACGACGTAGTCAAGCCACAATCATGACCAAAGAAAGCCAAAGGAGTATATGTATTATTCTTACACAGAGCTGGAAATTCATTGGCGAAAAATGTAATTCAAGTCTTTTGAGAAGAAATTACATGTAATTCAATTTGTATTTGAATTACATTAAATTTTTTTGTGAATTATCCAATGTAATTGAATTAAATTACAAATTACTTGTATGAATTTGTATTTTCTACCAAATACACAAGGTCCAATTAATAATTTATTCAAATAGCGTAGACAGTATTAGCGCTGAAATGCTTAAGGTGGCGAGTAGATGCCTCACAGGTTGTGCGAATTGATAAATTCATGTATCGAGATGGGAGAAGTCTCATACGATTGGACAAAAGCGATTATCGTACCAATATACAAAAGAAAGGCAGATAAAAGCAACTGCAGTAATTGCAGAGGTATCAGCTTACTAAGTACCGTAAGTAAAATATACACAGAAAAAAGCTTGACAGTAGGAATGCAAGTTTTCTGTGCATTTGTTGACCTAGAAAAAGCATTTGAAAAGGTAAACAGAAGTAAACTTTGGGAAGTCCTTAAAGAGTACGGAGTAAATGGAGGGCTCCTACAAGCAATAAAATCAATATATACAGGTAGTAAAGCGAGTGTAAGAGTAAATGGGAAACTGAGTGACTGGTTCGATATTATACAAGGCGTGAAACAAGGATGCGTTTTGTCCTCACGGATATTTATCATATTTATGGATAAGAGTCTAAGAATGGCCCTCTTCGACGAAGAAGGTGTAGATGTCGAGACAGTGAGGGTACGTGGGTTAGCTTTCGCAGATGACAAGATTGTTATGGCAGAATCAATCCAGGACTGATGAGAGATTAGAACAAGTTGACAATTACGTACATCTGGGTAGCCTATTCACAAGCGACGGAAAAATAGATGGGGAGGTAGATAGGCGCATAAATAAGGCTAAGCAGGTTATCGGTAGAGCAGGGTCCATGCTCAGAAATAAAAACATATCAAAAAAAGCTAAAATGGCTTAATAATTCTATATAATAATTATAATCTATATAATAATTCTATATTCGTGCCGATTATACTATACGGTAGCAAGACATGGACCTATCAAGAAAATGACAAGTAAAATTAACGCGATTGGCATGAAACCTCTGCACAGTAGAGACACTAGTTGGCATATGGGAAAGAAATCAGCTAAGATGGTTCGGTCACCTTGAAAGAATGAAAGATTAACGACTCACCAAACAAGTGTATAAAGGTAAAGTAAATGGCAGAATACCCAGAGGTAGGCCGCCAAAAGAATGGTTAGAATCTGTGAATGAGACACTAATTCGAAGAGACATAAGAAGCCATAGAAACACGAGAGCTTGCATTAAAAAATGCATGGACGTGAAGGAAGCTAGAGTAGTATGCCAGGACAGAAGAGTGTGGCGAAAAATAGTTTGGAAACACCGTGACAATAGAGTGAATGACGCCTGAAACGAAGACCTTGGATACTAAATGGGCCCAAGTGGGGAACCACACATAACAATTTTCGTGAGGCTCTTCACCTGGGGTGATCGCTAGAGAGATTGATCAGCAACCTGCGACGGAGCAGTCTTGTGGAATAAAAGTTTCATTGAAATAAATAACACGAGAATTCCAGATCAATCTAAAATATCTATACCTAACTCCTATATACCTATCTACCTGATACCTATATACCCACCTACACACTACTATTTTCCAACCGAGCAAAACACGCGTACACCGAAAGGGAAATGGCTTAATGTTATAATAATAATAATAATAAATGATAATCATCATCCCTACTGAAGGTGTTCTCTCGTTGTCGTCGCGGTAGGGCTTGAGCTTTCCTCTCATGAATTTGACGGCTATGTTGGATGTAGCATTGCTACACCAAAACTCATAAATTATAATGGAGAGTATTTTGAAAATTTTGAAACGCTTGTCACTTCCCGAGGTTCGTCGGGGCGCCCCTGGAGCCGCCGCTGGGGGCCACAGCATGCGGGACGGTGGTGATAGTGAGCTGCGAGATGGTCAGGCAGATCTCACTCATCAAACAGCTGGCCAGCAAGAACATCTGCGACATACGGTAAGTAGTGAAACATCAACTGTGCCTGCTGAGGATGCTTTGGCTAGCGTTAGCTATTTGCAGCGAACCACCTCAACAAAAGTACTGTGCGAGAGCATCAAGTGGGCAAATGAACATCAGTTAGAGGAAGCGGCGTCACACGAACAAGCAGCAGCAATTAATGTCCTTCCTCAACCTGGTGATGATCCAGCACCACCACATCCTCCAGAGGTAGATGGCCTAATACAAACAGAGCCAGAAGTAGAGGTTCAAAAACCAAGAGGACGATTAAAATGGACATACCATATGAACAGAGATGTGATGCGCTCTTATTTTTTGGCAAGAAAAGTGGGCAAAGTGTAAGGAGAGAACATCATAGACTCTTCTTACTTAAGTACCCAGAACTAGCAACAAGAATAAATGAGCAGAATATAGCAGATAAAAAACGCCCAATATCTGTAAACAGATTGCTTTCGGCTGTTGAAATAGCTGCCATAGAAATGGAAGTGGAACAGCAGCTTCCTATTGATGAAATTCCCTTGGAAGATCTGGACAACGAAGACTTGATTTCAAGCTGAAGGCATAGGTGCTAGGGATAATGAAGATCAAGCACCGGATCCACTAGAACCACATCCGGACATTAATAACGATGATCTAAACAGCGAAGTCCCAGAAAAACTACAGCACCTTGAGAGGAATTTTGGTAATGCTTTACTAGAGTTCAAACATGTAGAACCAACACAAAGGCATTCACTGCCCAAGATGAATATCAGAAATGATCTAAGTGCACTAATAGAATACCTGAACAGCAAGGTTTTACCTATGCATTTGAACGCAACACAAACTGCGTTAGAGGTGCAAACTCTTGTATACTGTGCAGCTGTGGCAACCGTTCGAACGTTTGGCCGCAGAACTAGGCTTGCAAATGCAGTCTTTGCCCCAGGAAGGGAGCGAGATCCACCATGGAAGATCAGGTTGGATATGGATGTCAGCAAAGTAAGCTGCAAATTGGGCCGACTGACTCAATATAAGAAAGGAAATCGAACCAGAAAGCTGATACACCATGTTGCTAAGATCATGCACCCTCGGTACATCGAGACATTGACACCAGGAATATTGGATGAGATTATAGGCTCCCAACGACAGAGACGTGATGTTCTCACTGCTCAACTGCGTCGGTACAAAAAAAGTAGTGCAAGAAGGCAACAAAGTCGAACCTTTGAGGCAGATGAAAGAAGGTTCTATCGTGCACTGAGTGTAAAGCAAAATAACCAACAAGATACCGAAGTCCCTCAATTGGAAGACATGGCTAACTATTGGTCAGATGTTTGGGGAAAAACTAACAGAAGTAATTTGGACACTGCGTGGTTCCAACTGGAGAAAGCAAGAGCAAGCAATAACCCTGAAATGGAGCTGACTAACATCACGGCTTTAGATGTTTCAGCGGTTTTGAAAAAAGAAGTAATTGGAAAGCTCCAGGCCCGGACATGGTGCACAATTTCTGGTACAAGTACCTTACTAGTGTGCATCCTATGTACGTTGGCAAGGTGTTTTCGGAAGATCATCGAACACCCAGATCTGATGCCAGGCTTTATGCTCCAGGGTACTACGTATATGTTGCCTAAAAAACCAGACGCTCAAAATCCATCTGAATTTCGACCGATAGCCTGCCTTCCAACAATATATAAATGTCTTACAGCTATCATAGCACAAAAGGTATACTCTGACTGCGACGAGAATGACATCCTCACAGAAAAACAAAAAGGATGTTGTAAAAACTTGTGAGGCAGTAAAGATCTAGTCACCATAGACGCTGTTGCCATGATGCAAGCTCGTAAACATCAAAGAAACTTGCACATTGCATACATTAACTACAAGCAAGCGTTTCCTTCCGTACCACATGACTATTTGCTTCAAGTCTTAAAAGTATACAAAATTTGCCCACGCATCATTGACTTCCTAAGTCATGCGATGATGCTTTGGGGTACAAGAATCAAGTATTTTGATCATGGACAACCAAGGATAACTAGATCAATACGCATTACGACGGGTATATTCCAGGGAGACTCTATCAGTGCATTATGGTTCTGTTTAGCGTTGAACCCACTGAGCAAAACACTAAATAGCATGTCTCATGGGTTTCGAGTACATGATAACGAGGATGGTCATCAAGTGACCCATCTTCTATACATAGATGACCTGAAGCTATACGCTAGTTCGGGCAAAAAAATGCAGCAAGTGATCGATGTCACGAAGCAGTTTTCCAATGATATCCACATGGAGTTTGGACTAGATAAATGCTGAACGGTGCATTTAACCAGAGGAAAATTAGGGAACGCAGAACTAGAGGACGATTTCGAGAATGACATCAAGGCAATGGCTGAGAGTGAGTCATATAAATACCTGGGCATTCTCGAATCCAAGGGTATTCAGCATACGATAGTTAAGAAAAGCCTAACGACTGCCTTTACTACAAGACTCAGATTGGCTCTGAAGAGTTCTCTTAACTCGACAAACAAGTTCAGGGCAATCAACACCTATGCCATCTCTGTCCTTACGTACTCCTTTGAGCTCATCAAATGGTCGAACACCGACCTCGAACGATTAAACAGAATCATCCGCGTAGAAAGGACGAAACACCGAATGCACCACAGTAATTCGGCGATTGAAACGGTAGTTTTACCACGAAATAGAGGAGGTAGGGGCATTGTAGATGTCAGGAAACTGTGTGAGTCACAAGTTATACAGTTGCTAGACTAGTTTAACAGCAAGCGAGATGTTACGCTTTACAACACGATCTGTAAAGCGGATCTTGACTACACAGTAAAAAAAATGGATCAATTTTGTTGCAGAGAATTTGACTCCAATGATCATTTGACTCTCGAGATCATAATGATCTGTCCATTCGGATCACCTTGATCTTTTTTGGGTCATTTGTCAGACTAAACAAAAAGGCCGCCAATTTTTGGCGCCGATGTCATAACGACATAACCTAAACATTTTATCTAATCGCACGCAAGTGACAACCACACTTAACAGGTGATATTTTCTAATGTCAGATTTTGTTAATTTGTCAACTTTTCAAGTACACTGCACGATCAGAAACCATAAAAAGCTCGCATATGAGGTAAAGTACTCTAAGAACGTCAGCCATCTTGGTTTGACTTGATACATGATCCCGCATCAAATCATTATGATCTCAAAGTCGATCACTCATTCCGGCGGATCAAAATGCTCTTCATTTCGGTGTCATTTTTGTTGCATATCAAAATGATATTGATTTCGGTATCATTTTGAGCATTTTTT
Source organism: Andricus curvator (assembly GCA_932195095.1). Lineage (NCBI taxonomy): Eukaryota > Metazoa > Arthropoda > Insecta > Hymenoptera > Cynipidae > Andricus > Andricus curvator. The sequence goes on from CAKNYM010051494.1 coordinate 136,010, forward strand.
TTACTGTGTACACGCCCTTGAATTTGTCCTCAGAGGAGGCCTTGAATATCAGGACAGAAACCATAGAGGAATTAGAAACGCAATGGAGACAGAAAGCCATCCACGGCAAACACCCCAAAACGTTAGATCAATATGAAGTGGATAGTTAGGCATCCAATATTTGGCTGAGAAAGGGAGTCCTGTATCCAGAGACGGAAGGATTCGTCATTGCGATTCAACACGTGTTACATCAAGACGTGTTAGACCGGTGCCGATTATGTGGAGATCCCAACGAATCCATCGAGCACATTATTGATGGTTGTCGCGTAATGGCTCAAAGAGAATATACGCACGGACATAATGATGTGGCGGGCATTATACATCAACAACTTGCCCTAAACCTAGGACTCTTAACAGAATGGATGCCTTTCTATAGATACATTCCAATGCCTGTTTTAGAAAACGAAGATTACATCTTATATTGGGATGTTACTATCCAGACGGATCATTACATCCGAGCCAATCGACCCGACATCGTGATGCGAGAAAAAAAGGTGGAAGATTCTGCATCATCGACATTGCTTTTCCACTTAACCGAAATTTGCAGGCAACCTATACAACCAAGATCCATAAGTATAGCGAGTCACTTGACTTAGTTCGTGGCTATGATGAAAAACCGGGTTCACCCGAGAAGAAGATTGAAAAAAAAGCAAAGAAGTGAGGGAAGTGAAGTGAAGTGGAGTGGATTGGAGTGGAGTGGAGTGGAGTGGAGTGGAGTGGAGTGGAGTGGAGTGGAGTGGAGTGGAGTGGAGTGGAGTGGAGTGGAGCGGAGCGGAGCGGAGCGGAGTGGAGTGGAGTGGAGTGGAGTGGAGTGGAGTGGAGTGGAGTGGAGTGGAGTGGAGTGGAGTGGAGTGGACAGCGCAGACCATTCACTCCACTCTACTCTACTCCACTCCACTCCGATCCACTCTACTCTCTTGTAAAGCGCAAGTAAGTAGCTTGAGTGACATACCACTTCTGGTAAGTTCATGCTCACACTAATTCTGAATTGAAATTACTTTGACTGTGTAATTGAAATTACTTAATAATTGGACCTTGTGCATTTGGTAGCTATGTTCTTACAACGACAGTCGATGTCATTAAAATTAAAATATTTCAGTAACATGTACATGTACTTCATGATTGCACTACTCTACTTCCGTGAAACGCTGCGTGAATATATCGTCTCGAGGGAAAATCATCGGCTCTATATTGCAATATAATACTGAAATTGACATCACAGCGTAGTATTACCAAAAAATATCCAGATCCCCTCCAAAAAAAACATTCGAACTGGAAATTGGGGAAGGTGAGGAAAAAGTGTTTGCTCCAAAAACGTTTTTCCCAATGAACGTTCGCCCGACATTGGAAAACTAACGAAAAAACCAAATATCCCGCATGCGCTTAAGTGAGGCTAACTTTTCAGGACAATGATTCGCGATAGGTTTCTTAAAACAAAAAAGAAAAAAAATATACTCCTTATGATCCATCTTTAAAGTAAATGGTCCTGGGAAACCCCGACGTGAGAAATGAAGGCATAAATAGATTTCACCCTACATGTCTTTTATTCTTGTCACTCTGCTCTTGGCCATTCCGAGTCACTCATCTTCTCGCCTTTTTCACTTTTGATAGCCATAATCATATCAAAATTGCGACGCGACCTGTCAATTCACGAAGGCTCTACCCCTGTCTTCCCCTTGCTCTTCTTACACATAGTCCTTAGATTACGTCTCTTTCTAAAAATTTGTCATGTAAATCAAACCCAGAAATAAAAAAAAATTAGTAAGGTTAATGTAATTCTCCAATTACTGTAAACTTTCCTAGTCTTTAGAAAAACAATATTTTCATTCAAAGTTATGCCGGATCAATAATTAAAAAATGAATTAAATTTTGAGACGAAAGAAAATAAATACGAGGGCCTTAAAATATTGAGGTGTAGCTACTAAGGAATTTTCAAAAAACAAGAGCGCCACCCCTTGCCGCCCCTTGCTCCCATCATGACACAACATGTAATTTTCCTCAGTAATTATGAAAATAAAAATTATCTATTATCAAAATGAATTTTTTGCAAATTCAACAGTTTTTGCCCTGTACCAACATGCACAACTAGTATTATCATAAATTTTCTATGTGGTGACATTAGAAAAAACATTTTATTAGGCTACTAATAGCCAATTCAAGATTCAATTGACAAAAGCATTTTTCGTCATAAAATTCGGGAAGGTGAGTGACTCGAAATGGCCAAGTCCAGAGTGACAAGAATGAACTGACATGTACAGTAAAATCTATTCATGCCTTCATTTTTCCCGCCGGACGCGAACGCGAACGCTTTTTGGGGCGAAAGCTTTGTCCTCTCCTTCCCCAATTTCCATTTGGAATGTTTTTTGGTAGCATTCATTATAATTTATTTAAACATTCAAAGGTAAAGTTCGTTAATAGGTAATCATAAGAAAAAGTCTGGGTAAAAATAATTATTTCTCAAATTGCATGCATTCATGTGCTATAAATATATCTTAGTGCGAAACTGAAATTATGATGCTTCCCAAAAACGCGAAATTAATTCTGTATAACGAAAAGAGTCATCAAACAATAAAGAGAAAGACTATCTGAATACAGAATTTATATATTCAGAAATTACAGATACAAATGGCGATTGTTTTCTTCACTTTAAACAGAATTGAATTTGGTGGACTTTTAAAATTTTGAGATATTGAATGCATTATTTTCTTATTATTATAATTGACCATCGCTGCCAGGGATATAATATCATTTAATAATTTCTTCTAATAATTCTTCCAGTCAATGAAATATTTTCCGATCATTACGTAAATGTGGGCGTCCGCATGAAAAGGACCCTGATCCTCGGTATGGAGTTAAGTATAGGGGTATATAGCCGGAATTATTCCCGACATTTCAGGCCCAAAATGAACCCTCTCAGTTGAAAAACAAGTCACCGGGGCGTTTTTGAAGTTGGAACTTAGAAAAATCGCTTTTCAAGAGAAACACATCTAAACTTGCCGAGTGCCATAAGCAAACATTTTAAAATTTTTCTTCGAACATGAAACATACCTACTTCCGGTTACCATCTGGATATGAGTATAGTTCTAATCGATTTACTATAGGTTCCAGTATCATCCCATACGCAAACCCAAAGATAATAATTTTGACCTCAACTTAGAAAAACGTGAGTACTCCTAAACTAGAACCGACCATAAGGGCCCTTTTCATGCGGACGCCCACGAATATTTTTGAACAAAGGTATGTGATGATGATTTCCAATTTTCTAACTTGAATTGAATTTGAAAGCTGTAATTGATACCATCTTTATACTGTTTGGGACAATGATTTAAATTTCCCCTATTAATGCCCCTTAAGCCGCACAGGTCCATTGAGAGGATTAGTTCCGCATTTAGTCGGTATACAGCGCTGGGTGCTACCCCTTCTCGCAACTGAGATTATTCGCCAAGGATATAAGAATGCTTCAGATTTGAAACAGCGAAATTGTTAAGAAAATTAAAATATTTTTTCCTATTCTTTCAAAAACCCCAATTATGCAAAAATAAATTTGAAAAGTACCAGAGAAACGCCTACCACTTTTTAACACAAATAGAAAATTGTAATACAAAATTTATTTCTGACTATATCATTTTTAATTAACGCTATCTTCATCAGAAATACCAAATTCTTCTTGAGGAATTTGTCAAATTAAATTCATTTAAAAACCAAAAAATGGCGACGGACATGAACCTATGTCATGAACCTAGGTCTAAGTATAGGTCTAAGCCAAGGGCAGACCTGATTTTTTCTCCCGAACACTTGGACCAAGTGCGAAGAAAATACCAGGTTTTTTCGGGAAGTGCGCTATGTGGGATTATTCGCTCGAGACGACGTATTATTTCTTGGTCGAAATTAAAGTTATAAAAATATGAAATAATTTGTGAAAGAGAAACTTAAATTTCCTGTAATTGAACAAAAACCTAAGATGCATAAGTAAGTATACAAATATCAAGGTCAAACAATACAATGCACCACATACTCGTAATATTATGTATGTAGCTCTTCTCTTTTACTCCTTCTGTCAACCCTATTTATGTCTTATCAATCAAAAATGATTTAAAAGAAATATAATTCTTATTCATAATTTTAGTTAATTAAATTCCAACTAATACATAGTACTTCGTCTTTAGCGTGAACGCATCGAGTTGCTACTTACGTGCGAAAAACGGACTCCGTGGCCGAAATGAAACTTTCGTAATTTCTTGATCATGATTTAGTTTGAATTATTTTTTCCGCAAAAAACTTACGTATAATTTTCTACGTACATTTTTCGCTTGAAGTTTTTTGTTGCTTAAAATTCACTCGACTCCCCATGAGTTTCAAGATGCATGATTTATGCAATGTTTGTCCAGAGAAGAAAAATGCGCGATTAAATTTCCTATATAAGATTTGAGAATATGTACTTTTAAGCGAAAATTCAAACTTTGCTTAAAAAGCCTCACGGGGCCAAAGCAGTTCAGCGAGAAAAATTTATTGGCGGTTAAGAAACTAAATTTTGATTATTTTCTGAATAATATTTTTTTCTTGGTTCGAAAAAATTACAAAGTACTAAAAGACGTGGACTAATAATTAAACTAATCTCCAATGTCTTTATAACCGAATTTTTCAGAATACAGCTTATATAGTTGCAAATGACAAATACCGTCTCCTAAAAATGATCAGAAAACACGAGAATATTGGCAAAGGAGCGTTCATTTACGAAGCCGCGAAGCAGGCGGCCGAGATCCGTGGCCTGAATTTTAACATCAGAAGTGAGAAAAGTGCATCACTCCATCTAGATGCCTCACTTCTTATGTATTTTCATTTGGGTGTTGCAGTTTCGGTTTCGATTCCTTTAGAATCGAATCGCAGGGCTCATGACAAATCCACCGGCCGCGTCTTTGGGTTTTGGATAGAGGGATCCTGTATCAAGGGTTTCTACTGAATATGGTTACAATAATTAATAAGCAGTCGCGGACATTTGTTCAAGGATGGTCCCGAATGAATAACCCCTAAGCGGAGGCGTAACAATCATGCTGAAGGCTGTATGGCACCTGGGTGAGGTGTCTTGCACGGTGACTATGGGATACTGGGCGACCTCTCAGATTATGCAGCAAGGACGAACCATTTTCCTAGCAGCTCGTGGGAACAACAATGGCACCACCAATCCACCAAAAAGTTGGAGATGCTGTTCAAAACGATCGAACGCTGGACTACTAAGATGCCAGAATTATCCATGTTCGCGGAGGCTTTATGGCGCGTATGCACATTCTGTGGTGCCAGAAACACCCAGGGCTTCAGCACGTTTCGCATCAGTCTTTACGAAATCAAACCGCCTACCTCATGAAAAAGGGATTCGTACACGGAGCGCTTCCCTAACCGCTACATGAGCAAGCCACAGATAAAGAGGAGGAAGCGACATTGAGACCAACCGCGGAAAGCAGGCACCTCCTGACAAATGATTCGTGAGAATATCTCGGAAGAGTCCGACCGCTGGACCATAAATTGTTCAGTTTATGGTGCTACGAGAACATTGGCTGGCTCAAATCGGAGACTAAAACTTACCATTGATCAAAAGACCAAATTACGCCTGCATCAACTGAAGAAGAGCAGATTGCTGACAAAATACGGGTGTTATCTGAGGCAAGGAGAAGAATACAGAAGAGGGAGAGATGGTTCAGGGAAATCAACAGTTTCTCGATAACCCATTGCGCTTCTTCAGCGATCTCCCTGTTTCTGTTAAGAATACGGTTGAAAGAATATACTAATAATATAATCAGCTTTAAGGAGTTTCGCGAAAACCCTATTAAATCTGAAGGAATAATGTCCATCAAGCACTGCCGAAGAGCTGAAAAAAGCACTGGGAGACTAAGAAGTTTTCCGCTGCAGCATCAAATGGTATCAAGAACTTCTTTTGAAAGAACTTTACTTCTGCACATCAAAATCTGGCCCGCATATTCACCTCATATTTAAAGTCGAAGACGCTCATTCCGCAGTGGCTGGTGCTAGGACGAACTATACTCCTACCGAGAAAAGGCCACTTGTCCAACCCGGAGAATTACAGGCCAATAACTTGTTTGAACACGCTGTATAAGATATTCACAACTGCCCCAAACGATAGCATTGTTCGAACAATTAAGCCTGTGTGAAGAGAGATGTACGAACAACTCGAGTCGAAAAAAGGTGTATCAGACTGCCACGAGAACCTGCCAATTGACAGGTTCGTCCGCAAAGACGCAGCAACCCATCAGCGCGTCCTGTCAATGGCATCATTAGGGAGACCACGTTTGGCGTCTGACTCCTCTTCACTGCATGTTCTTTCCAAGAATTTTGTTCGCCAGGTCTACGGGTCGCGATCGATAGATCCAGGTAATGGATGTTTAGGAAGGACTGGACTATCGAGGAACTTTCTAATCTTGATTCCTACAATATCAATTTTTATTTATCATAAAATATAAACTCTGAGCGATCAACCACACTTGTGACCTGTCACAGTCATCTTCAATTGCAGCTGTGTTTTAGATACTTATCTTTCATTCTTCTTCAACCCACTATAATGTGGGAGCTCAAGGATGCCAGCACAGCCGCTCTAAATTGATTATGACTAGAGTGGCATTAATGAGCTTGTGAGAATTAGATTGAGTATTAATTCGTGATGTGTCTAATAATTTTGAACAATCTCTCTTTGGATTTTCAACCCGTTTTCATACGGAAGCTCATCTTGTGAGATCGAGGAGCGTTGAGCACAATTAAATCACGTCTCAATGGTCAATATTTTTGACAGGAAAAATCATAGAAATCTTAGCAATTAGTAAAATTACCAGTATAGATCTATGAATTTTCACAACTCAAGAAACAAAGATCGTTAAGAGGTAGAGCAATTTTCTTTCAAAAATAAATGGGTACTCATTAAACAGGCCTAAGGAAAATTTAATTCAATTGAAATCTCAATGCTAGGAAAATAAGGCAAAGTTCTGTAATAGCAAAGACACACGAGGGTTTTGCCGGCCTGTCATTGTGATTTTGTCGTGCCCTATGGCCATTAATCTCACGGTTGTGACACGTTGCCATGGGTGTGATTTACCGCGGTTCTACGGGGAGCCGATGTATTTTCATAGATGTCAGTTGCTGCCAGCGATGGCTGTTTAAACCTTTTTTCAAATTATATATAATATATATATACTACTACTACCTGGGTCTTCTGCTGAACCGTGGGGGAGTATTGGAAGACCTGCATCTGTAAAATATAATATAGAGATTTTTATTTAAGGTTTTTTTGAACGAACGCCAAAAGTTGGTTATTGTTCGGAATGTAATCACAAAGTCAGTTAATGTTAACAAATACAACAAAATTTAGATAAGCACAGCGTTTTGCACAAAAACCCTGCTGAATGTCAAAACAGGTATTTGCCATTTAGGATGGACCTCTGTGAGGCCGGGCGCGGGTCAAGAGAAGTGACCTAAGAAGTGGGCGGGCGGTATCGGAAAATTGTACATATATGTTACAAGAAAAGTATATAATCAGACAAGATATATTGTCTCCCTAGGCATTATATATAATGACCGGTACGACATAGGTGAAGTATGTAAGTTTGATTTTGAATACAATGATGCAGTTAAAGAAGGGCATGAGAAATTAATGAACACTTACAGAATTCAACACACATTTAGTCGTTATGTATGACAACACGGCATACTGGAATAACATTTTGATTGAAACTGAATTTTGTTTTTCACGCATAAATACTTATTGGTTTGACACTATGTTTTGCAGGAAAATTAAAAAAAAACCTTGTCCCGTTAACAAATCTTGAATAGTATTATCAATTTTTAATTTACAATTTTTGTCAGATGTTGACGGTTTTTTTGTAATAAAAGCTTATTAAATCTTGAAGAGATTCGTGACAAGCGATTTTTGAAAACATTATTTCAACCATTTCTTATTTAACAAAGAAGTGGATTTTTATTTCGATTTTCAGAAGTCCCATTTTTTATGATTTTCAGATTTATCAAAAAAGGACTTGAATCAGTCTAAGAATAGGGTTGCCCGGATTTATACCTGTACGTCTCAACAAAGTGGACGGAGGACGTCCGGAAAAGTCCTGCTTGGCCGTCGGCAAATTTGTATGACAGCTGCGAGTTTAACTACATACAAATTTGAAACTAATTTATACTGAATTTTTTCAATTTCGCCCCCACAAGTCTCTGATGAAGGGTCCCAAAAAAATATAAGTAAAAAATGGGTTTTATCGAATTTTTTAAATTATTATCAACTTTTAAGTTAGAGCGATCCAAAAATAAATTAAATTTAACAAAAATAATTGTCTAAACAATTTATTATTACTTGTTACAATATTCTCTTAAAAAAATGCTATAAAGTTGCAGTTTTTCCTATAATTTTTCACTTTTTATCCGCTCTTCAATTAGTGTGAGGTAATAATGGATGCAATTTAACGAAAATAATTGTTTAAACAAACTATTAAAGTGGACAATAAGTTGATAATTTCAGAAAAAATGCAACTATCTAGCATTACCATAGAAGAAGATAGTTATAAACAATTTTGAATATTTTGGAAAAAACACGACTTTGTACCATTATTCAGGGATAATATTATTAAAAATAATACTAAATTTTGTAAACTATTATTTCGGTGAACTAGAATTAATTATTACCTCACTCTAATTGAAAGTTGAAAATAAGTTGAAAAATCTGGAAAAACCTAAAAGCTCTGCACTCGACGCTAGCTTATACCATAATAAATGTATTTTTTCTTACTTACTGAAAATTATTTCCAGATAGTTCTTGCAATAGTTTGCTTCAAAAATTCGGCTGCACTCAACTTTCCTTCAGCACACAGCCATAATCGAAAATTCCTGGACAAACCCCCCAAAATCGAAAGTTACCATTCGAGGTAAACTGCTACAAAATTTTGTATAGATGGTGTTAGTGCGCTCAAATCCGCAGTAGAAGATGGTTTGATCGAATATTCGACGTTAGGTGTACGCTCACACTGTATCTACATGGACGTGAATTTGGCTGCGCTTGGCGTCAAACGCAATACTCCTTCTTTTTCTTCTGCATTAAAAGGCGCAGATAGAAAGAGAGAGCGTTTGAAGTCAAGCGCAGCTAAGAACGCGTCCATGTTGATACAGTGTACAAGTTCACCTTGCCGAAGAACGCGCGCGACTCGAACGTAAACTTTCGTGCGCCTGAGGCTGTCTCCACAATGTATCCTAGTACTTGTACATACGTCGACGTACGTCCATATCACCGCTTATATGTGCTGTGTTGCCCATTGCTACCAACTGTCGCGCGTGTTTCATTGGTTAACATTCCAGTGTTACGGTGGTTCATGCAGTTCAATTTTTACCGAAACACTGGAAAGTGAACCAATGAAATACACGCGACAGTTGTTAGCAATTGGCAACATGCATATGTACGCTTTATTATCAACGTACGTTGACGTACGTACAATTCTTAGGACACATTGTGGAGCCAGCCTGAAGTGGAGACGAATATATTAGTGCCATACTCCATTTTCGTCACCGAACGTGCCATACCACATTTTTGTTACCGCGCGTGCCAAACCACGTTTTGACCACGGTACGTGACTTCTGCTCGGTACCCAGCGTATATAAACCCCATAGCCACCCTTGTCAATCGTCATACGTTTCTGGCAGTCACACTGACAATTTCAATCGATAATTCGCTTTGTACAAGTCGCGTACTTTTAACTTTTCGTGAACCAACGAATTATCATGTTGTCAACTAAGTCCCTTCGGTTTTGGTCGTCGTATGACTCTATTTCCGGGTAAAGTCCGCAGTGTTATACATCCGTGAAAACTGAACTCAAGAGTGGTTTCGGTAGCTGATATAGGACCGTGTATCGCTCTACGGTTTAATTGTGATTGTGAATTCCTTCGCTATTATCCAAACCAACTATGCGAGAGGATCTTGCCGTTGTCCTCCGATTATAGAGACGCAAGCGACAAACTACTACTCTCTCTTGCCTTCTAACGAGTAAGCAGGTATATGTAAGTTTAAGTTTATGTAACTGTTAATCTTATCCATTATCTTGACAATAAATCATTTACTATCGTAACTATCTTTACGTTGTTTTGATTACCGGTTTAAAGCAGTTCGCACAGAGCTGAAAAGTGACGAAAGTACCCACACATAAATAATTGGTCAGGTCTTACCAGCCTGACATAATCAGCTCACTAGCCTCCCTCAACCTAACCCCTTTCCAACCAACCCTTGCCTTTAGCTCATCATCAAGATTCATAAGTATAGCGAGCTAAGGCAAGAAGTAAAGACAATATGGAGGAATGTGAAACATGCATCTATTCATCCTATTGTGATTTCGGCTACAGGCAATGTGCACGCAAGATGCACTGAACATCTTGGAGATTTAGGAGTCAGTAGGGTACTGGCAGCAGCTTAGAAGGTGGTTTTATTAAACACCTGTTGCATTGTAAGAAACTTCCTAGACCATCCAGAAGCAAGCGACTAACAACGTATTGAGTGATACATGGTAGCTCTAAGAAAGCACCCAGAGGCGACTGTTGTCATCTCCAACACTCGCGGCCTCTGTGTAAGGATAACAGCGGTAAAAGACAAACGGCAAACTACACCATGCTCCTAATTTTGTACATACAACATCATCGCGAATGATTTCAAACATCGTATTAAAATAACATATAACATCCTCATCTCATCAGTCACTTGTCCGCGGCTGTGATGAAAACCGGGTTCACCCGAGAACAAGTTTTAAAACAAAACATAAAAATTCCAGAGAATCTTCCATTATTTCTTCAATTTCCTTTTCTGAGTCAAACAGTAAGTGGAATTTGATAATCGAGAATTGGTCACAAATATTGAAAATAATTATATAATTTTAATATATAGGTATGAAACATAAATAAATTTTACTACACAGATTATAGCCCATATTAAATGACATAATTTTAATGTAACTAATCAATTTATATGGAGAAAAAAATGAATCAGGTAGTATTTAATCAATTAGTTTACAACAGAAAAATCAATGAACAATTATTTTCATTGACACATTCAAATAACTTTTAATTTATATTTTTGTGAAAAATAGGAATATTAATAACATTTTAAACTGATTTCAGAAAAAATTAATTTAAAATTAAATTACATAACTTCAAAGTAAATAATCAATTTATGTCACTTGATTGAAAACAAGTAAAATTCAATCTTCATGTAATTTAATATTGTGCAAAATATGAATCAGCTAATAATTGAGAAATGAGTTCAGAACATGAAAGGCATTAAATAATTATTTTCATCGAAACATTCAAATACATTTTATTTTATATTTTCGTGAAATTTCCACGTTGAGGAAAACATATATATGCTTCCTGTCTCTGTACTCTCTTTCTATGTGATCTCCTCACTACACCACCACTACGCAAGCTCCTTGGAACTCATGCGCGTCCTCAATGTATTAGTCTACTCTATATTACACCAAACGCACGTAAAGTTTTACTTCTGCCATGTGGCCTTACTACCACACACATTTTTTATAAATTTAAACTTTCATTTTTAAAAATTTGTTGTATTAATAACCTTTTGAACTAACTCCAGAAAATGTAAGTTTTAATAGAATCAGTGGATAATTAATTAGTTCACAACATAAGAAGCATATGTACGAAAATTTAAATCAGACTTTCATTCCACACTATCCCAAACATTTAAAAAATATATATAATGAACTTAGGTTCTTGTTTTTCTTTTTTCAAATATTATGTTCAATTTTTGTGATAAAAGTGTCTCCAGAATGTATATATCATCCAAATTAGAATTTCAAGAAAGACGCAAATTTGGGGAACGTCAGCGAAGGTTTTTTGGCAAATTTTGGGGAATTTTAAAATTTCGTACATTTCTTGGATGGCTAAAGAGAAAAGTCAGAAATGAACCTGAAAAGGTTTTCTTGAGAGTGGTGCCAGGTATGAATTACAGTTATTGCATCTCGCCTTGCTCGTATTCATTGCTCGAGCTACGAATTCATGCAGCCCCTGCACAGTGGTCCAGGAACGACAAAAAGTTGCTGAAAAGCCGATTTTTCAACTTTATTATTTCAAGAAAATGAATTGATAAATATATTTGGCAATACTTAAACATCACGAAAGCATAAAAAGTGTATTAAAAAATTTTTGTCAACATTTTTGAGCCCCTGAAAGTTACCCAACTGCGAAAATCGATTTCTATTGATTATCCATTACTGAATTTGAGTGATGCTGTGTAAAAGTAATAACAAAATTTTAAACAAAGATGATTTATATTCGCCGCATGTTATATGATCTTGCTTAATACGACGTTTAAAATAAAAATTTTATGAACATTCATAATGTTATTTAACTAAGCTTAATGGCTAAAAATGCCGGGAAATTCCGGGAATTAGTGTAAAACGTTAATTTAGTTTAAAAAATGAATGCACTGTATATGTGCATCATTGCACTCATACATTTTATAACGAATTATTTGTAGTTTAAAAATTAATTTCAGCCGTTTTTAGCTTGTTTTTATTTGAAAAAACATATTTTAAAGTAAAATGATACTTTTTAATGTTATTTCAATCAATTTTATCAATTATTTATAACATTAAAATATTTTATATACTTGTTGTCCTATTGCTTCAAAATCATTCTAAAAAGTTATTACAACAAAAAATATACGGATTTGTGAGAAGTTCTGTTAAAGGTAAAATGTAATCTGTTCCAACGTGGACACATGGTGGACAAAAAAAAAGCAATTTCCTGCGTCTTCAGTCTAAACTATAGCGTCACCGCGGTCGGTCGATTTTCTCACTTTCAAAAATAAAATCCTGAAGCCCAGTTAACCGGTCTATTTCTGCACGATTATTTTTCAGTCATTTCTTTCTCGAAAACACGTTATCAAATCCCTCTCTTTTGCCAAATCACCACTCAAAAAATGAAGAAGTTCTTTGAAGACAAAAGGCCGAATCCCAGTTAAACAGCAGGATAAGTCATAACTTTTATTTGTTGAAAATAAATAAATTTTAAGATTATAAATTTTTGAAATTGAACTATTCTTTGTGTTGCGGGCGTTGGGGGGAGGAGGGGTTAAACTCTTTATATGTCATAAATTAAATTACGTTAAAACACAATATCCATTTATTTTGGTTGAATGCTCTCTTTGTTTTAAAACATTATAAGCGACTTTTCATTTTCAATCCAATGATCTGAGAGAATTTGAAAATATTTTCCGGGAACTTTAGGACGTTTTGGATCTCAGAATTCAAGAAATATAGGATTCCATGATATTTTCGCGACTTTTTATCATCTTTTATGAGCAAATTTCACGGCATTTCAAAAACTATGAGGTATATTACTCGAAAATTAAACTGATGACGTTTCCATTGACGCGTCATTTTCAAAGACTCCTAAATGCATCTTAACACAAGTTAATACATATTAACTCCTATCAAATACAACGCTGCTGAAGGCTGGTAACCTTCTCAGCATAAATCACCAACCAATTGAGACTCTCGGTTTCCTTTCTCTGTCCTCACCTCCCCCCCCCCACACACAGTAACAGAAGTATTGGTGGGACTGACGTTACAGATAGACTATCCACCGTACGACGAATAATCACTTAACTTGGAAATGATTTCGGCTCGCAAAACAAATTTCGCGCATAAAGGTGATAGTTGGGTGTACAATCTAAACATGAATAATACAAACAATAAAGTAGCCTCGGAATGGACTGAAACTTGGATTCACGAAATGCATACACACGGTAAACGTAAAGGTCGAGTTTCAGGCGATGAATGGAGACTGGGTGTCTGGAATGCTAGAGAAGTGAATGACCTTAAAGTAAGAGAACTACGAGAAACTATGCATGCAAGGAAACTAGATATTTTATGTGTACCTGAGACGAAGAAAAAGGGTTGCGAAAGTAGAAACATAGAAAATGGGGTGTTGAAAGGCGGTTTTGAAATATGGTCAGGAGTAGGTAGTGAATCAAATCATAGTCAAGGGGTCGGTTTAATTATGAATGAAAAAGCAAGACAGCATCTCAATGATCATGATTTTGTATCTCCCAGATTGTTGTGGGCTAGAATGAAGGTAGGAATCAGAAGGTTATTTATCATAGCGTGCTACGCCCCAGTTGACAGTGAGCCGCGAGAAGTCAAAGACGCCTTCTGGGACACTTTAAATGACACAATAAGTACTTGCGATCAAGGTGAAAGAATAATTCTGCTAGGAGATATGAACGGATGGGTCGGCGTTCAACGTCAGGATACAGATACAGAAAGGGTACTAGGTAAATTTGGGGATCCAAGAAAAAATTATAACGGGGAAAAGTTAGTTAGCTTATGCTTAGAAAAGGGCCTATTTGTTACAAATACTTGGTTTCGACATAAAATGATCCACACTTACACCTGGTGTAAAGGAAATAACCGCAGTATAATTGACTTCGTTATTGCAGATGAAAGACTAAGAGAACTAGTTATAGATACAAGAGTCATGAGGGGATCCGAATGCAATACTGATAATTATCTTATAGTCTCCAGAATGAACTTAGGGCGGGGATGGAGAAGAAAGAGAACCAAACAAACGAAACAAACGCGAATCAGGGTTGAAGATTTACAGAAACTGGAAGTGCGAATAGATTTTCAGAATAAGATAAACGAACGCATAGATAAGGCAATTTGGGAGCCGCTTGAAAGGAATAAAGATATAGAGGGCGCGTGGTCTTTATTACGGGATATCATTGTCAAAGCTGCAATTGAAGTGTGTGGTACGGCAGTGGTAGGGAGAAAGTCTGGCGATGCGTGGTGGAATGATGAAATTGCGGCAGCCCAAAAAGAAAAAGAAAAATCGCACAAAAAAACGCTGAACATGACAGGTCTTAGCGATGATGAGAGAAATAGGCTCAAGAATGATTACAGACACAAAAATAGGAAAGTTAAACGACTAGTCAAAGAGAGTAAAGAGAAAATCAGAACAGAAGAAGAGAACAAAATACAAAACTGCTTTGGAGGAATAATGAAACTACTATATAAACAGTTGAAGGAAAGTAAAAGTACAGAGTTTGCCAGCATGAGAAACAGCAAAGGTGAAATGCTATATGATATAGACGGGATAGTAGACGCTTTAAAAGACTCTTTTAAAGAACTATTAGGAGGTGCAGATATACTGAGGTCAGAGACATAATAAAGAATTTGAAAAACGGTAAGGCTGCTGGTGCAGACAGTATTAGCGCTGAAATGCTTAAATACGGTGGCGAGTACATTCCTCACAGGTTGTGCGAGTTGATAAATTTGTGTATCGAGACAGGAAAAGTCCCAGACGATTGGAGAAAAGCGATTATCGTACCAATATACAAAAGAAAGGGAGACAAAAGCAACTGCAGCAATTACAGAGGTATCAGCCTACTAAGTACCGTAAGTAAAATATACTCAAAAATACTTATTCGTAGGGTAATGGAAATCACAGAAGAAAAAATATGGGAAGTCCAAAGTGGATTTATGCCAGGAAGATCATGTACAGATCAGATATTTAGCCTAAGACAGATCACAGAAAAAAGCTTGAGAGTAGGAAAGAAAGTTTTCTGTGCATTTATTGACCTAGAAAAAGCATTTGACACGGTAAATAGAAGTAAACTTTGGGAAGTTCTTAAAGAGTACGGAGTAAATGGAGGGCTCCTGCAAGCAATAAAAACAATATATACAGGTAGTAAAGCGAGCGTAAGGGTAAACGGGAAACTGAGTGACTGGTTCGATATTACGCAAGGCGTGAAACAAGGATGCGTTATGTCCTCGTGGCAAATAAAACAAAAATCATGGTGTTTGAGGGAAAGAGTGAGAAAACAATGTGCAACATTGTCCTAAATGATGAGAGATTAGAACAAGTTGGCAAGTACGTATACCTAGGTAGTCTATTCACTAGCGACGGAAAAATAGATGGGGAGTTAGATAGGCGCATAAATAAGGGTAAGCAGGTTATCAGTAGAGCAGGGTCCATTCTCAGAAATGAAAACATATCAAAAAAGCTAAAATGGCCATACATAATTCTATATTCGTACCGACTGTACTATACGGTAGCGAAACATGGACATGTCAAGAAAAGGACAGGAGTAAAATTAACGCGATCGGCATGAGACCTCTGCGCATAATATGCGGGAAAACACTGCTGGATAAAGTCCGAAACGAGACAATCCTCAAAGAATGTGGTGCAAAAGAGACAATAGTTGACACATGGGAAAGAAATCAGTTAAGATGGTTCGGTCATCTTGAAAGAATGAAAGATGAGCGACTGACCAAACAAGTGTACAAAGGTAAAGTAAATGGCAGAATGCCTAGAGGTAGACCGCCGAAAGAATGTTTAGAATCGGTAAATGAGACATTAATCCGAAGAGACGTAAGAAGCCATAGAAACACACGAGCTTGCATGAAAAAATGCATGGACGTGTAGGAAGCTAGAGTAGTATGCCAGGACAGAAAAGTGTGGCGACAAATAGTTTGTAAACAGAGTGACAGTAGAATGAATGACGCCGGAAACAAAGACCTTGGATACTAATGGGCCCAAGTGGAGAACCATACATAACAATTTTGCGAGGCTCTTCACTTGGGGTGATCGCTAGAGAGATTGATCAGCAACCTGGGTCGGAGCAGTGTTGCGGAATAAACGTGTCAATTGAATAAATGACACGAGAATTCCAGATCAATCTAAAACATATATACCTAACACCTATATACCTATCTACTTTACACCTATATACCTATCTAACTTATACCTCTATACTCCATACCAATACACCCATATGCCCAATACTATTTTCCAACCGAGCAAGTCACGCCTACCCCGAAAGGGAAATGGCTTAATGGTACACGGAGAAAAAAACCACACTGTCATAGTAGGCTGAGCTCTTAATATTACAGCATGGAACTTCATGTGCGAAATTGGTATGAATTTCTACCAATATTGGCATCAGGTTAGACATTTTTAGCATTAAATGTCCTATACCATAAAAGAATCAAGCGCATGCCGTTATTGCTGGAGTCACATGCCCTTAGAGCAGTTGTGCCTTACGAAAATAGCTCGAACTTCGCCTTGCTACGGTTCTAAGAAAACTCATCCTATTAGAGTATGAGTACTCTTACAAAAGAGATATTAGGCCACGCCTACCGGCGCTTGCGCGTGACCTAATATCTCGTTTGTAAGAGTACTCATACTCTAATAGGATGAGTTTTCTTACAACCGTAGCAAGGCGAAGTTCGAGCTATTTTCGCAAGGGATAACGGCTTTAAAAGCATGAATCTTTGTACTTTTTTAGGATAAAGGGATTCCTGCTTAAAATGAATGAATTTGGTACCAAGATAGCAAGAATGAAACCTACGACAAAAGCATGACTAGTGCTCTTACTATTATAGGCATATTTTTTTCTCCGTGTATAATAATAATAATAAAACCTGCTCACAACTGCATTAAGACAGGTGCCTCGCGAAGGCCTCGAACAGACCGCGCGGCTCGAAAGTTGGGACAGTGCTGTTACTATTTTAATTTCAATTTTATTGATATGTAAAATTGAAAGAATACATTATTTTCATGTATTAAAAAAGTAGTTGTTC
Source organism: Andricus curvator (assembly GCA_932195095.1). Lineage (NCBI taxonomy): Eukaryota > Metazoa > Arthropoda > Insecta > Hymenoptera > Cynipidae > Andricus > Andricus curvator. The sequence goes on from CAKNYM010051494.1 coordinate 153,694, forward strand.
ATATTTTAATATTCATCTCATTTTTTGTAACATATTTTTTATCCGGCTCTTTAAAAATCCCAAATTAACTATCTTTGTTTAGGTTAAAAAAACATTTCCAATTTTTCGCCGCCATTTTTTATCCGCCATTTTTAATTCTTAATTTTTTATATCAAATTCATTATCAGTGACCTTCATCATACCTAAATACTAATTTTGGCGAAAATCCAATTAAATTTAGACTTTTGACCAACTTTTTGTCGTTCCTGGACCACTGTGCCCTGTTCGAATATGAGTAGAGCCAGCTCTCTCGTAACCGCGACCTGCTCGCCACAGGAATTCGCCTGCCTTGAAGAGTAGTCTGTAGACTCTTCTGTTTCTTATAGTCCGGAAGCCTGGAACCATTTGTTTCACCATAATTGTTCACCGTAATTCTGTAATGAATATTGTGCAGAATATTCTCTCGAATCCGAGATTATGAGGCGCTACCGCGAACTCATGGCCGTTCTCTAGATATTGCTACTAAAATTATGTACATTTTACCAAAATTGTTTTTAAAATTATGAGGTGTTCTAGAAATGCATAATCAGTATTTAATGCAATTTTTTGCATGTCTGGTATTTTAGCCAAATAACGCAAAAGAAATCATGTAATAATAAACGATTTTTATGCATTGTTTATGTACATATTACAGATTCGTTTTCAAAATTTTTTAAAATACAATACCACGCATTAAATGTTGCATCTGAATCATACTGTATATAAAAAGCGCTATTTCGATAAAAGTTTAGTATACGTTCTCGTAGGTGTTGAGAAGAAACCGTAAGATAATTGTTGAAGAATCGAGAAAAGTTAGGAGATATTCAAAATCGTGAACTTTTCCCTTTTTTTCGAACTTTCATAACTTTGGTGATTTCATCGATATATTCTAAGAAAGTGATTATTTTTTCAATCCATCTTTGATTTTCTTTAATTTTTTCACAGACAACTTACAATATCCTCTAAAAGTCCTTGCAATATAAAAATGGGATCTCTCTTGGTTTTCGATGAACAATTAAGAATGTGTATAATATTCGTCTATTGTTCGTCTTTGTTTATACGACTTGTCACCTCGTGTTCCCGAGCTTTTGAAATTAGCATGGGGTTTTATATAGGAAAAGCTGGGTTCTTGAAAATAATGAAAAAAAGAACTTCTTATTAACTTATTGTAAACAATAGTCACCTCTTGACGAATGTTCAAGGAATAATTTGTACCCAATAAATTTTCACTTTGACGCTCCAAACCCTCTCGTATTATGAACGGAAAATGCCTCCAAAAAATGAAAAATATCAGTTTTATGTCAAATTCATGCTGAAGATGGTATTTTTTAGAATTTCCTCTAAATTAACTATTTATATTCGATAGTTCACAAATTTCCAAGCAGTTTTCAACTAATTATAATTTTTCAAAACAATTACTATTTGTTTAAACAATTTTTTTCTCGCCTTTAAATCGTACAAAGTTATTATTTTTTGGGATAAATGATACACTTGATGATTTTCAAGAATAATATTTCTAACTTGATACATTTGGCAATAATTTAAACTATTTTCAGTTGTTCAGAGAACTAGTCTTCTGTTAATCGTATAAATTTTTCTTTCTGATGTTAAGAAAACAATTGCTGAATGATAAAAGTAATATTTTTACATTCTCGCCATCATGAAAAGGCATTGCTTTTATGTGAAAATTGGTATCATGGATTTTGTAAATTTCCACGTTTCGTGACACCCTGAATCTCCAAAAACAGGTTTCACGATGGTATGTGTCTGTCTGTCGTCGTTGTTATTGTCGTTGTCGTCTGTATACCTGATAACTGTTTGAACACTAATCGGCATAGGTTGCAATTTGGCACACAGTTTGAAGGACCCATAAGAGAAGTAGCGTTCGTTAACCAGCTATTTTAGAGTAAAATTTAAAACACCAGAGCATTCTTTAAATTTTAGAGAACATTTTTTTTTATTATCTAAAAATTCAATGTACGGCTATTCGCAGTACAGATTTATTATAGGATGCACACTTTTTTCAATTATAAAAACAAGACAATGAAAACACGTATGTTTCAATACCAGTGCACATTATGCATTGTAATAATATACATTTATTGATATAATAGGTTTTCCAGGGTAACTGCGAATAAAAATTAGTACAAATATTAAAGTAATCATGAAAATAAAATTCACAATCACCAAATTACAAATGTTACAAATATTATTATAATATATATTATAATAATATTATACCTAATCTGCAACTTACTCTGAGTTCGACTCTGCTTATTTATTTATTTTATTTAGTTTATAGATTAAATTATAAGATTAATCAAGTATACTGCCGACCAGTGCTTGCACAAATTTGTAATGACCTTGTAATATCCTGTTCCTCAGACGGCTATTTAGCCCAAGGGACTTTCTTGAATAAATACAAATACGCATAAATACAAATAATTATATTATTGAGTGCGAAGCACGAGAACCAACAGTCGCGCGCCTTAGGCGCGCTCGAACTTGCGAACGAAGCGAAACGCGCGATGAGAATGTGACAGCGCAGCGGGCAGATTTTTTGCTTGGGATATTTTCAATTGTTCAAACAATTTTCATTTACTCAAACAATTCTTTCTTTTTGTAAATCGTAAAAAGTTATTTTTTTCTGAAATTGATGTCGCAGATAATTAATGTTCAGAGTGATCTTGTTTGTGAAAGACAGTTAGCAATTATTTAAGAAATTAACATCACTTGCTTCTTCTCTTCATTGCCAAATATGTTAAATTAGACATATTATTCTCCAAGTCAATCAAAATTTTTTACATAAAACTGATATTTTGCATTTTTTTGTCATTTTCGGGCACAATTGAAAGGAGTTACGAGCGTCAACATTAAAAGCTATTAGGTTGAAATTATTCTTGGAAAATTGCTCAAAAATAATTTCAAATTAATTCACAAAGAGGTAATAAAAATTACTTCTTTTTCCTTCTTTTCGCAAATAGATTGCAAAAAAATTGGATTTCTTATTCCCTGAAACAGACAAAGGGGGAGGGGGCGATCGATCGCCCAAAATCGAAAGCCGAATTTTTACAGGTATACATTTGAATTATCCTATTCTTGAACTAAATAAAGACCTTTTTCATAAATATGGAAATCTTAAAGGAATATCACTTCTGAAAATTCAAAAAATCAACTTTGTTGTCAAATAAGAAATGGTTGAAACAATTTTAAAAAAATCGCCTGTCTCGAATCTTTTGATACAAGCTTCTTTTTTGATGTTCCTACGTGCGTTGAATTCTGTAAGTGCTCTTTAATTATTATCATGCCCTTCTTTCACTGCATCATAATATTCAAATCAAGAATATATGCTCTACCTATCTCGTGCCGGGCATTATATACTTTCCCTGTAACATATACACATAGAGAGCTATGACTAATTAAATTGACCAAATAATGGATTAATTGGATTTGTTGCAAATTACAGGTCTTTGTGAAATTGCATATTTTTTATAATTTTTCTCCATTTTCCAATAAAATAAACAAAAATTGAAAGTTACACAGAAAATCTTACGAAAGGCGATTACCGTTTCTGCCATAGATTATCATAGGTTTCCACAAATTCCAATAAATTTCCACAAATTTAGTAAATTTTTTTCAAATTTCTAAAATTTATAGAAATTTTTTTTTTGTTGTTGTAAAAACGATGTTTTCGGGTTTACTTTGAAAACGTAAGAAGCTCAAGCATTTCATGCAATTTTTTATGAGTTCAAAAAATTTATATGTACTTACTTTCATGATCATAATTCTGATGAAAGATGCTTAGTGCTTGCATCTGCCTGTACAAGTCGTGCAATTGGCTGTGCTGATGTTCTGTTGAGTCTGTTAGTGGTGGAGCTGAAGCTGTAAAATATAATATAGGGATTTTTATTCAAGAAGTTTTTTCAACAAACCCCAAAATTTTTGATTGGTCCAAACTAAAGATAGCTCAAACGTAATCCCAAAGTCAGTAATTATTAACCGATGTATCAAATCGCGGTAAAATTTCAGCTGTGACCACGTCCCAATACCGTGAGATAGGTGGTTACAGTCTGCGACGGATTTAATACAATGATCCGGTAAAAGTCTCGTGCACCCTGAGGACATGGAGCGACCCAAGGACGAACGCCTTCTGCATTTTCCCCGCAAGTGTCTCAGGATTTTGTTGACACGCAGGGATGCTTTTCAGGCTATTAACCAGTGAAACCTTGGCACCTCCAAGAGCGCCGATGATCAAGACGATTAGCTTAACAGAATATATAACGGTATAACCGTCGCAATTCCCGTATAAGGTCTTTATACCTCTCTATCTTTTCTTTCTCCTCGGCTGTGACGTTTTTCTCAGCTGGTGCCGAAAATTCGATAACAAACATGGTTCGTTTCTCAAAGTCAAGGAGAACTGTGTCAGGCCTCGAGTGCGCAACAGAAACAATTGCCGAGAATATGAAGTTCCAGTATTTGCGGCACTTCTCATTTTCGACAATTGACTCTATTTCTCTAGGAGCGCTTAGCGGAGAGGTATTTTGGCTAATGCCGTAAGTGTGACAAAGATGGTAATAAAGCACTCTTAGTGCCGCATTGTGCCATTGGATGTAGGTCGTTCCCGCATGATTCGGACAACTAGATAGTATGTGTCCTAGATGCTCTGGGGGTGCGTGACACGCTCTGCAGCCATCATCGGGAATGTCTTGGCTTAAAATGTGGCGACGATATGCTAGAGTGGAAATGACACCGTCTTGACATGCCAAAATGAAGCCCTCCGTGCCCGACTTCAATCCGGGTGATCTAAGGAAAGCAAACGTTAGCTCTTACGACATAGACTGATCTTCCACATTTCTGTGGAAGATGCCGTGCATCCTCTTGTCGAGGAGCTGTTCGAGGGAGTTTTTCTCCTGTGCTTCCTCAATCCGGGCCTTCAGGAGTGAGTATTCAAGATGGATAAGATTTGATGCATTTTGCTCACTCCTGCTATTCAAGTCAAGGCCGAGTGTTTCAGCGCCTCCTCCGCTGCTTTGTACAGAAACGCCCCTTTGTCCACTTCTTCGCGTTTCCAGACCATTTGAAGAAGAGGATCTTGTCCATTTGCGACTATATGTGCTATACCCAGAATAATCCTGTTGTGAAGACATTCAAGATTCAGTATTCCGCGACCACCTTGACGGCGTGAGATGTAAAGTCGCGGAATAGAAGACTTAAGGTGCACGCTTTTGTTAATGTGCATAACCTTTCGGGACCCGATATCGAGGGATCTGAGCTCGTCCTTTGTCCATGGAACTACTCCAAATGAATAGAGTACTACTGGCACGGCAAGCATATTCGTCGCAGATACTTTGTTCCTCGCCGATAATTCGGAAGACCATATCCGGCGGATAAGACGTTTGTATCTGCATCGAAGAATATCCTTTATAGATGTCACGTCCTGAATGTCGCTCTGTGGCACGCCCAGGTATGTATAGGTCTTTCCAGCGCCAAGGTGTCGTATAGCGCTTCTGTCGATGAGCTCAAGATCTTCGGGTATGCCATTAAGTTTTCCTTTCTTGAAATTAACCTTGGCGCATTTCTCTAACCCGTACTCCATACCAATCTCTTAAGTGTACTCTTTGAAAATGTCTAGAGCTAGATGTAGTTTCTCTTGATTTTTAGCATAGATCTTAAGATCATCTGGAGTGCGAGAGACAGTGGCAATAATGTGAAGCAAAAGAGGAGAGGGCTCATGGTGTCGCCCTGAAATACACCTCTCTGAAAGGTGATACTGTTAGTGATCACACGATGTTTTCCAGATGAGATAGTAAATCTGGTTTTCCAAAGCGGCATTAATCTCTCTATGCACCTCACGATGTGTGGATGAACCTTTAGGCTTTCCAACAGACAGATGATAAGTCTATGGGAGGTTGAATCGGAAGCTTCCCGGTAATCAATCCAGACCATCGATAGGTAACGCTGATAGGATGTTAAGTCTTTACAGACACATCTGTGGATGAGCAGGTTCTCCCGACATCCTGCTGCGCCTTTTTTTGAGCCGCGTTGTTCGTACATCTCTCGCCACACAGATCCAATTTTTCGAACAATCCTATCATTTAGGATAGGTGTGAAGATCTTATACAGCATGTTCAGAAAAGTTATTGGCCTGTGATTCTTAGGGTCAGCTAAGTTGCCGGTCATTGGCAGAAGCACTGTGCGCCCTTCCACCAACCACTCTGGAATAGGCTCTTCCGACTTTAGACATGATGTGAAAATGCGGGCCAGATGCTGGTGGGTTCAAGGAAACTTTTTCCACCAGAAGGTCTTGATACCATATGGTCCCGGAGCGGAATAGTTTTTCATGCCTCTTAATACGTTTTTCACCTCCTCGGTAGTGATAGGTGGGTATTCCTCCTCAGGTGTTATATGGGCACTGCACAGCTTCTTGAAGCTATTGCTATTTTTTGAGTATTTTTTTAGTGGTTGCTGGACAAGACAAGAACTGTTGATTTTCTCTGACCAACCTCTCTCTCTGCTCTAGACTTCTTCTAGCGTTAGATAGTACTCGTACTCTGTCAACAATATGCTGCCTGATGGTCAGTAGCTTTGACTTGTTGAGTGTGTGATGACGGATCCGCAGTTCGCGCGCGAACTGTCGAACCTTGGCAGTGAAAGTCCTGCCAGATGTTTCGTAGTAAATCACACACTGAATGCGGGACGTGTTCTTTCTTTCACAGCCTATCTTTGTGGTGATTTTATGCATTCGTCTTTTGGTATTATGATCAACCATTGGTTTTGTTTTACGGTTTGCATCTGCCAAAGTTCTCGCTGCATTATACACACTACAATTGATAGTCCAGAGGTCGGATTCTTTGGGAAAATCTCCACGAAGCTCATCATCCAGTTCAGTCAGATCTTTGGACTTTGGAGAAACCTGAATGTTGATGTTTCTTCGGGTCCTGAAGCATCGTTGTTCCTCTATTGGATGCCTGTTTGCTGTTGGTCTCAGTGTAGCCTCTCTTTCTCTGTTGCCGGCTTGTTCTGGCTGCGGTTGAGTAGGTGTTCCACTTATATAACCCCTTTTGCGGAGTTCCTCGGTACGGTTTCGCAGACGTTTATGCGAAAAATGCTAGAGCTCTGGGTGCTTCTCGCACCACAGAGTATGCAGTCGCGCCATGTAACCTTTTCGTTTAGGGGCCATACTGGTATCATAGGATTCCAGCAGGTCGTCCCTGAGACGATCCGTCCATTTAAAAGTAATAAGATTCTGCCGGTCAATCGCATTGACTCCGTCTTGATTGGCTCCCCCAACTCTAGGGTAGTCGGCATTGTTGTCCAGCCCATTGTCGGGAGCCCTGCGCGTTCGATTGTTTTGAACCGCACTTACTACAACTATGTTTGGTGTTGTCATTGTTGTTCCCACGAGCAGTTAGGGAAAAGTGTTGGTCCATACTTGCAGAGCCCCGCATGCAAGGATAAGGCTGCATACTCTGAGAAGTCGCCCGGTATCCCAGAGTCACCGTTTTAGACACTTCACCCAGGTGCCATTCAGCTTTTGGCATGGTTGTTACGCCTTCGGTTAGGAGTTATTCCTTCGGGACCATACCTGGACAATTTTCCGCGACTGCTTATTAATTACTGTAACCATATTCAGCAGAAACCCTTGGTACAGAGACCCTCTATCCGCAACCTGAAGACGCGTTCGGTGGCTTTGTTATAGACCCTTCGGGTCGATTCCCAAGGAATCAAATCAAAAAAAATATATATATATGTATATGTATATATATATATATATATATATATATATATATACAGGTGTTTTTTTTTTAACTTGAGACATCGAAATATCTCAAAAAATACGCATGCTATGAAAAAATACCCGTCATAAAAACTTTTTATTTTCAAGGGGGAAAAGCGACTTTGAAAAAATGTTCCCCGCCCCACCCCCCAAGAGGCAGAAGTGGGGATAACTTCGTAATTTCGAATGTGAACCCCAATTTTTTTTATCATTCCTGGGGGTGGGGTGAATTTTTTCAAAGTCGCTTTTCTGCCTTAAAAATAAAAAGTTTTCATTACGGATATTTTTTTCATAGGATTCGTATTTTTTGAGATATTTCGATGTCTCAAGTTTGAAAAAATACCCTTATATGTATATAAGGGCGGCCTGACATCGTTCTCCACGACTTCGAGAAACGAACTATATTCGTGATCGAATTCTCGGCTCCGTCCGAATTCAACATCACTGTCAAGGAGAAAGAAAAGGAGGAGAGGAATCAAGACCTTAAAAGAGAGCTGCAACGACTTTACCCAAAATATTCGGTACATGTAATTGTCGTTGTGATAGGTGCTCTCGGAGGTGCGAAACTATTACTGGTTCGTAACCTTAAAGCCATACCCGCGGGACAAAACTATGCCAAGGCACTTGCGAGATGGATGCAGAAAGCTGTTATGCTTGGGTCGCTTCGGGTCCTCAAGACACACGAGGGTTTTGCCGGCCTGTCGTTATGATTTCATCGTGCCCTGTGACCACCCATTTCACGGTTGTGAGACGTGGCCATAGGTGTGATTTACCGCGGTTCTACTGGGAGCCGGTGTCATATTTTAGATGGCAGTTGCACTCAGTGGGGCCCTGCTGTGGTTATTTAACCCTTTTTTTAAATTATATATATTATTTGAATTTGTAACTTATGTCATCAAATTCCAAATCAGTGAAAAAAATCGATTTTTTGCCACTTTTATTGGATTTTGGTCCACTGTGCGGCCACTAGAGCAGTGCTCCAGTTGGGATGTTCTGGCTTCATGAAGATATGCCTAGATGAATGCAGTATTCTTTCAAATATCTTTTTTGAGTGACTTTTGCATCCACGCAGAATAAGCGCGTATGAGAAATGTTGGACATGCACTGTAATTTCAAAAACAACCCTACAGAAAGTTGCATCGCTGAAGAGCCAACAAAACTTCAAGTCCAGCAGAACTGTTATTAAAAGTTAGCGATGAATTACTTCACATTTCCATAAATTTCCGTAAATTCCCATAAATTCCCATGAGTTTCCACAAATTTCTATAAATTATAGTAAATTTCTAAAATTCAAAGATATTTGTTTCTTGAAAACGGGGTTTTCGAGTTTATTTTGAAAACGGAGGAAGCTACAAAAATTCGAATCTTGTTTCGAAGGTCTCGAGGGGCCAACGCCGTTCAGCGAGAATAATTTATTGGCGGTTAAGAAATAAAATTTGGATTTTTTCCTGAGTACCAACACTTTGTTGTTAGTTTAAGAAATTATAATATACTAACGTTGAGCTCTAGAATGTGAAGCACCACTGCTAGAACTTGAACCTTCATGTTGGGTATGGTCCTGCCACGGTGTCATATCGGTCCCGACAATCACATTATCACCGATCCGTACAAGATTTGGAGCACGCCTATCATGTGAAGCATGCATATCAACACCTGCAACTGTAAAATATAATATATGGATTTTTATCAAAGAATTTTTCAACGAACCCCAACAATTGGGAATCGGCGACCCCAAAACCCCCCACATACCGCACGCAGAACAAGGTATAAATATAGACAACATGACATTTTAGAAGATTTTACAAGAAGTTCAGTTAAATGTACTGATATTCTATAGATTTTACCCAACCTCTAGTAAAAAGTACAAGTATATGGAAAACGCCGTGTTCAGTATGTGTTACTGGAGGCTAGGTAAAATACACAGAAAATCAGTAGATTTAACTGAAGTTCTTGTAAAATATACTGAAAAGTCTGAATTTTTATTGATCATGTAGTAAATAATACGAATACTTTTTCTTCCTGCAAGTTTCAGGCATAAGTTTGCAAATTCAACAATTTTTGCCGTTATATTGGATCCATCATTTTAATTTGTAACTTTGTACATCAATTGCGGAATGAGCGACTCCAGAAACACCCTTGTACCAAGTTTTATGCGGCTGTGACGAGAAATGGAATTTTTGCTACCTTTATTGGATACTTTTATTGGATTTATTTTATTATGCTACTCCGATTGGGTATTCTGGCTTTGTGAAGATACGCTCCGATGGATGCAGTATTATTCTCAAAATCATTTGGGAATGGCTTTTAAATCTACGCTGAAAAAATGCCCACGAGAAATTTTGTACACGCACTGCACTTTTTACAATCGCCCTGCTGAAAGTTGAGTAGCTGGAGGACCAACAAACCTGAAGAAGTCGTAGAATTTAAAAACCCTCCATAAATTTTATATATTTCCACGAATTTTACAAATTTTCATGAATTTCCATAAACTTCGTCAATTTTCATAAATGTTCACAAATTTCCGAATGTATTCTGCCGTGATTTAAAAAAGCATCTTTAATTGCAAAAATCGAAAATAGTACATTTCGTGACTAGTGTGGACTGACTAACGATACTTTTCAGAAAAAAATCTTAAATAGCGTGATTTCATTGTCTCCATGGAAAAATGCAAAATCACGTTTTGATTCGGTGATTGTACGCACGAGCTCTACTGCATTCTTGTTCTAACGAGCGTGAATGAGACAACAAAATATATTTTGTGGGGCGACAGGTACACGCTACACTCTTCGTTAGAAACATCGACTCACCAATCCGCTATGAATTTCTTTCTCTATCTTTGTCATCCACGGTCTCTCTTAAGCGTTACGAAAATACGGAGGCACGCACAAATCGAGCTTTTTTTTAACTCTACGTCAAGCCTTGCTTACTGAACCATATTTTGTAACTCATACAACGCACCGCCAGACACCGCTCAAAACGCGTGCTTTTACGTATGTCTATGGAGGTATGAAAACACGCCATTTTTATGATTGCGTTCTGAAAATGAATTTTCGTATCGTTAGAATCGTGAAAAAAGATAACCTGATTATTTAAATAATGTATTAACTTGTCTTTAAAAATAATTCTTCGATAACACCGTTCAATGAAAACACTGGCGATTCGTGATTCGAGAGGGAGAGAGCCGTAACTGGCCTTCAACTGCAGGCGCAAATCATAAACGGCTGAATACTGCAGGCAAAAATTCGAGAAAACACCGGGCCGTAACGGATAATTACGGATTGTACTAAAATATCGAGATATCGCAGAATTATTATTGAATGTCTGTATTTTTCATAATTAATAACGATATTAAATTAACAGAAAGTTATATTGTTGAAAAATATAATAGGTAAAAAATAAAGCTTTTAAATAATTTCAGTTGTTTAAAGTGGAAACAATTAGTTGGGAATTTTCAAAAGAAATTAATAGAAGTGTATTAATGACAGACAGCGGTCTTCCTGATTAAACCCTCAAAGCCTACACTTCCGAAATTTTCCGTTCAGCCTACACTGGGTGGTTTGTGCCAGGGCAAAGTTTAAAGGCCAGTATCTCTGGATCAAATTAAAGTATCGGAATAAATTTTTTTTTTAAACTGCAGCTAAAAGTCTCACAAAAATGAATATTGTAAAATTAATAAGATTGATGCAACACACACTGTAAATATTTTCACAAAACTGAAACAACTTTTCAGTAAAAACAGCGAACCGTAAATATCTTCCGGGTGTAATACACCCAGTGTAGGCTGAGAGGGCTAATTACCTCTGATAAGAGGATCTTTTTATCATTTATTTGAGTTTTACAATTTGTTGAATTTATTATTTAATATTGAAATTCATGTAAAACTTCACGGAGACACCACGGCTCTCAGGACTTGTATTTGGCCCATACTTTTGGTGATAAAAGAGCATGACTAGAGATGTAATTCAGTAAAGCCATTCGATGCGCTTTTCAGCCGTTTTCGAAAGAACGGCTTTAAAATTGTCGCCACAGTCCTTATACTCGGACTTGCGTTGGACTTGCAGCCTAAAGGTTGCGGTCTAAAAGCTTGCTTCCTGTTTTTTTTTGGATCGCAATATAAAATTGCGATATAATCATTTTTATAAGAAAACAATTTTTTTAAATGCAAGTAGCAAGATTCGAAACAGCAACCTTTAGGCTGCAAGTCCGAGACTCTACCACTTGAGCTATTTCGTCGACTGCCGGACCAAATAATTTCTGAGTATAAGGACTGTGGCTAAAATCACAAAGCCGTTTTTTTCGAAAACGGCTAAGGAGGGCATAGAATGACTCTGCTAAATTTCATCTCTAGTGATGCTCTTCCATCACCAAATATATGGGCGAAATTTAAATTCCATGAGCCGCGGTTTCTCCTTGTTAGTGATTTATTTCAGACTTAACATTTGGAAAGTCTATTTTGAAATATTTTATTTGTTTGTTAAATTCTCTTTGATTATAATCCAAGTAGTTATTAAAAGTTATAGCATTCTTATCTATATACTTTTGGTTACCAAAAAAAGTTCGACTTACAATTTATCGAAATTTATAACATTAATATCCACTTGGCTGATTTAAAGGTCAGTTTGAAAAACATAGAAGATTTGTTGATATTAATAATAATATTATGAATGAAAATAACATTGCAGGGTCGTTCACTGCAAATAATCAAAATTGAAGAATTTACTGTTGTGAATCTTAAAACTTAAAAAAAAAATCTGCCAACCGCACGGGCATAATATCATCGCGCGCTGTGGGCGCGGCTCGCGCTTGGATATTTATTCTTTGCACCTGGAATGCTTGAATGCAACTTTGTAAAAAACATCTCTTTCAGATCCCAGTATTTATACACGTCTTCATATTCTGATTTTTCTACGTAATTAAGTGTAGTTTAAGATTCACTTGGTCAAAGCTCTGTACACACATTTTTGATGGTATATTTATTTTCTGAATTACCTTACAATATAAAACTGCAATCCTTTCTTCAGACATTCTTCCCTATCTTGTCTTGTTATGCTAAAAATAGGATTTTCGTTTTTGTATTATTTTTGATAGGTGTCAGAAAATATCGTACAAGTCTTCTTTTAAATTTTTTACGTATCTCGCGTCTTTTGGCGTAATATTCGAATTTTAGATTTTTGCATATCAATTCCGATAAATAAATTTAAAACGAGGATTCCTATCAAAAAATGGTTCATTGAAATTTTGTAGGAATTTCTAAACGCTGAAATTCCTCCAAAAACTTTTTCCCATACTTTGCCTCGTTTGGCTCAAAATTCGATTTTTTTCGTAGTATTTTCGAAAGAAGAAAATAAAAATATCAGTTCTTATTACTTATCTGTCGTCGTTTAAATTAAAATTACTTAAATTCTTCTCTTAAACTATTTTCACGTATCTGTGTTCGTTTTGCATAAAAACGAAATATTCGATTTTTGGATAGCATTTTCGATGGATAAAAACATAACCGTTGGTCAAGGAATGCTGCTTAGCGAACTCTTTCTTTCTTTTAGGACCTAAAAAAAGTTTTCCCAGGCTCGATTTGATCCGTTCATTTATTCGACAGATTAATTAAAATCGTGTTAAAGGACGGACGAACGGCTGGACAGACAGATAGACGCCATTGCCAAAACTTGATTTTCGGCTTCAGGGGGTCTCAAAACGTGGAGTTGCGTTGAAAAACTTTGGTGTGAAATTTCTGACAATTCTAATACTTTCTGAATCACAAATGATAATTGCTATTTCAGAAGGTAAAAATTACCTTCTCAATACTTCGTTATTCCCTCTCAAAACTCCCTAGGGAGTAATGAAGCGGAACTGAGCATGCGTGCCAGATTGGTTAGGAATAGGCGGGGTTATCCCCGCAAATCGGGCTAGATATACGGCTATTGTAGTTAAGTCGGAAAAAAAGTATCGTATGCTTCTTGGGAGGACGCGCATTTTCATCTCGTGTGTGTTCGCACTCGGTGAAAATGCGGCGCGTTCCTTCCATGTAGCATAATGTACTATTAATTCTTTTCAAGGAATTTGTTCACGAGAATTCAGGAGTTTCACAGTACTTCAACTAAATTTCAAATATATAAAGACATTTCCAAAATATAAAAGAATTTTCAAGATTTTGGGGCATTTAAAATGATTCTAACGAATTTCCGATTTGTTTCAGTAATTTAAGGGGATTTCGAAGCATTTTCAAATATTGGTAACAGTCGACTTTTTAAACGGAAGAAAATGTAATCTGACACTCGTCAAGTGCTTTTTTTCAAATCAGCTTGCCTCTCACCCTCGAAGAACACAGTCGTGTCTAACTCAATGTGAAAGAAACAAAATTATAAATTCTTATGTATGTCCGTCCCTTATGAAAAAGAAGTATTGGCTCTAATACTTTTTTCGCCAATAAGTATTGAAAATCCAATACTTTTTTGCAAGAAACATTTCAGGTCCCTATAAACGGGCTCTCCTGGTAAGTATGATTGTAGTATGGTAGAAGGGTGAAAGAGCCTAGCTAACACAGGCCTTCTGGATACCTGGATCGAGGTTCCTCCCGGAACGATAAGAACGGGTATTTATTGAGTGTCTCACTCAATGCCCCCCCCCCCCAAGCCACGGGTGCAGATGCTCGCGGCACTTTGGCACCTAGGGGTACAAAGGTGTCCTAGCGACCTCTCGGGGACATTGAACGACCTCTCCGAGTAAGTAGTCTTACCCTCGCATGTGGGGCTCTGCAGGGGGGGGGGGAGGACTTTTTTTCCCTAGTTGCTCGTGGAATCAAAATGAACACGCTAAAAAACAAAAATTTGAAGGAAAGGAAGGGAGTTGGCCGAGGGGTAAGTAAGCCTGGGCTCGAACGGGTCTAACATAACCCTCTTCTCCCAATCTGTCTCTGAGAATAGCCAAATTCAGGTGATGGCTGTGCCCCCTGTTCTCCCGGAAGCTGAGGGATTGACGGTCCCCCTGAATGAGGCTATGCGAACGGGAACGGCCAATGTGCCCCGCAAAAAGAACGAAAGCATCAACGGTTCTCTGAAAAGGAAACTGAGGAGGAAAGGGAAGCAGGCGAACAGGGAGTCTTCGCGGCTGGACTGACTACTGCCCAGAGGATTAACCCCCTGACGGTGATGGTGGCGGACAAGAGCTACCTAGACTCATTGCTAACTGCGTAGCAGTTTGAGCCCTTCAGGGAGGCCATCTGGAGGGCGCTCTAAAGAGTGTCTCGGGATCAATGGCTGAAATTCGAAACCTCCTTCTGTAGCGGAGGGGTCTTCGTATTCGTCGCTGCCAAACCAGCGGCTAAAGCTTGGCTACATAATACGGTGGCTGAGACAAGGCCCTGGGAAGGCGCAGACCTGAAAGTAGGAGTGGTTGAATTGCTCCAAAGGATGGTGAGGGCAACAGCGTGGTTTCGAGGTTAACTGGAAGACCCGTCTGTGGTCCTTCGGCAGTTGGAGGCATTCAAACCCTCACTAAGGACAGCGGTCTCGCGAATCGCCAGGCAAGATAAGGGGTCTTCCTCTTCTGCTGGGGTGCGATGCTAATTCCCACCATACTCTGTGGGGCAGCACGGACATCAACTCAAGAGGTAATCATCTATTGGAATACCTAATCGCTACTGATTTACATACTATTAACACGAGGAATACCCCCAAAGTTTCGTAACTCGGTCAGGGAGGAAGTCATCGACATCACTTTCTGTACCGCTACTTTTAGAGACAATATCAAGAAGTGGATAGTCTCAGACGAACGCACTCTCTCAGATCACACACAGATAGCGTTCAAATTGGAATCCTTCGTACACGCTGGTGTGCACTCTCGGAGGGGCCCAGGTCAATTAGAGACGTGGACACCCTGGAGATCGCAGCCAAGATTTTCACGGGGGCCATAAAATCTACATATGAAAGCAACTGTGGACCCACAAGAGTCCGAAGGGCTGGGGAGACATACCGGTGAAACGGGAAACTAGAAGAGCTTCGGAGACAAACCAGAGAGAGGTTTAGAAGTGCCGGTACTGGAAAAACGGATAAACTATGGATCTCTTTCCAGACGATGAGGGATGAAATCAGGGTTGCAATACATAAGGCGAAGCAAGAAAGCTGGACCAACTGTTGCGCAGACATCGAGAAAGGAACAGAGGCAGCTAGACTGAACAAGCTTCATTCTCGAAACCCGGATGCTATTCTCGGCACCCTAAAATTGCCCGACGGTGGATACTTAGCGTTGGACGAGGAGACCTTAGCTCACCTGATCAAGGCACATTTTTCGGGCTTCTTATGGTCTGGAGAAAAGGGAGCGACACCTCAGAGGCAACCAAAGTCGCCTGTGGCCCAGCTGGGTCCGAAACGTCGGCCAGCTAACGAGATTGTTACTCGAGCTGGAGAGATCATCATAGGACCGCTCGTGAAACTTGCTAGGGCTAGTCTGACGCTGGTATATGTTCCGACGGCATGGAGATGCACGAGAGTAGTCGTCATTCCGAAAGCAAGCAGGATCGGTTATAGTTCATTCAAAGATTTGCGTCCCATCGGCCTTACATTTTTCGTACTAGAAACAGTGGAAAGACTTGTGGGTAGATATATCCACGACAAGTTCATGGCAAGTAGGCCACTTCACAAGGAACAACACGCCTATAGGGCTAGTCACTCGACCGAGACGGCCCTGAGCAGAGCAGTAAACCTTATCGAAGGACAACTGAAGGAGAAAGGCCTCGCGATTGGAACCTTTATGGACATCGAAGGACCCTTCAATAACACCTCTGAAGAGGTGATCAGGGCGGCCATGATTATACATGGTGTGCCTATTGTAGTCGTGGGATGGACGTGCCACATGTTGGCCAACAGGAATCTAACTAAGACTAAGGGTGATGCCACTTTATGTGGAACCTTTGAATCAGGATGTCCACAGGGAGGCATATTATCGCCCCTGCTGTGGTGCTGTAGATGAACTGCTCCATCAGCTCAAGAGTCAGGGTTACCACGTTATAGGCAATGCGGACGATATATTGATTATCGTGCGCGGCCAGCATCTGAATGTGCTCTTCGGAGTAAGGGGCCGTTCATATCTTACGTAAGCCGTTTTTCTTTTGTTTATATCGTTGTGTCCTTCTCAACTTCACATCAATTTTGTTCTCGTCTTTATTTAAACAAAAGAAAAACGGCTTACGTAATATATGAACGGCCCCTAATGCAGCAAGCACTGGGGAAAGTGGATTTTTGATACAAGAAGCCTGGATTATCGGTCAATCCGATTAAGACGGACGTGGTTGTATTCATCGGACAGTATAGGTTTGGAACCTCGAGTACACTGAAATTGGAAGGACAACGAACGGAAGTGAAAGAACGTGCTAAATATCTAGGAGTCATCCTAGATAAAAAGCTGTCATGGTACAAGCACCTGAAAAACAAGTGCAAAAAGGTAGTAGAAACTCTATGGCTTTGCAGGAGAGATATAGGGAAAAGCTGAGGCTTGAAGCCGGAGGCACTTATGCGGATCTACACAGCGATCCTGCGACCCAGGCTAACCTATGCGGCGGTGGTCGGGTGGAGTAGGGACGAACTGTCCACTGTGAAGTCTCGACTGGAAAGAATATGGGGACTGTTTCTAAGAGACTTCACTGGTGCCTCAAAGTCAACACCCACAATGGCATGGGGCACTAACAGGGTCGGAGCCCCTCCATCTTACCATGAAGGCCGTGGCTGCGAAGGCAGCTTGGAGATTAAATATGGTAAAGGGTGGAAGGATCTCGACGACAGTGCGGATCCAAACCGACATCGCGAGTAGGCCAACCTTGAGCATGTTCAGAGACAATACAGACACTCGTTATCTCTTCAACAAGAAGTATCGTGGTAGCCTATCCACAAAGGATGATTGGGTTAACCTGCCCAGTGATGGGGAAAACTGAATTACTGAATGGCTCCAGAAACAAGGAGAAGGCAGGAGCCGGTGTATATCGTAGAAGGAGTGGAATGGGCTTCTCAATCGCGATGGGGTCCTACGCCACAGTCCTACATTCTTAGATTATGGCCCTGCTCCAGTGCGCCTATAAGGCACAGGAGTATGGCAACAAAAGAAGCGCCCGTATGGACTCAGACAGCAGGGCTGCTATAATGGTCCTGAATGGAACAACGACTACGTCTCTCTTTGTCTGGGAGTGCTTTGAGGCACTGAATAACCTAGCGACGGTAAACCGAGGGACTTTACTTTGGACCCCTAGACACAGCGGTATCAAAGGTAATGAGATATCGGACAGGCTAGGAAAACTAGCAGCACGAAAAAACTTTACTGGACCCGAAACAGCTGTAGGCATTTTCAGTAGGTTAGTCACTGAAGAAATCGAACAGTTGGCTGACCGAGGAAAATCAGAATGAGTGAGAATTGGTTTAAAGCTAAACCTCAATCGAGCGAAGGAAATACTTAAGCTCGGAAGGAACAAAGTCAAAGTCCTAACAGAAATGGATATAGGGCATGGAAACCTCGGATATCACAGACATAAGATAGGGCTCGCAGAAAGTCCCTTCTGTCGTCTGTGCGGAAGGGTTTATGAGACAGCTATTCATTTCCTTTGTCACTGTCCTGCGATTCCAGAGAAACGACTTACACTCACGGGCAGTACCTGCATCAGTGAGTCAGAAATATCGGATTCGTAATCAATGACCACGAAAACCCGTAGTACGCGTTTCATCCGTCTTCAGAAGTTATCAAAAATGCACCCAGTTGGGGTCTCCTATGACCAATAATTCGAAATCAGCGACCGGTTGGAAGTTCGGATTGAATCCGATTAATTTTGAACCGAATTCGATCGAACGAAATGTAGAAGTTTTTTCAGATTAATTCGGATTAACTCAGATTGGCTTGGATACAGATTCCCGAATAATTCGGATGACTTCGGATTGGTTAGGAATGAATTTCTATTTGAAACTTTCGCCGGGAATATCATTATGAAAACTGTATGTCCCAAACAAATAATTTGGGCATTCTAACAAGCATTATAAAGATCGATACATGCTTCATAAAAGGCTAAACTGGTAGAACAACCATTAGCGAGTGTTTTTTGTTTTGTTTTTGGAGTAGCAGTGTTTCCACTAGTTTGTACAGCGCTTTGCCAAAGATATTATAAACGTAGATGCGGTGCGGGCTTAGTTACCCGCGATAAATATAGACGGCGCGTCCGGCGAAAATTGTCAGGTCCCCTCTACCCACCACTACTCCCCGATAGCACCCATCGATATAGTTTGCCAACAGCCACTTGGAGCGCTGTTAGCAACTCTCATCATACTTCTCGAAGCGGACTGATGGTAACTAGCTCGGACTAGAACCATTCAAATTGAAAATAAATTCCCAATTACAATATTTGTACAATTTTATAAATCTTTCAAAATGTTTTGATATATTTTTGGGGCAACTGAAAAATCTTGAATAATAACATTCCCGACACTGTAAACTTCCCGAAATTATAAAATTGCCGAAATATAAAAATCCGCAATTTGAAAATCCCCGAATAATACAATTCTGGACAGTTTACAATATTACCGAATTTGAAAATTCCCGAATGATAAAATTTTAGTTAGAATATTGTCGAATAATAAAACATACAAACTAGAAAATTCCCGAAATCAAGCAATTAAGAAAATGATTTTTTAATCAATATTATTTATTTATTAAAAATACAATAATCAAATATTTTTATCATAGAATTTTTTTTAATGTTGAATTTTTATAAAATTATTGTTTGAATTTGAAATAACAATCATTGAATAAAAATGTTATAAAAAATAACATTAAAAACACGTGCGCTTCGAATAAAAAAAACTTTGCAGGCTTTAATTCAGCACTGATTTATCTCGAATTTTTTTTATTTTAATTTTTTTAAATTAATAATTTGATTTTTGAGAACGTTTTTTGTGACTTTTAAAAAATACAATGCACATTTTCAAACAGAATTTTTTATCCAGAAATTTTTTTTTTCAATTTTTGTTATTTTAAATTCAAATTTTCAAGAAAAACGGTTATTAGGTATGAAGAAAATTTGGAGAGAGCATTTTTTTCTTTCAAAGCGCACGTGTTTTTAAAATTATTTTTTAATACAATTTTTATACAATTATATTGTTCCTTTAAATTCAAAAAATAATTTTAAAAAAATTAATATTAAGAAAATATATTGGATAAGAATATTTGATTATTGTACTTTTAATAAATAAATAATATTGATTGAAAAACAATTTTCTCATGTTTAAATTTGTGAATTCCATAATTCGGGAATTTTTTGTTTGGAATATTTTCTGTCGGGAATTTTCCAGTTCGGTAATATTATAAACTGTTCGAAAATTTGATAATTTCGGGAATTTTATCATTCGAAAATTTACCAATGCAGCAATTTAATAGTGTCGGAGATTCCGTTTTTCCGGATTTTTTAGTCATCCCTTTCGGAATTTTTTAATCGTCCCATATTTTCATACCTTCTTTTAAAATTATGTAATTTTTTAAAATAAAAAGTCATAATTTAATTTCGAAATCATCAAAAGTATCAATTTTTTTTTAGATTATTTAAAACCTTTTTAAATTATTTTTGAAATTTTGTCGGAACTTTTAAGTATCTTTTAAAGTGATTCCCATTTTTCCTGAAGTTTTTGTAAAATCCTGCGAAAGAAAATTGCCTCAAAAGCTTCCATATTTTTTTCCAATTTTGTAAATCTTTATAAATGTTTGGAAATATTTTTAAACATTCTCTTAAAGTTATGTTATTTTACGGAATAAAAAAGCTTTTTTAATATCCCAGAAATCTTTTAAACAAATTTTTGTTAAATTTTGCAACATTTTGGTGAAGCTCCTAATTTTTTTTTGTTGGAAACATTCAAAAACCTCCAACTTATTCGAATTTTTCCTAAATTAATCGTTGTTCAACTATTATTTACAAATCAAAATTCAACACTTTTACTTTCAAATTATAAATTTAAAAAATAGAAGAATTATAATTGCAACATTCAAAGTTTAAATTTATCACTCTGAAATTGTGACAATTGAGTTTCGAATTGTTTGATATTGAAAATTGTTTTTTTTTTTAATTTAATAATTCCAAATTGAATGGATTAAAAGTTGAATATTTTATACTAAAACAATACTTGAATAAGATTTTGAAATTGTATAAAGGCGTTTATTTATGAATCATTTAATTTGAAGTGATTTTTAAATTGAATATTGTTCGTGAAGACTCAATCGGATGTTTACGTTTGTGTAGCTACTAAGGCCTTCGAATTAAATTAGTTCAAATTTTAACGTTAAAATATGTAAATTATATAATTTTGAACAGATCCAGAATCGTCTTGTAAAATCAATTACTGTTCAATTTTTAATACTCGAGCTACATTTCAGTTTCTAAAAGCATGAGTTAATTTATATTTACAGCTGATCAATTTAAAAAGTTTTGTTATTTTCCGGTCAAAAAATAGATTCACTTTCATTTCCCGATTTTTCCTGGTCGTGAGTCTAGCTCAATTTAGAACAAGTTTCATGTTTTTGAAAAATTATTTTTTCGGTTCTAACTTCCGGGACAATCATTTTATTCCTTGAAAGATTTTCTACAATTCTCGTGGGTAATTTTTTATTTTAAGAAATGTATGTGAAAATTATACTATTTTTATTTTTAAAACCAATATATTTCTTCAATAAAATTGTTGTAATAAAAGCGCTTCGAAGAGTTTTTTTAATCTTTCGCGAAATAAAATAAATATTTATTGGTCGACCAAGGTTAATTTTCTTCACAAAATTTGCCTTCAATCTCATTTTTTCCAGTTGTTTTTACTGTAGTACAATTTATGTTTGTATATTTGGGCGAAGAAATCCGTTGTATAGTTTGCCAAAAAATCAATATTTTGTATAGAAAATTACCTTGAGTGACCTTTAATTATTATTTTATAAACGTAAAGAAAACAGATATCAATGTTTTATATGAAAAACACAATCCATGAGTGACATAACGAAATCAAAAACAATAATAATGTCAATTTATTCAGAAACAAGCACTTTGAACAAAATTGACCTTGAACGAACATTGAATATATATTTTTCAATTATGGCAAAACTCAGGTGTTATTTTCTCACGAAAAAAATAATTTGTGGGGGTGCTAAATTATTAAACTAGCTGTGAATTCCATCTCGAGTGTTTACACATTGTTTGTATTTATAATTGTATGGTGCTCATTTCACGAGCACTTTGCTTCCCGTTAGCAAATGTATTTGCTTCCTCATAGAGGAAGCATTAGTTTTTTTTTCAATAATAGACAAACCAAAGTCTTCATTTTGCTCAATTTAAAAATAGAAATTTACAAAAAATACAAAATTAAAAAATAATACAAAAAAATTTTAAATACAAAGACAAATCAGACAAATAAAATTTTGTATTCGAAATGATAATTTTTCGAGCTGGAAAAGGGAAGGGAAAAGTTCTGTCGCACCCTATCCCTTTTCCAGCTTTGTGATTTCTTTACAAAAATTGTCAGAATTACTCTATTTGAAAATTTATAATGAAAAAGTCTTTTCTATTCTTGCGTCAACTTTGAATTATGTCTATGAAAAATGTTTTTCTGTTTGAAACAGATGATTCAAATATTATTAATGAGCATAACTTCCCTACTCTTTAATAAAAAGTATTAATATTGTAAGTCAATCGATTCGTCTCGAACCAAGGAATCATTTATATTCTTGAATCAACTTTTGAATTATGTTGAAGAAAAAAGTTTTACTATAAAAAACCGTATTTTCAAATATTATACATTGCCATAGCTTCCTTACTCTTCAATAAAATGTATTAATATTATAGGTCAATCGATTCGACTCGAATCAACCTATCTTATCTCTTCTTGCATCAACTTCGAATTATGTTAATGAAAAAAGTTGTACCATAAAAAACCGATTTTCAAAATATATAAATTACCATAACTTCCCTACTCTTTAATAAAATGTATTAATATTATAGGTGAATCGATTCGTTTCGAACCAAGGAATCTTTTATATCCTTGCATCAACTTTGAATTATGCTACTGAAAAAAGTTTTACTATAAAAAACCGATTTTCAAAATATTATTGAGTGCTAAAAAAATGCGCAAATTTATGTGCAACCGTTTTCTAGTTATCGTGTTCACAAAAAAGTGACATCCACACACACATCCGGACTAAACATTTGTTCAGTTTTTTCAAGCAGTCCTAATTTTCAATAGTCCAACTTTCAAATTTATCTGAAGATAATGATTCAAGTATTAAAAGACGTTCATTTCTAATTCTGCAACTTTAAAAGATTTTAATTTGTAACTAAATAATTTGAAATGTTTCAATCTAAAATTATCGAACACTTGCAATTCAAAAATTCTTGCATATTTAAATAGCTTTAAATTTCAAATTATTCACTATAGTCTACTTTTTCATGTTTGACCTACAAGTATTCAGTTTTAAAGGTTATAAATTACAATTGTGAAAAATAAGTAAAATATTTTGATTAATTTATAGTTTAAACTAAAAACATTTGTATAATTCAACCTAAATGCAGCTGGAAACATTGAATTTAAAATGCGTTGAATTCAAGATATATTTCGAAAAGAAAACTGAAAGCAGAGGATCAACTCTCAGAAGAAGCGACTAAATTAAGAAGGTATTTTCACATATTTAACGTTTAAATTTGAAGTTTTGACTTTTTCGCGTGGTAGCAATTTCGAATCCCAGAATTTATTATTTTCAACCTAACTTATAACGAAAATTGTGAAAATTCAAAAAATAAGCCTGCATTCTGAAAATGAGGAAATTTGTTAAAATTTAAATTATCAAATTGAAGCCTTAAAAATTAACAAATTTCCAATTCGTGTTTTGTAAATTGTATAAGAATCGTAAAAGAGTATAATTAGTTCGGAATCGAAAGACATACAGCAAAGATATATAATATATTTGCATAAAGCTTAGTTATCCGCGCAAAAAGAAATGTTTCAAAAATTTCTTGTTTGCAGAGTTTTCAAATTTTCGGAAGTTTACATTTTTTACATACCTATAGGTATGACCTCTATAGAGACAAAAAAAGATACCCGATTTTTTTCTCATTTTAATAACTTATTTTCTGAGAGATAATTCCTATTAAATTCCCCCGTTTACAAGTGACCGAAATGCACTAGGGAAAAAATCGCCAAGACCCAGGAATACAAATTAGATATACAGCAAATTAAAATTTTTTTAATTTTGATATTTAATGAGATTCTTTTATAACTTGTGATTTCAAAAATTTGCATATAATAATTTTTTTTAAATAAATACTGTAGGAAAAAATCGAAAAGATCCAGGTTTCGAAATTATAATTACAGCAAATACTTCTAGGGACGACTGAAATATCCCGCAAATAAAATTCCCGACTCTGTAAAACTCCCGAATAATAAAATTCCAAAAATAATAAAATTCCCGAACAGTTTATAATATTACCGAATTTGAAAATTCCCAAATAATAAAATTCCCTACATACAATTGCCGAATTATAAAATATCCGAACTAGAATTTCCATAATTATAAAATTCCAGAATTTGCATGATTAAAAAATTGTTTCTTAATAAATATTATTTATTAAAAATGCGATAATAAAATATTTTTCTCAAATAAATTTTTGTTTAATATCTAAAATTTTGTACAATTGTTTGAATGTGAAATTAAAATAACCCTACAAAAATTGTATAAAAAAATTTATGTAAAAACACGCGTGTGCACGGAAAAAATTTATCCGTGAAGATGTCACGAACTTGTAGCTAGGTCTCGGATACGAGATAAAAAAATTAAACATTAAATCCTTATTTCTATGAGAAATATATGGATAAATTTCGAAGTTTCTTACGAACAGTTCGAATTTCCTACGAACAGTTCCTGAAAATTTCAGACTGAAATAAAAGGAGGAAAAATTTTATTTGTGCGATTTAATTTTATATTAATTTATAAATTCGCAACTCAGAAGATTCGAACCCTCAAGACTGCTGACTCACCAGTTTCTAAACACATAAACCAGGAGTGCGTAAACACGCGCAGCCATCGAGGCCAAACAAAATAAGTATTATAAAACTTCTAGCCACTCATCCGACGAGCTCGAGGCACACATACGAGCGCACACACGCACCGCGCGTGTGTGCGTGGGCCACGTACAGGCAGACTTAGTTTCGAGTTCCTAGATTTGTCAGGCAAGCTCGTGAGTGCTCTGAGAATCTTTTCCCAATCACTCGTAATATTTTTGTAATTATTCACGTAAAAAAAAAGTGATGAACCGTTTTAGAATTTTCACATCGAGTTCGTCAATCTTTCTCAAAGTTCGTAGGTTATTTACGAAAATACATAAATATCCCATGAATTTTTCTCATATCCGAGACCTAGCTACTAGTTCGTGACTTTTTTACGGATAAATTTTTTCCGTGTGCTTCAAACGGAAAAAAAATTCTCCCTAAATTTTCTTCGAGCCAAACATGATCTAAACCACCTTTGCAGGATTCAAATCAGCACTCATTTATTTCGAAATTTCTTTTTAATTTTTTAAAAATCAATAATTCGATTTTTGAGAACATTTTTTGTAATTTAAAAAATATACTATGTACATTTTCAACCAAAATTTTTTATCCAGAAATATACATTTTTTCATTATTGTTATTTCAAATTCAAACAATATTTTTTTTAAACTTTAAACATTAAAAAAGGTTTTTCTTTGGTATATAGATATTTGATTATTTTAATTAAAAGAATCATTTATCAAAGATAATTTTTTTCAGCACTGGTTCATGATTTATCTCGAAATTTCTTTTTATTTTTTTTTTTTTAAATAAAAAATTCGATTTTCGAGAAATGGTTTTTTATAATTTTTTAAAAAGACTATGTACAAAAAACCTATCTCAAGCTTCAGACCGGCAAAAATTCTATATATTCTTAAATGCAATCAATTTTCGGTTCAGTCTAGTAATACAAATTAAACTCCAAAGTACAAAAAATTAAAATTTAAAAAATCATATCTATCATTCATAGAAGAAGCATGAACGTACCAGAAATTATAATAATATTCAACAATCAAGTATAAACATAATTATCTCTTATTATATTACTCTCTACTATTATATATTATATATGTACTCTCTCTATTATATTACTATATTATAGCATTACTCTCACAATTCAATTTATTTATTACCATCATACCAGTGCTTCTGTCATTATTAATTTTTCATTAATTTTTCCAAATACGTATTTTGGGTGTGCCTAGACATTGTGCCATTTATCATTATATTCGGGTGTGCGGTTTATGAAGCGATACATGTCAAACTTTTCTAACCTTAAAAAATCTTTCAACTGCTTTACCGTCATATTTTACGAAGAATGAGAAAACCAGCTCTCGACAGCTCGACTTCGTAGTACGGTGAGGGCAGCACCTCGATATGGCAGAAAATGTGATGTCCTATATATATAGTTCCCCCACTCTGACACCTCGTACCGCATCTACGTTTATAATAGCTTTGGCTTTGCCCTCTATTTCAGGCAGCTCCCACCCCAAACACAATAACGCTGCTACTCTAAACATTCGTACTGCGGTGGCCTTTACGAGACTGCGCGCGCCGAGAAAGCAGCGATCTTGAAGAACGGTACCCGCTCTCGCCTATACTTTTGGGACAGCAGCGATCCGAAAAGAGTAGTAAGGATCGCCTTTATGCGTGGCACGGCTGCGCACCCGTCTTTCGTACAGCTGGTAGCTCGTAAATTTTTCAGTGTATGGTACTTCCCGGATCCGTCGTCCATGCTATATGTTTTTATCTTATGAGGTGGACGCACATCATCCTCCTTTCCACCTCCCTCGACATTCATCTTCTCACTCCCCCCTCTTGTACACTCCAGATCACTCTCCCGACTTGCTATCTCTTTCTATCTTATGAGGTAGACCAGCCACTTTAAACTCCAAGGACGTCCCCTCTCACTCCTTCTCGCAAATTCTTCGCACATTCCTGTCCTTCTCTCCCCCTCCCCAGAGATAGTTCTTTTCTCACTCTACCTCACTAGATAGAAATCCATTACCCCAAAGATTATCCTCCTTAATGCTGCCAACATATATCCCACAAAAGTAAGGAGCATATCAGCGCTTTACAATATACTTCTTGTTGTAATTAGAAACAAAACTTTTACAAGACAATTACACATCTTGTTCTCCCACCTACTCCTAATTATTCCATTCTTTGTTTTAGTCTCTTGTGTAAAAGAGATTTTTTGTTTAAATTAATGTTTTAAACATTAGGAACAAAGCAAAAATTATTTACTTATAAAAGTAAAATACTATTAACAAATTATTATTGTTGAGGTTCAATTATTATTTGTTCCTAACTAAAAAGTCAAAGCGAAACTATAGATTTCAGAAAAAAAAAACTTTCTAGCATTACTCTAAGAGAATATAGTTCAAACCAATAATCAATTGTTTAAATAAGCATGTTTGTTAACTTGAAGTAATTATTACCTCACTAAGTGAAAAGTGAACAAAAAGCATAAACAACAATAATAATCTGTTTAAATAATTATTTTTACTGAATTGAATTAATTACTAATTCACCCTATGTCAAAATTAGAAATAGTTGTACATTTCAGAAAAAACGGCAACTTTATAGCATGCTTTAAATGAAATATTATTAACAATAATAATAAATTATTTGAACAAATAATTTTGTTAACTCTAATTAATTATTTAACTCACATCAAGTAAAAAGTGAGCAAAAATTTGAAATTTCAGAAAAAACTGCAATTTTCTAGCATTATTCCAAGAGGATATTATTAACAATAATCATTAATTGTTTAAACAATTATGTTTGTTAACATTAATGTACCATTACC
Source organism: Andricus curvator (assembly GCA_932195095.1). Lineage (NCBI taxonomy): Eukaryota > Metazoa > Arthropoda > Insecta > Hymenoptera > Cynipidae > Andricus > Andricus curvator. The sequence continues at coordinate 181,373 of CAKNYM010051494.1, forward strand.
TCTCTTTAATTCAAAATTGAACAAAAAGTGAAATGTTTTTGGAAAAACCGCGACTTTCTATCTCTATTAAAGGAGAAAATTGCTAAAAGCAATACTAAATCTTTTAAACAATTCACTAAACATCTATTTATCAGTATAAAGTAGTATTTTATGTGCTAGAAAACATTTGCAGTTTAAAAAAGGCAAAAGAATCATAATTAGCGCCAAAAACTCGCAAAACTCAATTTTGTACTAATGGGGGTCATTGCAAAGTCAACGTACCTACCTCTTGAAAAATGGATATGTATGCGGAACGCTTCCCCAACCGCTGCTCCACAAAGCTGCAGACTTAGATAAGGAAGTGATATTCCTCACCCAGGACGGGCCGTATCAACATGCAGGTTCCTCCTAATAGTCCGGACGCCATACCCACTTCTGTCGGATTCGCGTTTGACATGCAGTATTGTTAATGATTCTTGTTCAGACTGATCTCCTGATTCCGAATCTGCGTGATACCCCTCTGGCATTTATGGCGTTCTCGAGATATAAGCGATTAATTATATATATATATATATATACCATTAAACCATTTCCCTTTCAGGGTAGGCGTGACACTACCCGATTGGGGTAGTGTTTCTAGGTTTTTCTTGTAGTTATAAATAACTACAAGTGTGGGCTCACCACACCCACGATGTGCCAACAGCACTCATGTCAGTATTCTTGAATGGTCACCCATCCAAGTACTAACCGCGTCCAACGCTGCTTAACTTCAGTGATCTGACGAGAACTGGATTTTTCAGCGTGGTATGGTATGGTATATTAAATTTTCATAATCAATTAATTATTACATTACCGTTCAATATTTTTTGAAATTTTCTTTTGCATTTTTGTATACGACAAGGAGAGGAATAAAAGTTCTCCTGATGCTTATTCGGTGAGATTAATAGTTTTTGCAAAAAAAAGCGCAAATGTGTAAAATAATGGACAAAAATTAATGTCCCTTCTGTGCTGAGTAATATTGTTTTATTTGAAAAAAGTTTTGGTAGAATCGAAAATATGAGTTAAAACGAACAATTTTCATAATGGACGCTATCTCTCTTAAGTTAATAATTTTAGAGATAGAAGGGTTTTAATTTACGAACGAAAAACGACTTTTAATTAATGGTCCTGTATCTCGATAGGAATTTGTTTTATTATGAAACGTTTAACACAAAAGCGTTCTGTGCTCACTAATTAATATATTTACGTATAAAGTAGATGAAAAATTGATTATTTTTATATAATTAGGCATCATTGTTTAAACAGTCTTTTTAACTTGACACAGCTTGACAGGGGAAAGACATAAAGGAGTCAAAATTTGCATAGTGCTTCTTTGAAGCTCTCTGAAAACAGTGATATGATTTGAAATCGAAATCTATTAAAATTCGCACCTGTAGAGGTAATGGAAAGATCTGAAATAAAATCGCATCTAACTTTGTGTCTATACATCCTACGAAGTTGGGATAAAGTTCAAATAATTTCAAAAGTGAATTGGAATCCATTCCTTATTTTTATTTTTTTAAATTTTTATTCCCTGCAGAATTATTATTGTAAAATTTTTTTATTTTTTTTGGAGATCGCCCGTCATTAGGTACAATAGGCTCGCTGCTCCCTGCTGGGCTGGCATGAGCACATAGCGCGAACATGTGCACCGATGGGTCAACATGCAAAAGCGTAGGCTTACATTCACTATGCTATGTACTTTTGGCTTTTCAAAAAGTCAGTGAATGTAAGCCTACGCCTTTGCACGTTCACCATTTGGTGCACATGTTCGCGCTACGTGCTCATGCCAGCCCAGCAGGGAGCAGCGAGCCTATACTACCCTAGTAGAAATGTACGAACGGCGCAGTACTGACCCAGTACTGACTGCCGGTCTGGCAGTACTGACTCCCAGTACTGGGCCAGTGCTGGGCCAGTACTGGCTTGTAACGCTGTCCAGTACTGATTTTCGGAGCTTGTCCAGTACTGACTCAGTACTGACTATCAGTACTGGCACACTACTGGCATATAAATAGCTCCTTATAGCAATAGAATATTGCGCGATATCCCATTTGATTCTAATTATGTTCCGTATAGTCCCAGGGATATCGTAGGAATAATCAGGGCGTTAAATGGGATATAATGTGAAGTCTCAATATCATTACCGTATCCGTACAGCCCGCGTACACAGTCGCGACTAACAAAAATTATACGTCCGAGATATCCACATTCGGATATCTCGCAGCAGCAAGGGTCAGCTCGACCATAGTGCAATAGAAGAGCGTCGCCCTGCAGTAACCATCTTGTTGATCACGGTAGCATTTATGCCAAGTAAGTATGATTTTCGACGCCTCGACTCCTGTCTTAAACACTCGGCGCGCCGTTTCGACTGCGAGAGAGGCAAATCGTTGCGCGCCCTGGCGCACCACAGCCGAACTTTTGCCCAAGGCGGTAAGATTCAAATCTTCAAATTTTAAATCAAATCTTTTTATGTCAAATCTTTTATCCATGAATCGTGGTTTATCGTTCATACCATTATGAGAGTTAGATATATGAATATACAAACTTATTCATTAAAGCTAGAATAAAAATTATTGTTCAACATAATACATAATAAATAATTTACGATATCAGAATTTGATTATTTATTATTTATAGTGATTAATAATGCGATGAAATTGCAATATTATTATTTCAAGCATTTTACGTAGCTGAGCACCGTAGATTATTGTTAAACTATTGTAAAAAAATCTAATATACTAGATGAAAAAAAATCAACATGAATTAATGTTTTTCTCCTTTTTTTACGAAAGCGACTATTAATCATTATCATTATTATGAAAAGTTTCAATAAACTGCGTTACTGAATAAAAAGGGCAATCTATCCGGGCCTTATTCTTACCTGATCAGGGTCGTAAATACGGCCTTTTATCAGATTGCCTTAATTAAAAATAAGGCTAGCCTATCCGGGCCTTATTTGGACCTGATCAGGGCCGTTATATACATTTTTAAATCAGGCAACCTTATCAGGGCCTGGTACGAGCCTTTTTTCAAATAAGGCTAAAAAAGACATTTTCCGCACGGGTCTCTTATGTTGACGCGCGTTGATTTGATCTTTAGAAAGTGGGATTAAAAAATATTTTACCATAAATTATATATATATATATAGAACATTTTAATAATTTTTATTTTTAGAGTTTGATTTTCTAGAACTCTTAACATGCTTTTTTATGTAGGGACTTCAATTTTTGAGTGAAAAAAAATCTTGTCCACGATTTGATATTTTTCATCCTTCGAAAACATTCTAGTGGCATTTTTAAGAATTTCTTTAACAAATAAGAATTTTTATTTACCACCGAACTGGTACTGATTCGGCCTTCAGACCAACGTTCTGCCAGTACTGGCAGGATTCCGGAGGTCAGTACTGGCTGTCAGTACTGAATCAGTACTCTGCCGGTGGTGAATTCCGGCATACCACGGACATTTCTACTAGGGTAATGACGGGCGATCTCCAAAAAAAAAATAAAAAATTTTTACAATAATAATTCTGCAGGGAATAAAAATTTTAAAAAATAAATATTACGAATGGATTCCAATTCACTTTTGAAATTATTTGAACTTTATCCCAACCTCGTAGGATGTATAGAAACAAAGTTAGATGCGATTTTATTTCAGATCTTTCCATTACCTCTACAGGTACGAATTTTAATAGATTTCGATTTCAAATCATATCACTGTTTTCAGAGAGCTTCAAAAAAGCACTATGCAAATTTTGACTCCTTTATGTCTTTTCCCTGTGAAGCTATGTCAAGTTAAAAAAACTGTTTAAACAATGATGCCTAATTATATAAAAATAACTCATTTTTCATCTACTTTATACGAAAATATATTTATTAGGGAGAATAGAACGCTTTTGTTTTAAACGTTTCATCATAATTTCATTTAGAGAGATAGCGTCCATTATGAAAATTGTTCGTTTTAACTCATATTTTCGATTCTACCAAAACTTTTTTCAAATAAAACAGTATTACTCAGCACAGAAAGGAGATTAATTTTTGTCCATTATTTTACCTATTAGCGCTTTTTTTGCAAAAACTATTGATCTCATCGAATAAGCATCAGGAGAACTTTTATTCCTCTCCTTTTCATCTACAAAAATGCAAAAGAAAAATTTTTAAAATATTGAACGGTAATGTAATAATTAATTGATTATGAAAATTTAATTAATCGCTTATATCTCGAGAACGCCATAAATGCTAGAGGGGTATCACGCAGATTCGGAATCAGGAGATCAGTCTGAACAAGAATCATTAACAATACTGCATGTCAAACGCGAATCCGACAGAAGTGGGTATGGCGTCCGGACTATAAGTCCCAAGATCTGTCTGAAACAGATGTCTCCCTCCGTGAGGATATCTCGGAGCAGTCCGACCTCTAGACCATGAATTATTCAGTTTATGGTGTATGAACTGAACAAGATGTTTGGATGAGCAAGACAGAATGCGTCCCGTCCATAGTGTCTGATTGACTACATAGAATCACACACTGAACAAGTCAAAGCTGCTGACAATCAAGCAGCATATTGTTGAAAAAATATAGGGATTCTCTGACGCGAGGAGGAGAATACACAAGAGGGCAAAATGAATCAGTCTAAAGAGGTAGAGACTTTTTAGAGAGAGGTATACAGGATCCCGAAAACACTGAAGTTGAAAAACGATACTGATAACAGCATTTGCTTCAAGGAGTTTTGCGACCTCATCACATCTGAGGAGAAACGTCCATCAATCACGTCACCGAAAGAAGTGCGCAGTTGCATGTGCACTCCTTGCTTCTCGATCGGGTTCGTAGAAGACAAAGCATGGTGGTTCAGTGGTAATCGGCGGCAATGAAGAGCAAAAGGTTGTGCCAAAGTACAGAAAGATGAAGTAAACCTACCTTTTTTATGTGGAATAGTTCAATGTTGAAAAGGATTTAATCAAGGTATCAATTGGATGGTGAGTCCGCTATTTACGTCAAATGACGCCCTTCTGGCTAGAAAGGTTCAGTCTGTAATTTTTATCGTCTTCGCTCTGATTGCTCTCGTTCATTCATTTACAACGTAAATCAAGGAACGGATATTGTTTGGTTCATTAATTTTAATACAAACTTGCAGTGTTTATTTGTCTTGAAAATATAAATTAAAGTCAGACTATATACGAGCAAAGTTTGTATGTGGATAACGACGTATATATCTATGTTATATAATATACTTAATGAATCAAATGTGAAGAAAAAACTTATAAAATATGGGTCAAAATGTATAAATGAAGCCATCAGAGGAAAAATGTGACACAGAAAGTTTTGAGGAAAAACAGTAAAGAAAAAGTTCCGAGGAGAAAAAGTGACCGAAAAAGTTCAGAGGAAAAAAGGTAAACAGAATCGCGTGGTAAAAATGTTACTCGGAAATATCCAAGGAAAAACGTTATAGAAAACGTTAAGGGATAAAATGTGTTCGAAAAAATTCCGAGGAAAAACGTTACAGAACATGTTGAGGGGAAAAATGTAGTAGAAAAATTTCCGAGGAAAAGCGAAACTCGAGGGAAAAAGTTCCTTTTGGAGTACCAGAGGAAAGACGTTACTCTAACAATTCAGTTTTTTTTTTGCTATTATAATTTGATCACAAAAACACTTGAAAAAAAATAACAAAAACGTCAATTTGATCAGGTTCATTAAGCTAGCACCTCCACAATCGAATTTTGGGATTTTCATAGCTCAGAATTTTGGGCTCTAACCCTTAACGTTAAAAATCAACCCCTTTATCCCACGCAGATAAGACTTTGTCAAAAAATAATATTTTTGAGAATTTTACAGTGTGGATATTCTCTGATTTTTGGGCTCCTCGAAAATACCCACTCTGATTTTTGGGCTCCAACCCTTATCGTTGAAGATCAACTCCTTGGAACCACACAGATATGAATTTGTCAAAACATAATGTTTTTAAGAATTTTGAAGTATCAATAGAGTCTTTGATTTTTGGGCTCCTCGGAAATAACCAATTCGATTTTTGGGCTCTAACCCTTAACGTTAAAAATCAACCCCTTTGTACCACGCAGATATGACAGTGTCAAAAAATAATTTTTTTTAGAATTTTACAATGTGGCTGGAGTCTCTGATATTTGGGCTGGTCGAAAATACCCACTCTGATTTTCAGACTCCAATCCTCAACGTTAAAAAGCAACCCCTTTTTACCACGCAGATATGACATTGTCAAAAAATAATCTTTTTGAGAGTTTTACAGTGTGCCTAAAGTCTCTGATTTTTGGGCTCTTCGGAAATACCCATTCCGATTTTTGAACTCCAACCATTGACGGTAAAAATCAACCCCTTGGTACCACGCAGATATGATATTGTCAACAAATAATCTTTTTGAGAATTTTACAATGTGACTAGAGTCTCTGCTTTTCGGGCTCCTCGAAGAGACTCACTAAGATTCTTGAGCTCCAACCCTTAAAGTTAAAGATCAACCCCTTTTTACCACGCAGATATGACAGTGTCAAAAAATAATCTTTTTGAGAATTTTACACAAATTTTTTACTCAAAAATCGGTGTTGGTATTTTTGAGGAGCCCAAAAATCAGAGACTCTATTTGCACGGTAAAATTCTAAACAACATTTTTGGACAATGTTATATCTGCGTTGTACCAAGGGGTTGATTTTCAACTTTAAGGGTTGGAGCCCAAAAATCGGGTTGGGTATTTTCGAGGAGCCCGAAAATCAGAAACTCTGTTGATACTTCAAAATTCTTAAAAACATTATTTTTTGACAAAGTCATATCTGCGTGGTACCAAGGGGTCGATTTTTACCGTTAAGGGTTGATGCTCAAAAATCGGAGTAGCTATCACCGAGGAGAACAAAAATCAGAGACTCTAGCCATATTGTAATATTCTCAAAAAGATTATTTTTTGACACTGTCATACCTGCGTATGACCTGCGTATATTTGCCAACGGCGATACCACGCTGAAAACACCAGTTCTCGTAAGATCACTGAAGTTACGCATTGTTGGGCGCGGTTAGTACTTGGATGGGTGACCGTTCAGGAATACTGCGTGCTGTTGGCCCGTCGTGGGTGTGGTGGGCCCACATTGGTAGTAAATATCCACCTAGAAACACTACCGGAATCGGGTAGTGAGGCAATGAACTTTCGAGTTCGAACTGCTAATCAATGTATATATGTATGTCATACCTGCGTGGCACAAAGGGGTTGATTTTTACCGTTAAGGGTTGGAGCCTGAAAATTGGAGTGGGTATCATCGAGGAGCCCAAATATCAGAGACTCTATTAATAGTTTAAAATTCCTGAAAACATTATTTTTTGACAAATTGATATCTGCGTAGTTCCAAGGGGTTGATCTTCAACGATAAGGGATGGAGCCCAAGAAACAGAGTGGGTATATTCGAGAAGCCCAAAAATCAGAGACTATCCACCCTATAAAATTCTCAAAAAGATTATTTTTTGACAAAGTCTTATCTGCGTGGGATAAAGGGGTTGATTTTTAACGTTAAGGGTTGGAGCCCAAAATTCTGAGCTATGAAAAATACCAAAATTCGATTGTGGAGGTGCTAGTTTGATGAACCTGATCAAATTGACGTTCTTGTTATTTTTACATTCTCATTCTAATGAGAAGGTATTGGTTTTATGTAAAATTTGACATAGTCGGTTTTCATCAAATCTCCACGTTTTGAGATCCCCTGAGCTAGAAAAAACGATTTTTACCAAGGTGTCTGTCTGTCTGTAGTCTGTAGTCTGTTTGTCTGTCTGTCTGTAAGTCAGTCTGTCTGTCTGTCTGTCTGTAGCCACGATGTATGTATACCATTAAGCCATTTCCCTTTCGGGGTAGGCGTGACACTACCCGATTCGGGTAGTGTTTCTAGGTTGATAACTTGTAGTAAATAACTACAAGTGTGGGCTCACCACACCCACGATGTGCCAACAGCACTCAGTTTTCTCGAATGGTTACCCATCCAAGTGCTAACCGCGCCCAACGCTGCTTAACTTCAGTGATCTGACGAGAACTGGTTTTTTCAGCGTGGTATGGCTGTTGGCTGATAACTTTCGAAAAAATGATCAGATTTGATTGAGCTTTGGCACACTTTTTTATGGCCGAAAAATAGAGAACGAGTTCGTTAACCAGCTATTTTGGATGAAAATCCAAAAAGTGAGGACATTTTGAAAATTTTTGAGACCACTTTTTTGGAAGATTTGAAAATTCTATGTACGGTTATTAGTAGTACGCAAAATGACGAACAAAATATTCTTATGACTTTTCGTGATAAAAAAAAAAATTACTGGAGTTATAGCATTTTCAAAATTCCAAAAAACAAACGAAAATGAACATTTTAAGCCGAAAAACGCACGATATGAAAAAAAGTCAAGAGGAGAAAAACGTTGATTCCTGAACACCCTATAATATTTTCATAACAACTTTTTGGAAAATTAAAGAATTCAAATTTTGATCGCACAAAAAATTAATGAAAAATCAAAAAAGC
>CAKNYM010051494.1:189904-200098 GCA_932195095.1 Andricus curvator
GTAAAGCGCGATGCAAATACGCCCGAGCGCGTAGCGCGAGGTGAATACATAATCAAGCGCGAAGCGCGAGATAAATATATGATCGAGCGCGAAGGAACTTTTTCCCTCGAGTTTCGCTTTTCCTAGGAAATTTTTCTACTACATTTTTGCCCTCAACATTTTCCGTAACGTTTTTCCTCGGAACTTTTTCGATCGCATTTTATCCCTGAACATTTTCTTCAGCCTTTTTCCTCGGATATTTCCGAGTAACATGTTTGCCTCGCGATTCTGTTTACCTTTTTTTCCTCTGAACTTTTTCGGTTACTTTTTTTCTTTGGAGCTTTTTCTTTACTGTTTTTCCTCAAAACTTTCTGTGTCACATTTTTCCCCTGAGCGCTTCAAATGAGACCTTATGAAAATAGCGATTCATATCTCTATCATTTATTATGAGTTTAAGAATGTACGAAGTGAGTCTGGGTTTTAGCTGTCCTCGCTCGGCTTTCTGTAATACGAAATATGCAAGTGTGATTCATTCGTTATGACTACGGGTATGTGTTGCCTGAATCAGACCACCGTGCAAACAGTCAGTCGGCTGCAGATTATCGGTGAAAGAGCATGATCCGATGTCGCCCGTTATTTTTTATGTATAAGAATGCTCACTCTAATCCAAATAAATTTGCTTTATGATTTTACTGTAACTTTTCACATGATTCTTTTTTTTTATTTTAACCTTTTATCACAATATAAATTCAAAGAGACATAATTAGCCATAGAAACACAAGAGCTTGAATGAAAAAATGCATAGACGTGAAGAAATCTAGAGATGTATGCCTGGACAGAAAAGTGTGGCAACAAATAGTTCATAAAAAGAGTGTCAGTGGAGTGAATGACCCCTGCAACAAAAGACCTTGGATAGTAATGGGCCGAAGTGGGGAACCATACATAACAATTTTGTGAGGCTCTTCACTTGGGGTGTTCGCTTGAGAGATTGATCAGCCACCTGGGTCAGAGCAGTGTTGCGAAACGAACGAGTCATTTAAATAAGTAGCACGGGAATTCTAGATCAATTGAAAAATCTATACCCCCTACCCCACATCACTCCCTTCCTCACCGAGCAAGTAATGCCTACCCCGAAAGGGAAGTGACTTAACGGTCTGAAAGTGGAAAATCTTGCCTTTTGTTCTTCAAAATCATCACAATTAAAAAATTACAAACCTTTAAAATATAATTCTTGAAAATTGGATAATTTGTAATTTCATATTTTCAAAATCCAAAAATTATCAATTCTAACTCTTCAAAATTGCAGAACTTTAAATTGCAAATTTTTTGAAATGCAAGAGTATCTAATTCTAATAATTTACAGTTGAAAATTCAGAAATGATTTATAATAATATTAATAATACGTTATATTTCATAATAATTATAATTCTATAGCTGAATAACAATTTTTAATAATTCAGTTATTTTTTTATATTCTTTTACCATGAACGGCAATTAAATTTCTTATAAGAATATGTACATTTGTACGTTAAAACTCGAAACCTGTTTCAAAGGTCCGGAGGGTTGACGCCGTTCAGCGAAAAAAATTACTTATTGGTCACTTAAAAAAATTATAATATACTAACATGGATAGCTGAAACTTCCCGCATGGTCTTGGGCATTCCACGGTCTTATATTGCGCAAATGTTGCGGGACCACAATATTATTTGGAGTGATCTGTATTGGAAATAGATCTGCCGGCCAGTGAGCACCTTCATCTGTAAGATATCATATAGGGATTTTCATTAAATAATTTTTTCAATGAACTCCAAAAATTTGAAATCGGCGACCGCAAAACCCCACTGATACCAAGTTTCAGATAAATGTGTGCAAATTTAACAATTTTTGTCGATATATTGGATCTAACATTTAAAGTTGTAACTTTTGACATCAAATTCGAAATCAGCGACTCGAAAAATCCGCCTTGTACAAAGTTTTATGCAGTTGCCGCGAGAAATCTAATTTTTGGCACTTTTATTGGTACGCCTCGATGGATGTAGTATTATTTGAAAGATTATTTTCAAGTGTCTTTTAAATCTACGTGGAAAGGCGCCTACGAGAATAGCTGGACGGCTAACAAACCTGAAGAAGCCGTCTGTAGATAAAAATGCTTAAAACTTGTATGGTGTATTCTAAATACGTAAGTTATGACTACGAGCAAAGCAATTTGTTCAAAAAAGTGATATGTTTATTGTTCTTCAATAACAAATTTATTCCGAACGAAAACCACGTTACGCCAACTTCAATCAGCAGAAGAACCATCGAAAAGGTGTCAGTTAAAATAACTTATTGCAATAAATCCGTTTTTAAGCGTTTTAAGCATTTTCATCAACTAACAGCCAAATAGTCGCGAGTTGTGTTTTATAAAAAATTGATTTTCGATCGGAAAATTTTGTAAGTTTTTATTGTTTATCTTGAGTGATAAATGTTGAATGAAACAGTTTATTCAGAAAAATTTGTCGGTCGCGTAAATATTAATACGAAGGTGTATTTTGATGATAGATTTAATGCTTTCACGATGATTCATTGTAATAAATTTAAAATTTAAAGTTTAAAATTTGTAATTAAAGCTTTTTCGGGTGTCAATCGTGTGCGAAACTATGAATGTTGCCCACGTTTCGTGAACATTGCAGTTCACTTCTTCAGGGCTGACCTGAAACTGAAGTTTCAGGTTATGTTGTTCTTATATATGTATTCTCTACGATGCCTGTGATTGGCCAGAGCGCCCCATGGTGGGGGCTGGTCGAACTTGATTGGCCAATCAAGTCTTTTTTAAAAAACCCGGGAGGACGGAAAGCCAAATCGGATTAGTATTATATCCATTGTCCCTATTGATGTTAATAGGATGTTTTAAGATTTCGATTGCTTCTCTACACGGAGAAACTTTGTACTAGAAAAGTTACTAAATTAGGTTACAATTGAGGGACAAAGGCGATAATTTGTACATTTTAATACAGTGGTAGTGAACTGTACTATTTTCATATAAAAGTTTCGTGTTGATAATACCAAGTCTTAGTGTTTTCTGTAGCAAAATCCTAGATAGGATAAATTAGTAGAGACATTATTGAATTGTATTAAAAGAATAGAAGTAATAAGTATCTATAATAACATAAAAGACTAAATTTCTAAGAGGAACTACTATTGTCTGTAGGAATCTGAATTGTACCATGACACTTTCTATTTCTTGTATTATAGAGTAAGACAAATTCGGTAGATTGCTCTGGAATATTAGTAAGTTACTTAGTAAGCGAGCCTAGCGTTGGACCGAGCGCAGCCGAGTGTAAACGATGTGAGCCGAACAACACACAGAAAAAACTAAGAATAAAATTTGTTGCAGGAAAATTTTCAGAGCGATAAAGTTTTGTTCAGCCAACTTCGCGTCTTTCAAAATACATGTGTTTGTCATGGAAAAACAAAAGAAAGTTTAACCGATATTTGTGCAAAGTTTATCCTTTGAAGTTAATTTTTGTTGCAAAGAATCTTTCGTCGGGAATCGATGTAAAGTTTATCTTCTGTTTTTTCTGTGCACAACTCGTTATTATGATATTTGATTACGTTTTAAGATATGGTGCTTAGAATTTGAAAAATGCCATCTCTGTGAACAATCAATGAATGATTTAATGAAAATTAATTGAAGTGCTAACATTTACTTCATCAAGGCGATAAATTTCTGAATCGCATAATCTGGTTTAGCAGGATGGAATATCGACCCTCCATTGCAAACTAGAAATAGTAAAATCTAGTCTGATTGTTAGCAAATAGTACAGCAAAAGGTTTCTCCGTGTATGTTTTCTTGGAAATTTATTGCACTTTTTTGCGATGACGGTTGTTTTGTCAAATAAAATGCTATGTCCTGTTTCGATATGATGCTCAACTACTGCTGATTGCGTGAAATGTTTTGGCCTGACTTTACTCTCATGTTCCTTTACACGTTGACTTACCGCCCTCCCGGTTTCTCCAATATAGACTTTGCCACAAGAACAAGGGATTTTATATACTCCTGGATCACTGAAAGGTTCCTTTTTATCTTTAGGGTTGTTTAGAAGTTGTCCTATTTTTGCAGGTGGTTTAAATATGGTTTTGATGTTGTGTTTGTAGAGAATTCTTCCTATTTGTTCTGTGATACCTTGAATGTAGGGTAGGATGGTGCTCGTTTTTCTCTCTCTTTCTTCAGTAGTTTGTGTTGAGTTGTTTTGTTGAGTGTATTTTCTTATTGCTTTATTAATTTGTTTGTTTGTGTAATCGTTTTGTATGAGGATTTGCTTAACATTTTGTAGTTCCTTTTGTAAGTTATCTTTGTCTGTTATGGAGACAGCTCTGTATACAAGGGAGTTGATGACCGATTCCTTTTGAGATGGGTGGTGGTGGGAGGAGGCATGTAAGTATCTGTTTGTATGCGTGGGTTTTCTGTAAACTTCATGTCCTAATGTGTTATCAGATCTTTTGTAAACTAGTACGTCCAAGAAAGGTAATTTTCCGTTTTGTTCAATTTCCATGGTGAACTTGATATTAGGGTGTATTTTATTGATGAAATTGAAGAACTTGTGTAGTTAGTTCATCCGGTCCATGTCTCCATATGACAAAAGTGTCGTCAACGTAACGGCACTAAAATTCCAGTTTAAGCTTGGATTGTTTGAACATTTTAGTTTCTACATTTTCCATAAAGATGTTGGCTATTACATGTGAGATTGGAGATCCCATTGCTGCTCCTGAGGTTTGTTCGTAGAATTGGTTATTGAAAGAGAAGTAGGTATTAGTGAGACAGTGTTCTATTAAAGGTGTGAGATTGGAGGGGAAGTTCGCAAAGGATTTAATAATATTGATTGTATCAGAGATTGGTACTTTCCTAAAGGGAGATACTACGTCGAATCTTACTAGGGTGCCTTGGGGTTGAATGTGAATCTGTTGTATCTTTCTGATGAAATCAAAAGAGTTTTGGACGTGTGTGATAGAGTTTCCCGTGAAAGGATTCAGTTTTTTGGCGAGAAAGTGTGCTAGGTTGTAAGTTGGTGAGTTTATTGCGCTGACGATCGGTCTGAGTGGGATGTTGTTTTTGTGGATTTTTGGGAGTCCATAAACTTTTGGTGAGATGGGATTAGTAGGTTTTAATTAAAATATTGTTTCGCTGTCAAGTTTTAAGTCTTTTAGAAGGATTTTTGTTTTGCTGACTATTGTTTTTGTGGGGTCTTTTTTGAGTTTTTATATGTATTGTCAGTAAGAAGCTCCATGATTTTGTTGTTATAGTCTTCTTTATTCATTATTACTATTGCGTTGCCTTTGTCTGCGGGTAATATTATGATGTCTTTGTTCTGATTGAGTTCTTTAATTGCTGTTTTTTCTTGTTTTGTTAAGTTTAAGGAGGGAAGTTGGGCTTGGGGTAAGATGTTGGCCGTCCTACGCCGTATGTCATTTGCTTTTTCGGATGGAAGGGTATATATTGTGGATTCCAAATTACTGATGATTTCTTCTTTCGGGATTTTTGAGGGAGCTACTGCAAAATTATGCCCTTTAGATAGGGCTGAAATCATTTCATTGCTGAGAGGATGGTTAGAGATGTTTTTTACTGTGTTAGTTAATGGTGCGTGCCTTACTGGAAGTAATTTGTCAAATTTAATTTTTTGTTTTTGACTGCAGTTAATCTTCAATCCGTTGGGATTGGTCAAATGATATGCGGTCCGTTGTAGACCAAATTTCAAATCTGAGAGTGTTTTTGATAGAAAAAGGTGATGTTTTAATAGTTTTTTGGAGGTAGTATGCAAGGTAAATTTGGTATGTTGTATTCTTTCTTTCAAGAGAAGCAAACTTGTTTTATGTAGAATTGATTTTGATTTAGATGTTCCCAAATGGTTTTTCAACTGTAAGAACTTTGGGACGATGTTATTGTCCCCACACCGTTTTAAGAAAGAAATGTTAGTAGCTTAGCTTGAGAAGACCTGAGCTTACTAAAAGTGTTAGTTTTAGCAAGAAAACTCTCCCCGTAGAGTTCTTTGATCATAGATTTAATGCTGCAATGTTCACGAAACGTCGGCAACATTTACAGTTTCGCATACGATTGAAACCCGACAAAGCTTTAATTTAAAATTTTAAACTTTAAATTTTAAATTTATTATAAGGTGTATTTTGTTTTACGTGTCGACCACTTTTTTTTATCGATCGATTTTCCCGAGTGGACTTTCCATAAATTTTTTTAATTTTAAAAATTATAGCCTGAGCTACTGCGTATGCATCCAGCAGAACTATTTTTAAAAGTTACTGGTGAATTACTCCACATTTCCATAAATTTCCGTAAATGCTCATAAAATTCCAACAAATTTCTATAAATTATCATAAATTTCGGGAAATTTCGCAAATTCCAACAAATTTCATCAGTTTTCATAAATTTTTTTAATTTACAGAATTTTTTTTAACGTGTTTTTCGAGTTTGCTTTAAAAATGGAGAAAACCACAGCATTTGCATACAGAGGCAAAAGATGCCCAATCCAATTTCCTTTGTAAGTTAAAATTCGAAACTTGTTTCAAACGTATTAAGGGGCCGGTGCCGTTTAGCAAGAACAATTTTTTGGCGTTTAAGAAATTAAATTTGGATTTTTTTCTGAATCCCAACAATTTTTTACATTCTCATCATAATGAGAAAGTATTGGTTTTATGTGAAAAATGACTTTCGCGGATTCCATCAAATGTCGACGTTTTGAGACCCCCTGAGTCAGAAAAAATAGTTTTTACGTCGGTGTCTGTCTGTCTGTCGTTGTCGTCGTCGTCTGTATATCGGATAACTTTTGAAAGACTAATCGGATTGGATTGTGCTTTGGCACACAGTTTCAGGGGGCAAAAAAAAAGATCGAGCTCGTTAACCAGCCATTTTGGATAAAAATTCAAAAAGTTAGAGCATTTTCAAAAATTTTTAGACCAATTTTTTTCAAATTTGAAAATTATATGTGCAGCCGCTTATAGTACTCGAAAATTTAAACAATTTATTCTTACGACTTTTTTTGATAAAAAGAAAATTGTCCGAGTTACAGCATTTTCAAAATTAGTTGAAAATTACGATGTACTAACAGGGATTGATGTGACCAGAAGGTCGACCTGAAGCGTGTAAAACTTGACGGGGCGTCATGAGTCCAGATCCAAGAGGATCAAATGCTCGTACAATAGCCTGTGGATTATGATCTTGTTCTGTATGCTCCTGCTCGCTTGCACTTCGAAGTCTACGTAGCCCCCCGTTTTGCCCGTTCCGCCCTTCACTTCCATCTGTAAGATATAATATAGGGCATTTTATTAGAGAATTTTCGTGAAGAACCCCAAAATTTTGCTATTGATCGCAAATAAAGATAGCCAAAATGTAGTCCCTAAGTCAGTTAATATTAACAAAACCAAGGGTCAAAATTTCGCTTAGGTCAATTTATTTTGAGAATCTAGACACCCTAAATTATGTATTTTTAGAATATTATGTTATTTCAAGTTCTTATTGCTTATTGGCAAATGTGCAAACATAAAACATTGAACGTTATTCCAAGGTTAGATTTTATGAAAAGTGAATATATTAACTGATGAAGGTTGAAAATATCAGATTTTTTCTCATGCGTCTTCAATATGAAACGGTCAATTAAAAAAAGGTAAAAAAAGTGTTAAAAATGTTTGTAAATTATATTTTTGTCATGTTTTTAATTTATAAAAAACATCCATGAAGCACTTTCTGCCGATTGACCATTTCCCGGCATTCCCCACGATGTCAAAAAGAGCAAGGCGAAATTTGGTCCCTTCAAGATGTGTATGTTCAATAAAAATTTGCGCCACTCTGTGCATTTTCATATACTAATGCAAAAACAACGAAAAGTAAAGAAAATTACTTTCCAAATAGAAATTTTTAGATTTCGAAATTCATAATTAAAATAAAAAACCTTCAGACGTAAATATTAAAATAACTATTTATAAAAATTATTTTTATGATTTTTGTATGCTACTCACACATTCATTGACAAAATAAAATAACGAGCCACAATTTTATCTGCTATTTTAGATATCATCAATTGTATATTTCATTATTTTCAAAAAGCATACTTCGAACGCTTGATAAAATGTGGATGAAAAAACTTGACGTATACTTTTATCTATAATTTTTGTATTTCTTCCAAAAAAATATATTATTTAATTTTTTTTCTAATTACATTATTCCCATCACTTTTTTCAATTAATGTGGAGAAAATATCAAGAGAAAAATCAGAAAAGTCCACTGCTGCACTCAGTTTTAGCATTTTTCATAAAATGTTCATCTTGCGCTCCATTATTTCATGTAAGTTCATGTATCCGTTCCTTATGTGTTTTGAACTTTCTGCAAACACGGTTGACCCTGTGGGAACTTGATTTTTAAGATTTTTCTAGACCAATGCAGTATCTTGTTAGTGCCCAGTTTTCGCATTTTTCAAAAGAAATATCCGTCATATTCAATCCGTCGTTGTTAATTTGTAACTTTAGACGTTAAACTTGAAATCAGAGATGCTAAAAACCTGCTTTATACCAAGTTTCAAAAAAATATGCCCACTGCGCGGCCACTAGAGCAATGCTCCAGTTGGAGTTTTCTGGCTTTATAATGCGCCTCGATGGATGCTGTATTATTTCAAAAATCTGTTTTAAGTCACTTTTAAATCCACGTAGAATAAGTTCCTGTGAGAAATGTAGGGCATGCAATGTATTTTTTATGACACATGCATTATTTCAGCCTGTTTATTCAAAATCTAACATGAACTGGAATCATGACTGTATTTCGAGAAATGTCTGAAATCATCCATTTGTTATAAAAAATATCGTATGTGCCAAGGGGAGAGGCAATTTTTATCCCCCTAGGTGCATAATATACTATTTAAAAACAACTTTACAGATAGTTGCAACGCTGGAGGGTCAACAAACTTCAAGAAGCTATATAAACACAACAAGCACAATTCGTACGCCCAGCAGAAAATTATGAAAGTTATCAAAAGTTATACAAAAGTTTTTAAATTTCATCAATTTTTATAAATATCATAAATTTGTATCAATTTCATACATTTTTATTTTCTATAAATTTTAGAAATGATAGCCCGACCTATTGCGCATGCATCAAGCAGACCTGTTATTAAAAGATACTACATACTTTTCTATGAATTTCAGTAGATTACCATAAATGCCTATAAATGTTCACATTTCTTAAATTTATAGAAATTCATGAAAATTTATAAAATTTGTGAAAATGTATGAAATTTTCGTCTGAAAGTGCCTTTTTCTTAAATATGCAATTATTATTGCAATATAATTCAATTTCAAGTTTTAAACTTTCAGAAAATATGTCCCTCACCACCCTTAAAATGTGTGCAAAACTTCAGCCCGAAATAATATTTCGTTTTCATAAGAATGCATTTGTTATTAAAAAATGGAGTGTTTTTCAACGAAATCGCTACAGATTTGGCCGACGGGATCTTTATAAAAAAGGGTTATGTCCTCTACAGAAGTTATGCTATCAAGAACACTTAGCGGCAAAACGACTTTTCATTATTAAATTGCTTAAAAATGGCTATGAAAAAGGGTATGTTTTTCCTTTATAAACAAATAGAATAACTTTCGGGATGAAATTCATTCTATTAGTGCTATTTTTCTACACATTTTCAAAGAAAAATTGTTTTACTTGAATGGGGGCGGGAGATAATTTTTTTTTCTTCAAAAATTACTGCTACTGCAATTTTCAACATACAAAGCTGAAATTTACATTACGTCTAGAGAATGAGAGGTGTAATAATATTTGATAATAAATTTTCAAGGCAATTTTCAAGGACAAATTTTTTACATTTTTGAGAAGCTACCAACAGATTTGTAACCAGCACGAAAGCTAGTCGAAATTAAAAAAAAAAACATCTTGATACACCAATACGCCACAGCGGCTTCCCCCACTCCACCTCCACTGACTGCGTCGATCCTTTTCTGTGAACTTTTCCGTGAATGAGACACGATTATAGGCAATAAATTTAGAATGCATATCTTCGTGAATTTTATACCAATTAGTAGAACTCTTTTTCTATATTTGGTGCAAAATTGAGCTTTATAAAACGAAACTTGACGCAATGCAATTTAATGATTAAAAATCGTTTTGTTGCTAGGAGTACTTCCTCCCCTGGGGGCTGTAACACCTTGTAGTTGGTGGGGAGGCTT
>CAKNYM010051494.1:209334-222298 GCA_932195095.1 Andricus curvator
TTTTTGACAAAGTCATATTTGCGTGGTTCCAAGGGGTTGTTTTTTAACGTTAAGGGTTGCAGCCAAAAAATCGGAGTGGTCATTTTCGAGGAGCCTGAAAAAGCCCAAAAATACGCTGGGAATAAATTTGTGAAAAATTCAAATTTTTTGAAGGGGGTTGATTTTTGAACATAAGGGTTGTTCCGGGGGATATTTTTTTGCGGATTCCAAGAGCCCTATTGAAACCCAAAATTCTAATCTATGAAAAATCGCAAAATTCGATTGTGGAGGTGCTAGCTTAATGGACCTGATCATATTGACATTCTTGTTGTTTTCCTAAAGTGTTTTCGTGATCAACTTATAATAGCAAAAGAAACGTTTTTCTTCGGAACTTTTTGTATAACATTTTAGCCCTGAACATTTTCTATAACGATTTTCCTCGGATATTTCCAAATAACATTTTTACCTCGCGATTTGGTTTGCCTTTTTTCCTCTGAACTTTTTCGGTTACTATTTTTCCTCGGAACTTTTTCTTTACTGTTTTTCCTTAAAACTCTCTGAGTCACATTTTTCCTCTGAGGGCTTCATATATATTAAAAATGCTTATGGACAAATTTGTAGATCCTTCTTGCGTGAACAACTTTTGTATATTAATTTCTTTTCGTGCCTTACGTCGTTTTTCAAAAGAATTTTTGTTTTATCATTATTTTTTTTACGAATCAAACAAAAACAACGCATTCCACCAAAAATGAGTAATTACAATTTAATAGATCTTTTTTAAGTGTACCACTTTTGTTTATTAATTTGTTTGTGTACCTTGCGTCGTTTTTTCAAAAATAGATTTTTTTATTTTCAATGTTATTTTTTACGATTGAAACAAAATCTGCGCATCTTTGAAAAAAATTATGATTGAAGAATTTGTGGCTCTTCATTGGATCAGCAACTTTCGTCAAATTGTTATTTTTCGTGGCTTGTGTCGTTTTCCAAAAATTTCATTTTATTATTTTAAGTTTTGTTTTTTACGAATAAAACAAAAACTAAGAGTCCTATCAAACAGTGATCAATAAGAATTGTGTAGATCTATTTTGGGTGCAACATTGTGGCTGGTTCATATTTTGTCGCATCTTGCATAGTTTGATCGCAAAATTAAGTTTTTTATTTTTTATTATTATATATACTGATAATTTTTGTCCATCAAAAAAAGTCATGAGTGTAAATTTTTAGTCTTTTTGAATGCTACAAACAGGCGTATATAGAATTTCCAAATCTTAAAAATAGTGGTCTGAAAAATTTTGAAAGTGCTCTAACTTTTTGAATTTTTATCCCAAACGGCTGGCTAATGAACTTGACCTTGAGTTTAGGACACTCAAAGAGTATACCAAAGGCAGACTAAAAATCTACCGACACACTCCACACAAACAGACACATATTCATACATACAGTCAAACACACATAGTCACATAAATCATACAACAGACACGCAGAAAACACACCGGAAGACAGAAACATTTCCGAAACCCTGTTTTTCGGGTTACAAATAAGTTAAGTGCTGAAAAAATTTAGGAGCCGATTATAATATATTGAATTATAATTATATTTTCAATTTTTTCAAGGTGATAACGATGGCAGAATTTACCTACAAATAAATTATGAAAAATCCACTACTCCTTTAACAGAGAGGAAAAATGAAAAGGAGCTCCTCATTGGAGGCTACAGGCATCAACCTGTGGTGCTTTTAATTATTTTATACAAATATTTTCTAACATTAATTAAATATAAATAACATAGCAAAAATAAGAATTTGGTTTATTCTTTTTCACACAAAAAATTAATAGGCGCGCGCCTTGCTGCGCGCAAGACGTAGTAATGGTTAAAAATGTAATATGTGTATGTATTCCTTCAAAGCAGGGTCATTAACATTTATAGGCAAAATACTCGCAATCAATTATTATTTATTTTTCAAATACCTTTTTTGTTGTATCTTTAAAGTATAGCAGTAGTGGGTGTTAAAATTAAACAAAAAGTTTGAAATTTACACTTTTGTAATTATAAATAATATTTTGACGATATGCAGTCGTATGATGATGAATGGATGGTCCTAAAAACATTGAATGATTTTTGACCATTTTTAAAATTAACTCCGGCATTTTCGTACGCCAGTGGTTTGCCAGTACCAAACCAGTACTGGTTGCAGTATCGCGGCAGTACAGCACGCCAGTACTGCGGAGCATTAACAGCCAGTACTGGCCCAGTACATATGCCCAGTACTGGGACTCCGGCAATCTGTACTGGGCCAGTACTGCGCCATTGGTGTATTTCCACCTGGGTAATCATCAAAATAAAGTTTTAGATGCACTAACGGAAGGAAACAGATAGTGAAGAGAAAATGTTGGCACATACGTTGGCTTACGCGTGAAGCTTCAACGAAAAATTTTCGAGCATATTTTGGCAAAAATTTCGATTCAAACCTTAATAATTTTGATTATTTATTCAAAAGTTTAAACTTATGGGTACGCGTGAATATTAATTTTTTTAACATATGTTAAAAAATTTTTAACTTCAAGCTGTAATAATTTTGGAACAAATCTTTATTACATAGCATGAAATTTTCACCAAACTAGGTTCCGCATTTAAAAATGTGGCCTCATTAAGTTTCGAAACTGTGAAATTAAATGTTTTGCAGCACCTTGAAAAACATTTTCGGCGAAATACGTACAATGATAATAAACATATGTTTCAACTGTTTCAAAGTGAAATGGGAATTTTTGGATATAGTCGATATCTGGATGTAGGATATTTTAATGTATGATTGACTTATTATTGTATTATATTCTACTTACGAACAGAATTGCGGAAAAATATTAGCGTGCAGAAGAACAGGGTAAAATGAACAGCTCTCATATTTCTTGAAGCAAGAACTGACTTCTGGAATCTTCCTAGAACTTCAACTGCAAAGATCATGAACTGGTTGTACTTATATAGGTACTAGTCTTCACGTCATATTGGCAAATATTAATCGTATTAATACATTTAGGCGATAAAGTGGTGTTTTTTCCTTATATCCAAAATCTATGAACTATCCTTGAAAATGTTTGCTACTCGGGATGTAGACTCGATTTAAACGTGTCAAGCGACATGTTGCCAACGATTTTACACAAACGCAAAAACTTTTGTCAATATTCTCAAAAATTGTTACTTGCGGGTTGTTGTGGACACTTGCTGATTATTTCGAATTCAGTGTGAAAATTACAGAATTCAAAATGATAGATGTCGTATGACAATATAACAATAAAGAATTTTGAGAAATGTTTCTCAATTCAGGGATTGATAGCAAAAACTTATTAGAAAAAAGAGGCGGAGCAAAACTGCTGTGATATTTAAGAAAGCCGGATCCACGATAAATCGAAAATAAGTTTTTTATATATTTGAAACTGTAAAAAAAGGTACATCCGCTCCTGAAAATTGTTTTTAAAAATTGTTTATATAATTAAAGATAATTTTTTAATAATTATCGTAAAAAAGGCGGTTCTACAATTTTGGCAAGTCGTGTTTGGTAAGAAAGCCGGACCTGCAGACAATTTGACGGATCTGCAAGTGGTGCGAAACAGAGGCTCGAATACGGCACCTAAAATCATGCAAGAAAACAGGATCTGTCATGTCCTGCATTTCTGCCTAACAGCGACCGGGTCTCAGGGGAAGTGGTATTGCGCAAGAAAGCAGTACAAAGATCTGGGCTTCTTCAAGTTGTAGGACCTTAGAAAAGGCAGCATCTGCAAATAAAATAATTATTAATTGCGAAATGAACACAAATATTTATAAAAATTGTGAAAAGAAAGTAATATATTGATATTACACAGTTGTTAATTGCTTGAGAGAAGTACAAGGAACAATTTTAAAATAATTCTTCAACTGCAATTTGCGTCATTTTGGCAACTTCACTACAATGTAAATAATTACTTGAAGAATTATTCCCGACTACAATGTTTTTGGTCATTTCTAATACAATTTGATTTGAAACAAAAAAATTTACTTGCACAGAAATAACTTTTAATGATGACAAGAAAATCAGTACATAATATATTTATCTCTGGCTTCGCGCTCGATAATGTATTTACCGCGCGCTCGGCCTTTGTTCTCTCCCAGATTTGTTCACAGACCTTTTAAAATTAAAGGTCAAAGCATCGACAACTGTAATTTGGTGATTTTGAATTCTCTTTTATTAAAGCTCCCTCGGCTTTAACGAACACATTCTCATCACGTATATTGTGCTTCGCACTCAATAAATTTCTATTATTACCAGGGCCGGATTATTCATTAGGCAGAGTAGGCAACTGCCTAGGGGCCCCCCATCGACTAGGGGCCCCGCATCGACTAGGGGCCCGTGCACGCTCTAAGAAAAAAGAAAACGTTTTATCGAATGAAAAGTTTTTCTGAAAATTTGTATGGAATTCCTCGACAACAATATCAGTATTTTTTTCGACGCATGTCAATTGGAGAAATACTCCATTCATACAGAACCATCTAGTAACAAGTAGTAGCTAATAATAGCGAATAATAATAATAGCGAATCGGATAAAAATTGGGGAAGTTATGAGTGATTTTTCTCATAAAACTCCCAAAAACGATTTTTTGGCCAAAAAATGAGATTTTGGGGGTGTATGGAAAATTTCTCCTATACAATTTTTCTTAGTTTTACTAGATCTACAACTTGTGCTAGGTCTCCATAAAAGTGTCTCCAAATTTTTGTTTTTTGTAACACAGTGTTATGCGTGTAGGTGAATTATCATTGCACCTAAGTTAATTCGGAATGAAATTATCTATAAACTACATTATATAACAGAAGTTTGAATTTTTGATAAAGGACATTGAAGTAATACATGAAGAAAAAAGGGGTACTTTTTCTATGTTGGCATTGGTATTTTTCTAATATCAACATAGGATATTTTACTATGTAACATACGCATTATTCCTATGGCATATAGGGACAATCCCAATGTTAACATAGGCATTATCCCTATCACAACATGAGGTTAAATCCTATGTTAACATAGGAATTATTCTCATGTACATAAATTCCAAAAACAATAATAGATGATTATCAATGACGATTAATGATCAATAATCATGATTAATCATCATTAATTGCAATTAAAAAATTTTGTTTTCCATGGCAACTTAAAATTTTTCTTAATACACTTCGAATGTTCTTAGTAACAAATATTTCGAAACAGAAAACCAGAAGAATATTTTCGTTTTGTAATTTCAAAAAATTGTGAGCATTTACCATTCGAAAAATATCAAATTATAATTAAGAATGATTCTTAATAAATGAATTCTAAATTTATTGTGTGGTTTCTTTGCTCATTTCACCTGCCTATAGTCTAAATCCGACAAAAATGTGAAATATGTAATTTCCAAACGATTTTTTTCGAATTAGATAGGAAAAATTCCTATGTAGACATAGTCAAAATCCATATGCTAATATAGGTATTCCCCCTACGGTAACATAGGAAAAATACCTCTTTTTCCGTACAGGATTCCTGGAGTCGATCATCTGGAAGTTACTCACATCCCTTCATCAACCTGGAGGGACGTGATTGCATTGCTTAGGGGCCCGGACAGGGTTGTTGCCTAGGGGCCCGGACAGGGTTAATCCGGCTCTGATTATTACAATTCATAATGTGCATTGGTATTAAAACAGACTTATTTTAAAAATTTAATAAGGTTTTCTTTCTTAGGTCCTACGGTCCAATCAAAACAAACAGAAAAAACGATTCCAGCTGTTAAAAAACATCTTTTTATTTTCAACGTTTCGGCTCTCAATGCGCGTCTTTAACAGGAAAGTTTCCCTCTCTAAAATAAAGTGTTTTTTTATCTAGTAATCATTGGCATTGTTTGTATTATGATGGAAATATCCTTCATATATAAGATAGTTTATATTTTAACGTTCACACTTATTCACATTTAATGGTCCATAAAAAACAATATATAGAAAAACGCTATTCAAATTTAAGAACAGAAAATATAATGTTTGAAAAACTTCAAAAGAAGCAGCCTGATATAACATCTTCTGGAATTTCGGCAGCAGCTTTTTTAACGTCAGGAGTACTTGGAAAAAATCCTTCAATCATAAATAATTCTGATATAACTTTACTGAGAAAACATTTTTTAAGCCAAATTGAGGAAATTATATTACTAGACTTCCCTGAAATTACTGAAAATTCACTTTTTAATTGATCAATTCTTTCTTCTCTTTCAAAATTTCATTTATCCAATATTTTTTAAAATCATTTTTTTAATAATTTTATAAAGATTTTAATGCATAATTTTTTTATATGAGATGCAGTCCACAAATAGATTTTTTTTCAAATTCCATGATTATATAAATTAAAAATAAACAATTACTAGTATTACGAAATTTTTAGTAACGTTAGTCATGAACGAGCTTGAAAAGTGGTTAATCTTAAGGAAAATTCCGTAACTGTAGACAGTTCGTTTGATTAATTCAATGATTAATGATTTAATGTTTTTTTTATCATAAGCTGCGGTTTACATAGTTCAAAAATGTTAGAGATAGAAGTAAAAAAATATCAAAAATGTCGGCAATCACAAATTTTATTCTTTATTTTTTTAATTTTAGTAATTTTTTTCACTTGAAAGTGTGTGTCGTGGCCTTATGGGAATTTCAATTGACCACCTGCTCGAGGTTATTCTTTTGGCATATGCTCATGATATAGTTGTACCTGCTGATACTAGGATTGATCTCCGGAGAAAAATTAATGCTATTGTTGAATATTGTAGGTTGAATAATCTGAAAGTCAATACATCCAAGACCAAGACTATGACCCATATGAAAAACCATGGGTTTTCATAGGGGTAGATCACCGTTGACAACACATTTTACGTTTGAAGGCACTCAATTGGAGATTGTCCGATTTTTTTATTTTTTTTTATTTGGCAAGCTTTTTAGAAGTTCGGGTACCTTTTCTATCTAAAAGCCTTATCTCAAGCTACAGGAATCTGGGGTTTGAGGTATTGTGAGGAGGTAGAGGTAATTCAAACTACTTTCTCCAAGAGAGTTTTGGGTCTGCCTCCACACGCTCCAGGTTGCGCGTTCAGACTGGAACTAGGCCGTGTTCCACTAGCATACAACATATCAAAGATGGCCTCACATTTTCTAGAGAAGGTTTTGGGTATACGTAAAGAGAGGCTTCCTAAAGTTTTTTTAAAACGTATACAGGTTCTTGCGGACTCAAATAGGGCAGTTCCCAAGTTGAATTGAGTCCTGCAGCTAAAAGATCTTATCACGTTGTGTAGAATAGAGGACTTATGGCCCGGATTGGACTAGATAGGTATACAGAACAACAATGATTTAATCCTCGCGATATTCGAGGCCTATCTTAGACATGCGGACCTGTACAGGCTGAGCCACACATCCTCTCTTCAGGTTCTGCCTCACCTATGGATCGTTTCCATGGGACATCTGATAGAAGACAAGTGACTACCAGCTTCATCACACATAAGAGGGGGGCTTCCAAGGAGGCTCTCTAAGTTTGATACTTTTCTGCATCTCCCTCTTGCCTCTATCTACTGTGCTCCGAGGCAAAAGCTCTGGATACCTATGTGGCCAGCCGAACAGAAGAGAATATAAAGTCAACCACCTTTTATACATGTACGACCTTAAACTCTTTGCAACCGCGAAAGAGGACCTTAACATCCTTGTGGAGGCGGTAAATAGGTACTCTAAAGCGATTGGCATGAGCTTCGGACTGGACAAGTGTGCCTGCGTCCACCTACACCAAGGAAGACTAGAAACTACATCAGCGCGTGTCGATCAGGATGTTCAATTCATAGGCGGAAATACCATTCAACATCTTTGTAATGGAGAAACATATACATATCTTGGAATACCGCAAGCGGAAACCCAAAATGTGCGTGTGTTAAAAATAGCTCTCGCAAAAAGGTATCGCCAAATTCTCAGAAAAATGCGGGCTTCTTTGGTGCAGTGAAATGGAACGTCGATGAGTATGAAATAACTTGACCGAAGCACACGCAAGATGAAGACAATCCATCGATGTGATCATTCTAGATCCTTCGTACCTCGAATGTACCTCCCTAGAGAT
The DNA here is from genome assembly GCA_932195095.1 of Andricus curvator. NCBI lineage: Eukaryota > Metazoa > Arthropoda > Insecta > Hymenoptera > Cynipidae > Andricus > Andricus curvator. Next base: position 217,437 of record CAKNYM010051494.1, read on the forward strand.
AAAGGGGGTAGAGGCCTGCTAAGCTTGGAGTGTCTTAATCGAAGAACGGTTTTGGCTACAGCCTGCTCAGTTCTAAATAGCATAGATTCTCTTATGCGACTCGTACATCAACATGAAGTCGTCAATGCTGCGGCGTTTCTATACCGTGCCGCAGATAGGGCCGCAGAGAAGCATGTTCTTCTATTTGAATCCAGCGACACTACACATGGCCTAGAATTACTAACACCTTTGGTGCTCAAAATTCGTATACAGGAAGCAGAAGATATGCTTCTACTAAGAGAATATGCTGACAAGCCCCTGCGCAATAAATTCTACGGCATTATACGTAGAGAAGAGCTATCAATGGGTCTTTCCAACAAGTTTCTCAACTCTGCTGGATTGAGATCGGAGACTGATGGATTTCTTTTTGCCTTTCAAGATGGCGTTATAGACACCTTAGTTTACCACGAGCGCATAATGATACATGTAGCCCATACCAATTGCCGAGCGTGCAAGCAAGAGCCAGAAACACTTGGACATGTTCTCAGTGGATGCTCAAGGTATGAGTACTACGGATACATAGAGAGACACAATGCGGCTCTAAAAGTGTTATACTACCATATTCGGTCCTTATATGGTGTTGATCTATTGCCAGTCTTGCCATACGCCCAGGGGGAACTTAAGTCCGTTGTGCAGAATGATCAGTGTAAGATTTTCTGGAATTTCTCATTCTCCACCACTCAAAGTATCAGTGCGACAAAGCCCAATATTTTCCTCCAAGACCTGAAGACGAAGATCATTTACGTGATTGAATTCTTGGCACCACCGTCAGGCTCAGTCCATCGCGAGCCGGATGCAAAAGGCTGTTCTTCTGGGATGACTTTATCTGGTCCGTCGACACTGTACCTCATAACATTCTACAAAGATTGGTAGCTCTAAAAAATTATCCAGAGGTGAAACATTCATCTCCAACTGTGCCGTCCGCCGCGTAAGGTCATCCGCGGCTAGAGACCGGACTGCAAGAAACAGTGTTGCCCGATGTTATCTCGCGTAAATTTCCCGCTCTTGCTTACCTTCTAGGACAGAAGGAGCAGAAGTGGATTACGTACACGTTCCAGTTGCGTCAGGATTTGTTGCTATAAGAAACCATGATCGTAGCTTCCGGAGCCTACAACTTCTCATATAATAATAATAACATGGGGGGGGGGGTGCAGTTAATAACATTGATTGTTGTCATCTCCAACGCTCGCGGCCGCTGTGTATGGATAACAGTGGTAAAATACGAACTCCAAACTACACTGTGCTCCTAATTTTGTACCTACAACATCATCGCAGAAGAATTCAGAAATCTTATTATATTAGCTGTTGAAGACTGAACTATTTTGTTAAAAATTCTGCTTCTGTTGGTTTAAAATTCATATTTTTTTTTATTCTTTTTTTATGGTAAAAAAACGACAATAAACTGAAAATATGACTATTTCATTTTTGGTTGAAAATTGATGTATTTTATTGAAAAATGCATGTATTTTTTTGAAAATTTGTCGTCTGTAACATAAAATTAGTTGTCTGCGCTACATATTTATTTTTTGTATAATAATTCATTATTACAGTAAAAAGACCTTTTTTGGTTAAAAGTGTATCTATTTTGCTGCAAATTCTTTTTCTATTGTTTAAAAATTCATGTATTTTGTTGGAAAATCGTCTTTTGTGTAACAGTGTTTAATCTTCTTCTTGGAAAATTCGTCTTTTTGATAAAGAACTCTTTTTTACAGTTGAAAATTAATTTTCTTGACTGAAAATGAAAATATTCCATTTTTGGTTGAAAATTGATCTTTTTGGTTAAAAATTCATGTGTTTTGTTTAAAATCCATGTATTATGTTGAAAGTTCATCCTTTTTGGTAGTAAATTAATATCCGTGGTTGAAAATTCATATTTTTGGTTGCCAGTTCATTTATTTGTTTGAAAATTTATCTATTTTGTTAAAATTTTGTTTTTCTATTGAAAATTAATTTTTCAACAAAGAATTTATCTATTCAACATTTCGTTGAAAATCCATCTTTTGTAATAAAGATTAAACTATTTTGTTAAATATTAAGGTATTTTGTTAAAAATTTATCTTTTTTGGTAGAAAAATAATCTTCTTTATTGAAAATTGGTATTTTCGGTTGAAAATTCATTACTTTTGTTGGAAATTCTTTTTCAATTGAAAATTAATTATTGAAATAAGAATTTAACTATTCAATTTTCATTAAAAATCCATCAGTTTTTTATTAAGATTCAACCAATATGTTGGAAATTCATTCATTTTCTTGAAAATGCATTTTTTTTTTTTGTAAAACCGGTATCGGTTTCGGTAAAAAAATCTTTTTTTTTATCTTGGTTGAAAATTTATCACTTCGTTTAAAAATGCAGTTCTTTTTCTTTTTCAATTTACTTTTGTGGTCCAAAATTCAACTATTTAAAAAAAAAAATTTTTTTATAAAAATTAACTTTGTAACAAATAAAAATTAACTATTCAATATTTTGTTAAAAAGTAATCTTTTTTGATAAATATTCAACTATTTTGGTAAAATTTTATGTGTTTTGTTAAACATTCAACTTTTTTTCGTGAAATAATAATCTTTTTGCTATCTTGAATATTACATTCGGAGCATGCAGTGTAATTGAATTTTTAACAAATAAAAAAAACGCCTAACAGAAAGTCGTCTGTGGGCTACCATTTCATTCCAATGATTATAAAACTTTCACAGTCTCATCATAGCAAATAATAGAAAATTTTTATGCTCGAAAAAATATTCTCCTTTTTATTAGCATTATCTTTCTTCGCATTAGAAACGTGAAACACGTCTCCAATTTGGCTGTATTATCATAGTTCAAATGAAATTGTTATGTTATTTCATCCTTTGGTGATGAAATAACCCCGAAGTTCTAATATTCTCAAAACATGTTGACAAGAAAAGATTCGCAATTCATGTAGGGAAATGATAAAATTTCATTACGTAATACAGATTTCTTTTTATACGTATTTAAATGAAACTTCTTTTTATCATTTCCACTAATTTCAGGAAAATATATTTTATTCATAATATTAGTGTGTTGAATATATTCATGTACGAAAATAATATGAAAATGGTTTGAACTATTACTTAAATCAATTGTATACTCATCACAATTTTGAAATTAAATTTACGATTTTTTAATAAATTTGATAATCACAATTGAAATGATTCGCAGATTTGGAAAATGCGATACTGAATACTTGAATTAAGAAAAATTGTACCTGTAAAAATCTGAAGATACTAAAAAGCCCTGGAATATTGAGGATTTTTTCAGAATTGAAGTAGACACACTGTCACGGGATTTAAAAATATTTAAAGCGATATTGTAAAAATTTAACGAATTCATGGGATTCCACAGCTTTTAAGAAATTTTCGAAGATTCCAAGGGATTCCAATGATATCACGGGATTTCTAGGGATTTCTTTGGATGTAAAAATATTTTCCGATATTTAAGAGGAAATTTTTCAAAAGAATTATAATTCTGAATTGCAACGGGAAACTTCCAAATTATTATATATATATAGTTAAAAGTTTGTCATAAGGACAACCGCAGGATTTCACCGGGAGCGGGTGCTAATCTGAAAAATTGCACCCGCTCCCAGCGAAATCGCGGTAAAATTTCAGCTGTAACCACGTCTCACGACCGTGAGATAGGTGGTTACAGACTGCGACGAACTCAAAACGATGGTCCGGCAAAAGTCTCGTGCACCCTGAGGACACGGAGCGACCCAAGGACGACCGCCTTCTGCATTTTCCCCGCAAGTGTCTCAGCATTTTTTTGACACGCAGGGATGCTTTTCAGGCTATTAACCAGTGAAACCTTGGCACTTCCAAGAGCGCCGATGATCAAGGCGATTAGCTTAACAGAATATTCCGGGTATAACCGTCGCAACTCCCTTATAAGGTCTTTATACCTCTCTTTCTTTTCTTTCTCTTGGCTGTGACGTTTTTGTCAGCTGGTGCCGAAAATTCGATAACCAACATGGTTCGTTTCTCGAAGTCAAGGAGAACTATGTCAGGCCTCGAGTGCGCAACAGAAACAATTGTCGAGAATATGAAGTTCCAGTATATGCGGCACTTCTCATTTTCGACAATTGACTCTATTTCTCTAGGCGCGTTTAGCGGAGAGGTATTTGGGCTAATGCCATAAGAGTGACAGAGATGGTAATAAAGCACTCTTAGTGCCGCATTGTGCCTTTGGATGTAGGTCGTTCCCGCATGAGTTGGACAACTAGATAGTATGTGTCCTAGATGCTCGGGGTGTGCATGACACGCTCTGCAACTATCATCGGGAATGTCTTGGCTCAAAATGTGGCGACGGTATGCTAGAGTGGAAATGACACCGTCTTGACATCCCAAAATGAAGCCCTCCGTGCCCGACTTCAATCCGGGTGATCTAAGGAAAGCAAACGTTAGCTCATACGACATCGACTGATCTTCCACATTTCTGTGGAAGATGCCGTGCATCCTCTTGTCGAGTGTCGAGTAGCTGTTCGCGAAAGTTTTTCTCCTGTGCTTTCTTAATCCGGGCCTTCAGGAGTGAGTATTCAAGATGGATAAGATTTTATGCATTTTGCTCACCCCTGATATTGAAGTCAAGGCCGAGTATTTCAGCAGCCTCCTCCGCTGCTTTGTACAAAAACAACCATTTGCCCACTTCTTCGTGTTTCCTGACCATTGTAAGAAGAGGGTCTTGTCCATTTGCGAATATATGAGCTGTACTCAGAATAATCCTGTTGTGATGACATTCAAGATTCAGTATTTCGCGACCACCTAGGCGGCGTGAGATGTAAAGTCGCGGAACAGAAGACTTAAGGTGCATG
>CAKNYM010051495.1:0-15654 GCA_932195095.1 Andricus curvator
TTTCGAGAACCACCCTTGAACCCTCGAAAGCCCAGGACTCCTGACCACGAACTCCCCCGATTACTTGCCAACCTAACCTCACTTTCCCTATCCAGCTAGATACCACCTCCCACCCACGCTGAAACTCACTTTTTATCTCCCCAATTCACCCCACACAACCCTACTCACCTCCTCGGCTTCCACCCTCACACTCCACTCACACCTTCCACACAAATTCCGTAAAATTCTCTCTCCACCTGTCACTAAACACGTTAACAAAAGACATTAATTTTCAACCAAGTAATTGAATTTTTACCTAAACCAGAAATTTCCAAAATGGTCATTTTGATGTAACTGATTGAATTCAGTGCAGACTTTTTCCAGGTTCTTTACTAACGTTTCCTGATTTTTAGTGAAAAATAAAAACGTCACTAGTTTATCAGTGAAAATCTAAATTACTGATTAAATTAGTGAAAATTTCACTAAATCAAATCTAGAGTGTTGAGGTGAATACCGCGAATAGTTTTGGAAATCGAGGTGGTCACCAGGGCAGAAATTGCACCGCGACGCACTGCAGTGACGAGTGACTTCCATTTATTGTGTGGTTAGCGAACCAAGCTGCCCATTTATCCAAAACTTAATCCACAATGTTCTCCTCTGCACCCACTATTAATCACTTAATCTTTACATACATGGATTTAACAACTTAACAAATTCGTTCATTCTTCACTTCCAATGCGTTAATTTTTCACCTGATTCTAACAACATTTCATTGAGGGTCATTCTCACTCAGAAGTTGATGTAATTGGTGGGGATTTGATGCAATTTCGTTGATGATGTTGAAAATCGACAAATCAATTTATAGAAATTCCAATTATTTATTTTTAGGTCGTTCAAACCTCCCCCTCTCATAATTTCCCTCCTCTCACTTCACCCTTCGCGTCATGCTTCCTCAACTTATTCCTCCTCTACTTCCCACGCTTCACGCTTCCCCAGATGACACTCCCCTTTCCCGACTTTCCTTGCCCAGCCCTCACTCCCCCTCCCCAACTCACCATCACGTCTAGTCACTTCCCCTGCATTCCCTACCTTCATTTCCCCTACTTACCGTCCACTTATTTGCCCTTGCTTAGTATACTCCCCCTCCCCTTATTTCCGCGCATTCCCTAATACTTTTCCTGATTACCACTTCCCTCAGTTCCTCTACTCCTCCTCCCTTCATTTAACCTACTTTACCCTACTTTGCCTTTCATAATTTTCCCTTATTTTTCCCTACTACCCTCCCCTCATTTCCCCTACATTAACTCTCCTCACTTCCTCTACTTTAGCTCTCCTTATTTTCCCTCATTTCCCCTCACTTCCCATACTCTCCCTCCACTCTCTTGCTCTACTATCCTTCTTCTTTTTTCCCTTTATTTCCTCTATTTTCCTTCCCTCACTTTCAAATAAATTTTTATGAATTCTAATTATTTATTTATTAAAAGGTAACACCATTGTAGAAATTTCAAAAAATCGATTTTTTTATCAGCTTAAAAAATTCTTTGAATCTTGTAGAATAAAGGACAAAAGGTTTTATACGTTTTCGAAATCGATTTCATCGAAATTTCGAGCCCTTTTACCGAGCGTGTCGGGCACCTCCGCAACGACTACCTGCGACTACCTACATTCTCCAGGAAGGCGAATGAAGAAGAATATATGAATACAAAAAGACGTCTTTGCGGTGCTGGAATAGCAGACTATTGGTAAAAAATTCTTAACATTAAAATTTTTTACTTTTTCGTATTTATGACATATCTCAAAACTTTAAACGCGTTTTTCTCAAAACACGTTTTTTGAAATCGGCACGCAGCATAACTCAAACAATTTTTTAATATTTTTAATCGGGGTTTTTTCTACATCTTTATAATAACATTTCAAAGAGAAAGAGGTACGGGATTTTTGATAAGTTAATTTAAACAATTGTTATAAACTATTAATTTCCGTTTTTTTGGTCGAAAAATGAGTTTTTTCAAATGCTTGCCAATTACACAAAAATCAATATTTTTAAAAAAATGTCTCCAGTGCCGCCATTTTGTAACATTTTTTATTGAAAATTTCTAATTCTTCATTTCAATATATAAATATTAACGTCCCAAATCATTATAATTGTATTCCCTTTTCTTCCATAAAAAGAATTCTTGAAAGAACGTGTTTTTTTTGGCTTTTACAGTGGTGTTACCCCTTAAGTTGTTTAAACCTCCCCTCTCATAATTTCCCTCCCCTCACTTCACCGTTCGCGTCACACTTCCTCAACTTCTTCGTCCTCTACTTCCCACGCTCCACGCTTACCCAGGTCTGGACTTCCGGTTCGACGTGGATACAAGGTGGACGTGTGCGAGGTGCCAGTGTGAGTTTATATGGTTTTAATTGGGAAAAAGTGAGAAGAAAGGTGAAAGGAAGTTTTGAGAAGGTGTAGCAAGGTGACTGGGCTCAGTGGGAGTGAGTGTGTGAAGGGAGAAGGACTAGTGGATTAAAAAAAAAGTGAACGAGAAAAAAGTGGCACGCCGAGAGTGTGAGGTTAGGGTCGGACCGGAAGGAAGCTGAAAAGAGGAAAGTAGTGCTAGTGCTAGAGAAACCTGGTGGAGAGTGGAGTAAGAGAAGAAAGGAGTTTGACTCGAGCAGTGGAGACGAAAGTGTTTGAAAGATCAGCTGGGCTGTGTATGAGTAGAACGAAGAGAAAGAGTGTGACAGAAGAAGTGCTAAAGCGAGATGGGAGATGAAAAGAAGGAGAAGAAGCAGAAGAGGGAAAAGGAGGAAGCGATAAAAGAGGCGTGGAAACATGCGGTGGACATGCTGGAAGTGCGGCAGGACAAGTTCATCACGGACCTGAAACTGAAATGGGAGATAGAAAGAGCACACATGAGAGGTGAAAGGGAGATAGACAGGAGAAATTTTGAGGGAACGCTGAATAAGTTGGTGGAAAAACTCTAGCTGCTTAGCGCAAGGATGGAGAGACTGCAGGAAGGGAAGGAAGAGAGTCAAACGGAAGAGATTGGATGCCAGACGGAGGAGGAAGAGAGAACATGGAGGGAGATGCCGAAGAAGCTAACGCAAGAAGAGCGGGAGAGAGAAAACGAAGAGAGAACGCTGAGGAAGAGAAATCTCAGAGTGCTAGGAGTAAGCAAGGAAGACAACGAGGTGACGAACGCGGTAGTGGTCTTGGCCGCGCACACGAAGGTGGTGGCGAAAGTGGAGAGTTCGAAGAAAATGGACGGTGGGGTGCTCCTTACTTTAAAGACTTGGGAAAACAAAAGGGACCTGCTCAATGTCAAGGGCAGACTGAGAGGTACAGGATTCTGGATGGAGGAAGATCTGACGGAAAGGGAAGAGGAGGTACAAGAATGGCTGAGAAGGGAGAAGCGGAGAATGGAATTGGCAGGGAACGAAGTTGAGCTTAGGTTCATGAGAGCGAAAGTAGGAGAGACGATCTGGCATTGGAACGAGATGGAAGAAGAGATGATGGTAGCAGGAACGGTTACAATGGCTAAGAAGAAGGACGATGAGCAGGAAACGAAGAAGAAGACGGGGGGAAGTGAGACGGGTATGCAAAGGGAATGTAAAGAATTAGAGTGTTCCTCGGTATTTGTGATTTGTTAAACAGGACAAAAATAAGTAAGGTATAGTAGAATAAGCTGGTTGTAAAATGAGGTTTGAGAGTTAGAATATGGTAAAAGGGTGTTTGGGCACTATGTTTAGAGAGTTAGAGAGAAGTAGAAGGACATACGTAGAGACGTTAAGAAGTATAAGGAGAGATTTAACGTCCACTTATTTTCTCTTACTTACTATACTTTCTATACTTTCCCTCACTCATTTCCGCGCATTCCGTAATACTTTTCCTTATTACCACTCCCCTCAGTTCCTCTACTCCTTCTCCCTTTATTTAACCTGCTTTACCCTTCTTTCCCTTTCATAATTTCCCCTTATTTTTCCCTACTACCCTCTCCTCATTTACCCAACATTACCTTCACTCACTTCCTCTACTTTACGTCTCCTGATTTCCCCTCATTTCTCCTACTACCTTCTTGATTCCCCCTTATTATCATACTTCCCCTCATTACCCCTCACCTTGTTTCTCCTACTTTCCCTCCGCTCACTCTCTGTACTTTCCCTTACATTGTTTCCCCTCATTTACCGTGAGTTCCCATACTCCCCCTCCAGTCACTTGCTGTACTATCCCTCTTCTTTTTTCCCTTAATTTCCTCTATTTTCCTTTCCTCACTTTCAAATAAATTTTTAGAAATTCCAATTATTATTTCATAGGGCCGTCTAGATTTTTCGAATCTCTCACACGAGGTCGCTTAATATTCAGTAATATCAGTTTATATTAATGATTAGTAATTGTTTAAATAATTTCAAAATATCTTAAGCAAAAAAATATTATTCTTAAAATTCGTTAATTGTGCCATTAATTGCTGAAAAGAATGCACTTTCACGATTTACAGAGAAAAAATTTTTGAACAAATTCAAATTATTTTAAAAATTGCTAAATATCCTGTAGAAAAAAAAATTACTCTTAAATCCCCTTAATAGTGTCATTAACTCCAGAAAACAATAATTTTTCACGCGTTACAAGGAGAAAAAATTGTTTAAACAAACATGAATTGTTTAAATAATTACCAAACATCCTTCAAAAATATATTGCTTTTAACATTCTTTAATTGTGTCATTATTTCCAGAAAATAATAACTTTTTACGATTTTAGGGAGAAAAAATTGTTTGAACAAATAAAAATTGTTTGAATAATTACCAAGTAAGTTAAACAAGAACTACTACTTTTGATATTCATCAACTTTGTACGATTTATTCCGAAAGATAATAACTTTTTACGATTTACATAATTCAAGTACTTCTTTTATCCACTTTTTTGAAAATAGAGCTTTCCCCATTTAAAACCCCATGTTAATTTCAAAAGCCCAGGGGCACGGGTTAACGTTGAAAACAAAATTACGGAATTTCTTTTTCAGGAAAACGGATAAAATGGAGGGGTCATCACCAAAAATCGAATTTCGAATTTTTGGACCACCCTAGTCAGGCAGCGTACTCATCGTTCGCGGAATCGGATGCTTTTTTATAAAATACCTAATTCCATAAATTTTCAATGAATCAGTCCAAAAATTTCCAAAAATCTTCCTTGAATAGAAAGGAACCAATGTCCCACTGAACGATGTGTAATGTGTAATGATCTACACTTTAAGGTGGGTTCCGAACCACCAAAGCCCGGGAAAAAGCACACAGAAAAATTTCCATTGGTAGCGGCTCAGGGACCGAACCCCAGTCCTGCACACAAGCCCTACACTCTGTCGCCTGAGCCACCGAGGCTCTTAATTATGTGTTTGATGGAAATGAAAAATAAAAGTGCGAATGGCGCGCGATTGATTACACTAGTGTTTTATCAGATATGAGGAATTTTATTAGTAGGATGATGTTAGCTTATACAAAAGCTCTCTAGAATAATATCAGTTTACCATTCCGTCCGATCTAGTCGGCTCTTAATTAACACATAATTAGGTTTTGATCAACTATCTTGTGGTTTAATTTAGTCCGTCAGCTCTGCTTTAACGGAACTGACAGTATTTATAATTAAAGTCTGGCTAGATGCATGAGATCCAATTTACTCGAACTTTAACACTAAAAACAGTTCAAAAGAAATATATTGAAACAGGAACTTTTTATTATGATTTTTTTTCTCACGCAATTTTTTAATTAAAATATAAATATAATTTTTACACCAATTTTTGTAATTTATAGTATATATTTGTTAGAATAATAGGAAAGGAAGGACAACATTTTTGATTATTGATGGAAATTTATTTCTTGATTTCAAAACTAATATATATAATTTTTTGACAAATATAATAATTTTTTATTAATCAACATTGAAGTCAAACTTTTTTGAAATCTAATTTTTTTATGCAAAAGGCCAATTTCCGACAAAAAACAATAGCATAACGCAAAATTAATAAAATATTCTAAACATTGTTCGAATTAAAATGATTTTTGCCCTGGCGGACCGAACGAACGGAGCGGATACGCTACAGCGTATCCTCACAGTATCCACATCGTATCCTCTCCGTATCATGCAAGAAAAACTCATTAAAAAAGGAAGATGAACATTTCACATGTTGAAATTCGGATTCTACGTGAAATTTTGCGTTAAAAGGTCACGGAGTAATCGCAATAGTTTTTCTTGCAACATTAAAAACTTTAAAAAAATATAATACTTATCGATAACGTGGGCTGAAGGCGACTTCAAACGCATCGTCGACGGATAACGCCTATTAACTGCTACTGAACGACAATGCGTTTGAAGTCGCCTTCAACGCACGTCATCGATAAGTATTATATTTTTTTAAAGTTTTTAATGTTGCAAGAAAAACTATAGCAATTACTCTGTGACCTTTTAACTCAAAATTTCACGTAGAATCCGAATTTCAACAAGTGAAATGTTAATCTTTCTTTTTTAATGAGTTTTTCTTGCATGATACGGAGAGGATACGATGTGGATACTATAAGGATACGCTATAGCGTATCCGTTCCATTCGTTCGGTCCGTCAGGGTGTTTCAAATAAACGATTTTCTGTGAAAAAGCGGTAATATAAAAAGAAACTGTTCAAAAATCGCAAATCATTTTCGAACTATAACGATTTTTCTTTTAAAATAACGGTATTTTGTGTAAAACCCTAACGTAACCTAAAATTGTTGAAAAATTATAAGACTTTGAAATCGATTTTTTTTTGTTAAAAAAGAAACGATTTCTGGTGTAAAACTCTAACATAACCTTAAATTATTTTAAGTTTTGAATCTTCTTAAAAACGAATTTTTTGTATTAAAATTAACAATTTTCGGCGAAAATTAATAAAATGATCCAAAATTGTTCAATAAGTTTCTAAATCTTGTTCAAATCTTAAAATTGCTAGAAAAATTATAAACCTTTCAAATCTAATGATTTTTTTTTTTTGAAATATAAATTTGTGGAGTAAAACGCTAACATAACCTAAAATTGTTACAAGCTTTAAATCCTCTGTAAAATATTTTCTTTTTTTAGTAAAAATACCAATTGCCGACTGAATATCTGAAATAATCAAAAGTGGTTGAAAGATTCTAAATATTGTTCTAATTATATAAATTTTTGTTTTAAAATTTGTGAATCTTCATAAACTTATTTTTTAATATTATTAAAAATACCATTTCCGAGGAAAAACACTAAAATAATTCAAAATTGTAAAAAATTCTGAATCTAGTTACAATTATCATGATTTTCGTTTTTAAATACCAATTTTGTCCGTAAAACGCTAACATAACCTAAAATAATTAAAATTGGAGAATTGTCTTTGAAATCTAATTTTCAAAACTGAAAAAAACACTTTCCAGTGAAAAACACTAACATATTTCAAAATTATGAAAAGATTCGAAATACTGTTCAAATTATAATAATTTCTGCTTCAAAATACCAATTTCATTGTATGACGCTACAATGTAACCCAAAATTGTTAAAAAATTATGAAATTTTAAAATCTAATGATTATTGTTTTAAAAAATCGATTTTCGGTGAAAAACGTTAATATCACCAGAAACTGTTCAAAAATCGCAAATCATGTTCAAACTATAACGATTTTTCTTTCAGAATAACGGTATTTGGTGCGAAACCCTTAACCTAAAATTGTTTAAATAAATATAAACTTTTAAAATCTAATGATTTTTTGTTTATTTCAAAATACCAATTTTTGTTGTCAAACGCTAACGTAGCCTGAAATCACTGAAAAGTTATAAACCTTCATAGTCTCATTCTTTTTGTTGAAAAAGAAAACGACTTTTAGTGTAAAACGATAACGTGACCTAAAATTGTTTAAAGTTGTGAATCTTCTGAAAATCTAATTTTTTGTATTAAAAATAACAATTTTCGACGCAAAATCCTTTTTGTTGAATTTTTAACTGTTCTGTTGGAAGTTTATCCTATCGGATTGAAAATTCGTTTTTTGTGGTAGAAAAGTCATCTATCTTGGTTGAAAATTTATCTTTCTTTGATGAAACTGTAACTGTTTTGGGTTAAAATTTAATCCTTTTTGTTTGATGATTCTACCAGTTGTTTAAAAATGTATTTTTTTAGTTTTAAAATCAAAATATTCTGTAAAAATACAATTATTTTCCTAAACGTTTAACTATTTTATTTAACGTTCCATATTTCATTGAAAATTGAATTTTTTGTTGAAAACTCAAATATTTTGTTAAAGTCATCCTTTTTGGTCGAAAATTCAACTGTTCTGTTGGAAATTCATTCTTTTGGATTGAAAATTAATTTTTCTTGGATGAAAATGCAACTAATTTTTGTTGAATTTTAATCTATTTTGTTTGAAAATTCAACTATTTTGTCAGATCATCCCCTATTTTATTAAAAATTGAATTATTTTGTAGAAAATGCAACTATTTTATTAAAGTCTACTTTGTGGTCAAAAGTTCAACTGTTTTAATGAAAATTTGTCCTACTGGATTGAAAATTCGACCATTTGATTGAAAATGCATTTTTACATGTTGAAAATTTTCTTTCGGCAGAAAATATATCTTCTTGGTTGAGAATTACACTATTTTGTGAAAATGGAATTATTTTGTTGAAAGTTCAATTATTTTGTAAAAAATTACACTATTCTCTTGAGAATTAAAATATTTTTCTGAAAATTCAACTATTTTGTTTAATTCTACTTTTTTGGTCGAAAATTTAACTGTTTTGTGAAAATTCGTCCTTTTGAATTGACATTTCGGTCATTTGATTGAAAATTAATATTCATAGATCGAAAATTGTTGTATAATTAAAAAAAGATCTTCTGGCAGAAAATTATTTTTCTTGGTTGAAAATTACACTCTAATGTAAAAATTAAATTATTTTGTTGACAATTCCACTATTTTGTTAATCCACTACTTTCTTGAAAATTAAACTATTTTGCTGCAAATTCAACTATTTTGTTGGATTCTACTTTTTTGGTCAAAAATTGTTCTGTTTTCTAATAATTCATCCTTTTGAATTGAAATTTCTGGCGACGGACAACTTTATTAAAATCTACTTTTTTGCACGAAAATTCAACTGTTTTCTTGGAAATTTCGATCATTTGATTGAAAATTCATCTTTGTAGGTTAACAATTATTTTATAATTGAAAAGGCATCTTCTGTTAAAAATGAATTTTCTTGGTTGAAAGTTACACTATTTTGTACTAATTGGAATATTTTTTTGAAAATTCAACTATTTTGCTAAAAATTCCACTATTTTCTTAAAAATTCAACTATTATTCTGAAAATTCAACTATTTTGTTGCATTCAGTCCCTATGGATTGAAAATTCATCTTTTATGGTAGAAAAGTTATCTTTCTTGGTTGAAAATGCATGTGAACCGACTAGAAACACCATAAAAAAACACATAATAAACGAGAAATCCATGTTTATACGCTATTTCTGCTGGTTGGGGGGGGGGGGGAGTAAATAGCCCAAAATTGGTAGCTTAGTTTATGGACGGCTTCTTACAAGGCATCAGGTTTATCTCGAATTCGACCTAAATTTACGGAGCAGGAAATCGTAAAATCGACACGTGCAAGAAAACGGTAGTTCCAAAAAAGACGATAGGACGTGATGTTGTCGCGTGAGGGACTTAGAAATATCGATATTGTTACGGTACATAAATTTTTCGTATCTTCAGCACTTCCTGCTTTTAGGATCAGAATCTCGCATCAGACCGAGACGGACATTTTCTCACCGGATCTGTACTGGACCCGTCCTTCACGCGTTTATGAGCAAATAATATCGTTATTTCTTAACCATTTTGATTCTTCTTTGCACTAGTTGGAATTGAATTTTCTAATTTGTCCCATAAAGTTTACATTTTTCCTTGTACCTCTCACACATTCCTTTACACCCCCCCACACACATACCTTGTGAAAGGGAGGGGGACCTACAGTTTAAGGTGAGTTCCAAACCACCAAGAACAAGGGCTTCAAGTACTTAGAGAACTTTTAGTCTTGAGGTACTGGTCCCAAGACTCTTTGGAGATGAACGCCCTTGCTAGGCTAGTGATAGCGCATCGGCTGCCAAAGCTCTTCCTGAGTGCGAGGCGGGAATCGAATCCGCTAGCCGAAGGAGTGGGTCCAAAGCCATGGGGGCAAAGGCTTCTTTGTAAATCACATCGTTATTTCTCAATCATTTTAATTCTTCTTTGCACTAGTTGGAATGGAATTTTCTAATGTGTCCCATAACGTTTACATTTTGCTTGTACCATTTCCTTAATCCTTTACACACCCCCTCCACACTAGCTTCGTGAAAGGGAGGGGGAACAACAGTTTGAGGTGAGTTCCGAACCACCAAGAACAAGGGCTTCAAGCACTAAGAGAACCTTTTTTGTCTAGAGGTAGCGGCCCCGAGACTCTCTGGAGATGAACACCCATACTAGACTAGTGTTCACTGCATCGGCTGCCAAGGCTCTTCCAGATAGCGAGACGGGAATCGAACCCTTAAGCCTACGGAGTGGATCCAAAGCCTATGCCTTAGCCCCACGACCATCGTTCCACTTTTTTTTGCACTAAATAAATCTATTTTTGTAGAAAAATAGTGCCATGGACATAAACCTTGATAAGTTAAGGTGCAATAGAAAAATTCTGTAGAAAAAAATTTTAACATCAAAATAATGGAAGGAAACAGCTACTGAAAATTCTGTCCAGATGAGGCGGATTACCTCGGATTATTTCGGATTATTCTGGAATAACTCTGGATTACCTGAGATTATTCGAGATTGCATAGGATTACTCTAAATTACATAAAATTATGGTGAATTACTCCGCCTAAAGTAGACTGATGCAATTTTTTCCGCCAAGAAGACTACATTAGGCAAAATTGTTGAATTTTCAACAAAACGGCTGACATTTTAACCAAATAGTTGAATTTGAAAACGAGAAGATTAATTTTCTAGCGAAAAGAAGATTTTTCAACAAGATATTTGAATTTCCGACCTAAGAGATGAAATTTCACCTCAAGTAATGAATCTTCAACTGAAATATGTAAATTTTCATTTAAAAAATTTTTCAAAAGTAAACAACAATTTTTTAAACAAAATAATTGAATTTTCAACCAACGAGATGCATTTTCAACTAAAATGAAGAATCTTTAACCAAAAAATGTAATAGTTGATAGTTTAATCAAAACGGACTTTAATTTAAAATCTAAAAACAGTTTAAGTAAATAAAAAAAAACGAATTTTTAGCCACGATAGTTGAATTCTCATCCAAAAAACGAATTCTCAACAAAATAGTTGAATTTTTGAACAGAACGGATAATTTTTAACAAAATTGTTTTTTTTTTCAACAAAGTAGAATAATTTTTAATAAAAATCATGAATTTTTAACTGAGAAGTTTAGTTTTATACTGAAAAACACGATTTCCTAACAAAATACACGAATTTTCACTCAAATAGTTGAATTTTGAATAAGAAAAGATCAATTTTCAGCCAGTTGCAAAATAAATTTTTAACCAAAAAAGAACGATTTTTCAACAATATAGTTAAATTTTCAAACGGAAAGATGATTGAAATATTTCAATTTCCAACCAAAGAAATGAAATTTCACCTAAAGTGATAAATCTTTAACTGGAGTAGTTACATTTTTAGTTAAAAAATAAATTAAAAAAAAAAAAATGATTTTTCAACAAAATAGTTAAAATTTCAAACAAGGACATAAATTTTCGACTAAAATGAAGAATCATTAACCAAAAACATGTCTTTTAACAAAATTGTTGAATTCTCTACAAAGAAGAATAATTTCTGACAAAGAAAGGGATGAATTCTCAACGAAAAATATATTAGTTGATATCTGAACAAAAACAGATTATAATTTAAAATAAAAAACAGTTAAAGTCAACCAAGAAAGACGAATTTTCAACAAAATTGTTGTTTTTTCAGCCAAGTAGATTAATTTTCAACAAAAACCATGAATTTACAATCAAGTAGTCGGATTTTGAACTGAAAAAGACAAATCTGTAGCCAGTTAAAAAGAAATTTTCAATAAAAAACAGATTTTTTAATAACGTAGTTAAATTTTCAACCAAAAAGAAGTATTTTCAAGCATGAGGATTTTAACTAAAATGAAGAATCTTTTTAAAAAAATGCAAGAGGTGATATTTTACCCAAAACAGATTAGAATAATTTTCAATCAAAAACATGAATTTTCAACCAAAAAGATTAATTTTCTGCTGAAAAAGACGAATTTTCACCAAAAAACATTAATTTTCCACCAAATAGTTGAATCTTCAACTGGAAAAGATAAATTTTGTGATAGATAAAAAATTAATCTTCAACCAAAATCAATGATTTTCCAATAAAACAGTTAAATTTCTGACAAAAAAGATGAATTTTCAAGCAAGAATATTAATTTTCTGACTAAAACCCGAAATATCAACAAAATACATGAATTTCAACTAGGAAAGACTAATCTCTTCCAAATGAAATAGATAAATTTTGTTTTGTGAAGGAAACACTGTTTGACAAGATAAAGGAAATTCTTTGAAATGATTCGAACATGTTGAGAGAATGAAAGAAGAATGATTGCCGAAACAAGTATATTTAGGTGAAGTAAATGGTAGCGTACCCAAAGGCAGACCAAGGAAAAAATAATGGGAATGTTTGAATGAGACCCTAAATAACTAGACTGAGAGACGACTGAAACGAAAGACCTTGGATACTAATGGGCCCGCGTGGAAAGCTTTATATGATGACTTTGTAAAGCTCTTCACCTGGGGTCCTTGCTACAGAGATTGATCAGCGACCTGGGTCGGAGCAGTATTGCGGAACTTTCTCACTCTCGTATGAACTCCTTGATCTCCAGAAGTATAACGAGGCTAGATCTGAGTGAGTCACACTTACCCCGGGAGGAATTTGTCTTAAGGCCATTCTTGAGTGGATCACGTGACCCGATTCCTATCTTCCCGACACTCTTTTTATTTGTTAACTTATTTTCACACGAATAGCCACGTCGAGCTGAAAATTTGGGATGATAAATAACAAGCACTAAGAAAGGTGGGTCTGGCCCTAAATTTTTATAATTATGAAAAAAGTTTGTTTTGTAAACCTTTTTTTTTGCTTTTTTCATGATTATTGAAATTTAGGACCAGACTCACCTTTCTTAGTGCTTCTTATTTATTATTCCAAATTTTCAACTCGATGTGGCTATTCGTATGAAAATAAGTTAACAAATAAAAAAGTGTCGGTAAGGTAGGAATTCGGTCACGTGACCCACTCGTCACATGGCCTTCATAGTATAATAATGTACCGGATCGTACCCCACGATTTTACCTGTTCCTACTACGTTTGATGTCAGGTAAGAGGAAATTTCATAACAAGTAGATCTACTTCATAGTACAAGCCTGACTCATTAAAGTTGAAATATGATCAGAGGTCTAATCTCCTCAGCGAGTTCTTGTAATCTCTTCTTGACACCTTTCTTTATCAACCCTTCTTACAATAACCTCTTCTTCTCATCTACTCCTCTTCTATATTATTAATGAGATTGCTTAGTGTCAAGTACACCAGGGGGAATTTAATCGGGACAAGCCTGCGGGTCGTACAATAGCGCATCTAATAGAATTCATCCGATTATGCATCGACGGGCACTTAAGAGTAAGTGGTTAAATGAATTATACTTCGCACCACCCTTAAGGTCTGAAATACTTCCCGGATATTATTATGCTAATCCGGCTGGTAATAGAGCAACTTTTACGACCCCACTCGCGTAAACACTAAAGCTATTGTTCGTGGACCAGACGAGGACAGAAATATTGATCAAAATGAGTCTTGAAGACTTGATTGTTATCTTTGAGCATCGATTTTAAATACCTTTCCAGCTGGCTTCACAAGCAAGACATTTGACCGGAACAAACAGGGTCGTTAAAAGTTTTAGTGAATCTTTCCGTAACCACTTGTCGATTCAATGGCCTTTCCGAATTATCGCAGGGGTGCAGGAACGAGGGGACGCAGTTTATAGTGTACCGCGAAAATAGCTATATATAACTGAATGTATATATGTTTGCATTTCTGTAAGTATTAGGGTGATATATATATTTTTTTAAATTGATCTTGGCACTCCTACAAGTTGTTCCTTTTGCCGATAAAATGACCTCTGATTTGTTTCAGAATTAAAAAAAAAATATATTTCAAGGTCGCTCAAGGCCATTTTAGGGCAAAAATGCTCATTCCTTATTACTTTGACTCTATTTATTGATTATTAATTTCTAATGCGTATGAATTTTGTTCTTTACAAGTCAATATTGCACTCAGATTTTTTTCAGATTTTTACAATGACATTTAAAAGTGTTTCAAGGTCATTTTCTTAATAAAATGTTGATTCAATGAAATAAAAAAAAAACTTGAGAAAGTCTAGTTTTTTTCTATAGAGAAGTAGTGTCAATTTATTCATTTTGGCAAAAAAAAAAAATAGTCAAGTTGTTTGATAAATGTTTGTCCTATTATTTGAAGGACATTCAAGGTCATTTCGCAAAAAATGAGCTTTTTGTAAATTGTGATAATGAAAAAACAGTGCTAACACTTGCATACTAGATGGTAGCTTATGGCCAACTAAGTTTTCCTCTTTCTTTTCTAAAAGGTAAATCATTACCCCTTCTTATGTACTTATGATAATTAATTCTTCGTAATTACAATTTGAAAACGAATTTTGATCAAACATTAATAAAGCTGCGATATCCTGCTTTTTTTAATGTTTTCTATTTTTAATTTAAAGCAAAATACAAAAAATAACTACCATAAAGAAGAAAATTTTTTTGAATGACCATTTTCCACAAGAGGACCTTGAATGACCTGAAAGTAATATGACACGCAGTTATTAAACCTTTTGCCTAATCAATAGATTTAATGCTTTCACGATGATTCATTATAATAAATTAAAAATTTAAAGCTTTTTCGGGCTTCAATCGTGTGCAAAACTACGAATCTTGCCGAAGTATCGTGAACATTGCAGTTCACTTCTTCAGTTGACCTGAAGCACCTGAAGCGATATTGAGCTGTTGACTTCATTGTTAGCTCAACATAACCTGTTGAGCTGACCTGAAACTAAAGTTTCAGGTTATGTTCTTCTTATATATATTCTCTACCCCCCCACCATGGGGCGTTCTCGCCAATCACAGGCATCGTTCAGAATGTATATATAAACAACATAACCTGAAACTTCAGTTCCAAGTTAGCCCTGAAGAAGTGAACTGCAATGTTCACGAAACGACGGCAAGATTCGTAGTTTTGCACATGATGGAAACCCGAAAAACGTTTAAATCTTTTGACTGAATTCGCCGAAATGAATAAATTGACACTGTTTCTCAAAAAAGAACTAGAGAAAATTTAAGTTAATAGACATTTTATTGAGAGAATGACCTTGAGCTACCCTTGAATGTCATTGTAAAAGTCTGAAACAAATCTGAGTGAAATTTTGACTTGTAAAGAACAAAATTCATACGCATCAGAAATGAATAATCAATGAACAGCGTCAATTTAATTAGGAATGGCCATTTTTACCCCAAAATGGCCTTCAGCGACCTTTGAATGTCATTGTAAAAATCTGAGTGCAATATTGAATTGTAAAGAATACAATTCATACGCGTCAGGA
>CAKNYM010051495.1:27358-58332 GCA_932195095.1 Andricus curvator
TTTTTTATCATAAGGCTTTTTTCTGTACATTTGGTGCGGGGTCCTTTATCCATATATTTCTCATAGAAATAAGGATTTAATGTTTCATTTTTTTATCTCGTATCCGAGACCTAGCTACAAGTTCGTGACTTCTTCACGGATAAATTTTTTCCGTGTAGCTTGATGGGAAAGCACCCGACCGGCAATCGGAAGTTCTGTGGTTCGATTCCCAGCGAAACGAAAGGAGAAGATCTTTTTTCAGAAAATAATTAATTAAAATAATTTTTACTTCATATCTCTATCTAGTCTGAAAAGACGTTAGAATTTTCTGTTATTCTCTGATGATAATACAGGTTCTTCGAAAACTTTTAGTAAATTTATTTATCTTCATGTACGATTAGAAATAAAAGTTCATTTTACTATTTAGTTCGATATAATATAGAAAACAATATAAAATAAGCCATATTAACATAAAAAAACACATTTCTCTGCTGTTCCATAATAGGGAAATGCATTATAGATGACCCGTACTAGGGTACTATATTAGACAGGAATATGCCACCGCCATATTGGTTCCTGGACAGGTTGCGGGAAACAATGCGATAAGCATGTCGTGTATTTTAGTTAAAATTAGGTTTAGAAGATAATAAAAATGGCCTGCTGTAGTGCTCGGTTTTGTAAAAACAGAAACGAAGATGGATTTAAACTTTATCGTTTTCTACTAGTACAAAGAGAAAGACTGTCAACGTGAATTATAAATTGTAGACGCGACAAATGGAACCGAATTGTAATTCAAAATTATGCGAAGTAAGTACTCATATTTATCAATAAAACAATATAATTTAAATATCTGGGGTCTGAAGCTTATGGTTATATGTCATTAAATTGCCTGTGAGCATTTTTTTGGTATGTTAAAGCGAAATAATATCCACAAGAAAGTAAGGTTAGAAACCCGTTCTTCTACAGCATGACGCACGTTAACCGCGCAAATAAAAAAGACGGATTTTGAATTTCGCGGGGAACCAAGATGGCAGCTTGCATATTCCCGTCTAATATAGTACCTTACCCGTACATGAGTCCAAAGATTGTTTCATAATAGGTATATATACATAGGTCGTTGCGTTTTTTCATAAATATAATAACTTTGCTGAGAGAAAATTAAACTTTCAATAGACGTTTCTCATTTAGAAAAGATGAGCCCATTCATTGATATAAACATTTTGAAAATATATTGTACTTTTACCAGGAATCTGTATTATCATCGGAGATGCTAACGATCAATCAGAAGAGAAATCTTTTCACACACCGTGAAAATGGAAGTCTACAATATCGATCAAAGTTATCTCCTCTAATACATAAAATTTTAACGTCTTTTCAGACTATATGGAGCTATAAATTCAAAAATTAAATTTATTCAGAAAAAAGATCTTCTCCTATTGCTCCGCTGGGATTCGAACGCCAGGTCAACTGATTGCCGGTCATGTGCTCTACCAATAAGCTACTAGGGAGATCGAAAGAAGAATCCTTTTTCTGAAGATAACTTAAAATCATTTTTAATTTATATCTCCATCTAGTCTAAAAAGACGTCAACATTTTTTAAGATAACTTTGATCAATATTGTAGATTTCCATTTTAAAGATTTCTCTTCTGATTGATCGTTATCATCTCCGATGATAATACAGATTCCTGGTAAAATTGAGTTGTATTAAAACATAACATCTTGCAAAAGGAAGCGTATTTCAGAAAAAGGATTCTTCTTCCGATTTCTCCAGCAGCTTAGTGGTAGAGCATCCGACCGACAATCAGTTGACCTAGCGTTCGAATCCCAGCGGGGCGAAAGGGGAAGATCTTTTTTCTGAATAAATTTAATTCAAAAAATATATTCTACTATCGTTCCAAAATTAATTTAAATCTCAAAACCCCTTCAAAATTTGTCTCATGATAGGTACCTTTACCTTATATGGAACTCAAACAATAGTAGAATACACGGCATTTTATCTGATGCAATTTCAGTTCTCTTTTGTTTGTCCCGGAATTTCACGTTGTGACTACTTTTTTGGGAATTCGTTTAGAGAAACCAAACTCAAATCAATGACCGTATCCATGTGAGACGGGTATCGCTTTAATTGCTTTTCCACTAGAATGCACTACAGCACACGATTGCCATTTCACTAAGAAGTCAAAGGGCTGGGTCGACTAAACGATGCAATATTCGAACCTTTAAAAAGAATAAAGTCAGGGCGAACCAAAAAACTTTTACTACTAGTAGAAAAAAGAATTTGAAATTAATTTATTCTCGATTTTTCTATTCTTCTGGTACTTTCTCTTATTGTTTCATTTTTATAGTTTTAAAAAACCACTGCTAAATAGTGTGAAACCAAAATTTAAATTTATTGTTATGGAAATATCAACATGAAATTTTAAAAATTAAAATTCAGAAAAAAGATTTAAAGCTACTAGAGAGATCAGAGGAAGAATCCTTTTTCTGAAAGACTCATTCTTTTGCAAGATGTTAGGTTTTAATATAAGTCAATTTTACTAGGAATCTGCATTATCATCAGATATGGTAACGATCAATCAGAAGAGAAATCTTTTCACATATTTTCAGGAGATAACTTTGATCGATATTGTAGATTTCCATTTTCACGATGTGTAAAAAGATTTCTCTTCTGATTGATCGTTACCACCTCCGATGATAATGCAGATTCCTAGGAAAATTGACTTGTATTAAAACATAATATCTTGCAAAAAAAAGCGTATTTCAGAAAAAGGATTCTTCTTCCGATCTCTCTATTAGCTTAGTGGTAGAACACCTGACCGGCACTCAGTTGACCTCTCGATCGAATCCCAGCGGAGTGAAAGGAGAAGATCTTTCTTCTGAATAAATTCAATTTTAAAAATTTCATGTTGATATTTTCATAACAATAAATTAAAATATTTGTTTCACACTATTTAGCGGTGGTTTTCTAAAACTATAAAAATGAAACAATTAGAGAAAGTACCAGAAGAATAGAAAAATCGAGAATAATAATACAGAAAAGGGATTCTTCTTTCTATCTCTCTAGTAGCTTAGTGGTAGAGCACCTGAGCGGCAATCAGTTGACCTGGCGTTCGAATCCCAGCGAAGCGAAAGGAATAGTTTTTTTTCTGAATAAATTAAATTAAATTTTTGTTCAATTCATGCCTCCATCTAGTTTGAAAAGACGTGAAAGTTTTTCTGCAGATTCCTAGTAAAACATGAAATTTATTATTGCAAATTTCAAAATCGCATTGATTATAAAAAAATCAAGATGGCATTTATTATAGAAACTCTAATCTGACATAAAATGTCATTATGTATCTTCTGACATAAACAAATTTGAAAAGCAGGACTAAAAAACAAAAGTATGATAGCTATGGAAAATAGGGTCTTCCGCAAACAAAAAATTTCGGTTAAAGTTAAGTTTTTTGTAAACTGTAACTTTTAAAGAATTTAAATGATAAGTTGAAACTTAATTTTTGTATTTGTAGTCTCATTATCCTTTACTATTAGCATTATCTCAATATCATTCTAAACTTTTCAAAAAAATATCAGTTAATAAGAAATAAATTATAAATCGGAAAAAATGATGATTACTTTAGATCCTATAGTTTAATTGTACTATATGCATAAAACCATACAATAAAATACAAGAAACATAACCTCACTTTTTATCTTTTCATAAGGAATTTCATTATTTTCTCGGTTACACATGTGGTTGTACAGACCATTTAAAAAAGTATCACAAATGCTTACTTCTTTAAACTCATTAAGAAAAAATGTCAATAATGCAGCTTTTTATAAACAAATCTTAAACTTTCAAATCGATATCTCGAACAGTTTTCGAGATGTCGATATTTGAAAAATTGTTTTAAATTACATACTTTGCTAAAGATGATTTCGATAGGGGATTTGTTACATTAAAGGACATTAGAGGACTTTTAAAATTAAAGGTCAAACCACTGACAACTGAAATTTAGTGATTGTGAATTCTCTTTTGTTAAAGCTCTTTCGGCCTTAACAAACACATTCTCATCACGTGTCCCGTGAGAAAACAAAAGTTAAAAGACAATTTTCAGATATAATTTAAAAACAATTTTGTTATTGAACATTCTATTGTACCTTGTGTATTTTTCTCCAAAAATTTAATTTGTTCATTTGTAATATCATTTTTCACGATTGAAAAGAAAACTACGCGCCTTATTAAAAAGTGACTGATGACAAATTTGTAGCTCTTTTTGAGGTAAAGAATATTTTTCGATTCATCTTTTTTCGTATCTTGCATAGTTCGAGTACCAAATGGAATTTTTGATTTTTCATTAATTGTTCTGGGATCAAAATTTGAATTTTCGATTTTTTAAGAAAATGCGAAAAGTTGTGACAATAATCTTGTAGGGCGTTCAGACAGCAACGCTTTTTTTTTACTATCTTTTGTTCACATCGGGCATTGTTTGGCTTAAAATGTTCATTTTCTTTTTTTTCAGATATTGAAAACGATATAACTCTGATAATTTTTATTTTTATCGAAAAAAAGTCGTTAGGATAAATTGTTAGAATTTTCGAGTTCTACAAATATTCGTACATAAAACTCTCAAATTGAACAAAAATAGTTTTGAAAATTTTGAATAGCTGGCAAAAGAACACGTCCTTTTATTTTAGGCCTTAAAAAAGTGTGCTAAAGCTGAATCCAATCCGATCATTTTTTCGAAAACTATTGTGCCTACAGACTACAGAGAAACTAAAGACTAAAGACAGACGGACTTACAGACACCTTCGTAAGAGTCGTTTTTTTCACTCAGGATGTCTCAAAACATAGAGATGTTATGAAAACCGACTAAGTCAAGTTTTACATAAAACCAATACCTTCTCATTAGGGTGAGTATGTAAAAAGAGGGATACTACTGGAAAAGGGGAAGGGTTTCACTGGAGGGTGGGTGTCGCCGAAGTCACTTTACCCCCGAGAAGAGACAAAAAAATAAGGGTGACCCCTAAAAAGGGGGACGGGGTTGGGGAGGGGTATCACGGAAATCTCTCTCTCAAAAAAAGGGATGTAAAAAGGGGGTAACCCCTATAAAAGGGGAAGGGTGTGTCTGTGTTGGGTTTTATCGATGTCACTTAACCCTCAACGAAGGGGTAGAAAAACGGATGGACCTATAGAAAGGGGGAAGAAAGTGACTGGCGGAGGGTGGGTTTCGGCGAAGTCTACCGCGAGAAGGGATTCAAAAAACCGGGGGGCTGGAAAGGGTGAACGGGTTAAGGAGAGGTATCGCCAAAATCCCTCTTCCCCAGTTTCAGATCGAAATCCACAATGAGAAATTTTGTAGCCACGGATATTGTAATCTTTCAATTTATTTTTTGTTTTCTTTATTAAAAGAAAAAAAAATATTTTTTCGTCGACGAGTTCTAAATTGAACAATTCAAGCTAAATAGGAATAATAAATTCACCGTCATTTTCCTTTTCCCTGATCCACCGGCCACCCTGCGAATCTACTTTATTGAATTTAGAATATAAAATTCCGGAAGGGAAAAATTAAGAATAAAAGAGAAAAGGTAAACGTAAAGAGCGGAGAGCCTTCTTGACCATTCTTGGCCAACTTCCGATCTTGGAAGCAAGCCAAAGTTTTATCGTCGGTTAGACCAAGTAAAGAGAGACGCTTCCGGCTTGACCGTCAAAACTTAAAGTTGCACGGGGTAGCAGCTTGTGTTCGTCGATTTTCTCATTTTTGCGACATTCTCTCGAGCAGACGTCCGGAGCTTACTTGAGAGCAAAAGAACCGGCCGGCCGGGCCGACGGCGCGGACGGCGTATCAACTTCGCCGGGCCGACTCAAGGAGACTCGCGGGGTTCGAGTACACAATGACCACATAAATCACGTTTACATTGGACGATGGACGCTATAGGTGCACGCTAAAGCTGAGACTGACCGTCCCATTTCCTGATTTATGATCCAAACTTCTGTCGACTTATCTGCGCGGATGCTTTCCCGGAAGCGACCGCCGAGCAAAAAATCGATACGATTTTCAAATTTTTCAGAAACGTGAGCTCCCATGAAAAATATCGGCCACAGATATTTCTATCTTTTCTGGATAAATCATGACATCGATTTCGCAAGCGAGAGTAACTTTACCAAAATCGAGATAGATGTTCAGCGATCCCTTGACTGACCTATCCTTTCCTTTACAACCTTTCCCTTCTGGTCACCATTCACCTCTTCCCCTACCTCTTTGCCCTCCATCCTCATCAGTCCTTGCACCTATCTATTTCCCTCGCGCCTCCTTTTTTCATCACCCGTCCCCCTTTTTTTTTGCTTCCCTTTTTACCTAATACGCTCCCTTCCACTCATTCAATAATAATCTGAAACAAAAAAACTTTCTATCTGCTCATTCTTTCCTTGCATAGCCTTATCATACGCTCTTCCGATTCCCTTGACCTGCCATGTCCATTTTAGTAGCTTCCACTTTCTTCCATTCTCTTTCCTCCCCCTATATCCAATTCACTTTCCTTCAAGCCAGCTCTAACCCCCTTCCTATTTCCTTCTCGTTACCATTCTCCCTTCACCCTACCTCTTTCCCCTCCATCCTCATCACTCCTTAAACCTATCTATTTCCCTCGCGCCTCATCTTTTCATCACCTGTCCCCCTTTTTCCCTTCCCCTTGTACCTTCTACTCACCCCTTCGAATTACTCAATAATAACCTAAAATAACCTAAATCAACTAATATCAAAACTTATCCTGACCCATTCTTTAATGGATCCTTCACATAGCAACCACCTTCTTTTGTCCTGTTTTTCCAAGTAATTATACCCTCCTTCTGTATTTCCACATCTCACCGACGCAACGCATTTTTGAGATCCTCTTTCTCTTTTTCTCTCTAAATATTTGGTTACTTTCTCTACCCTTATTTAGTCATATTTGTCATAATATCTGGCCTATGTTATCTTACTTTCCATTCCTTGCTTTAGGACTCCAACGTCTCTTTCTATCTGCTCATACTTCCCTTTTATACCCTTAGCGTACGCTCTTTTAACTAATTCCCTTGACCTTCCATTCCCAATCAAGTAGCATTTTCTTTCTTATATTTTATTTCCTCCCCCTATATCCAATTCACTTTGCTTTGGGCCACCTTTAACCCCCTACCCATTTCCTTCTCGTTCCCATTCTCCCTTTCCTTACCTCTTTCCCCTCCATGCTCATCATCCCTTATACCTATTTCCCTCCCGCCTCCTCTTTTCACCACCCGTCCCCCTTCCTTCCTTCCCCTTGTACTTTCTCCTCATCAATTTGACTTATTCAATAATAACTTAAAACAACCAAAAACAATCTATATAAAAAGCTGCCCATATCCATGCTTTGATGCAACTTTCAGATAGCAGTCACCTTCTTTGTTCCTATTTCCCCGAATATTTATACCGTTCTTCTGTATTTCCACATCTCACCCGCGCAACTCATTTTTGAGATCCTCTTACCCTTTTTCTCTCCAAATATTTTGCTTCTTTCTCTAACCTTATTCAGTTATGTTTGTGATTGTATCTCGCCTATGTTATTTTACTTTCCATTCCTTGCTTTAGGAATTCAATGTCTTTTTCTATCTGCTCATACTTTCCTTTTATACCCTTATCGTACGCGCTTCCAACACATTCCCTTGACCTCCCATTTCCAATCACAAGCTTCTTCTTTCTTCTATTTTCTTTCCTCCCCATATATCCAATTCACTTTTCTTCAAGCCAGCTTTAACCCCCTTCCGATTTTCTTCTCGCTACCATTCTCTCATTTCCCTCCATCCTCATCAGTCCTTGCACCTATCTATTTCCCTCGCGCCTCCTTTTTTCATCACCCGTCCCCCTTTTTTTTGCTTCCCCTTCTACCTTCTACGCTCCCTTCCACTCATTCAATAATAATCTAAAACAAAAAAACTTTCTATCTGCTCATTCTTTCCTTGCATAGCCTTATCGTACGCTCTTCTAACTGATTCCCTTGACCTCCCATTCCCAATCAAGCAGCTTCTTCTTTCTTCTATTTTCTTTCCTCCGCCTACATCCAATTCACTTGTCTTCAAGCCAGCCTTAACCCCCTTCCCATTTTCTTCTCGCTACCATTCTCCCTTTTCCCTACCTCTTTTCCCTCTATGCTCATCACCCCTTACACCTTTTTCCCTCGCGCCTCCTCTTTTCACCACCCGTTCGCCCGTTCTTCCTTCCCCTTGTACCTTCTATTGAGCCTTTCGACTGATTCAATAATAACCTCAAACAAACTAAATCATCCAATATCAAAAGTTATCCATACCAATTCTTCAATGTATCCTTCACATAGCATCCGCCTTCTTTCATTCTACTTTTCCCAGTATTTATACCCTTCTTCTGTATTTCCAGATCTCACCTTCGCAATTCATTTTTGAGATCTTCTTTCCCTTTTTTTCTCCAAATATTTTGATACTCCGTCTACCTTTATTCAGTTCTATATCTTTCTTGTTCTAGTCTCATTAGGTCCAACACTCCTTTGAAATTTCTTTCCCTACTGTTACTTTAGCCTTAGTTTCCTATATATTCCCTTAATCTTTTTACTAAATCTTTCCCTATACACCTTTTCGCCATTACCTCACTAACCTTATTCCTATCTACCGATAAGAATGTTGCCTTCAAATCCACAAAGAAAGCAAAACTTTTCCTCCTTTTTTCTTCAATTAATTTTCTTACTATATGCTAAAGAATACGTGTATATATTATCTATAGTACTTCTACGTACCTTCTCGGGATTCTGCGTAGATTTCTGGTTATGGACCCTTTCCTTCTACCTTCTTCTTTAGTCTCTCCGTTAGCACCATAGCACTCAGTTCAAGAGATGTATTCAAAAGTATTATCTTCCTGTGATTTTCTACTTTTCCTTTTTCTCCTTTTTTATATATTTGAGTTATCAAGTCTTCTCCCTGGTCTTCCGAGAATCCTTCCGCTTTAAAACTCTTTTTACCACCTCTCTCAATTTCTTTCTGGCTTTCCTGCTACTATAAATCCACACTTTATTTTTAGGCCATTGCTTTCTCCCGCTTTCCAATTCTTTAATCTTTTGATTTGTGCTTTCATCTTCTGGCCCTCTAGCTCTATCTGCTCATTTTCCTTTCTTTCAGTTTCTATATACGTTTCTAATTTCCTTTCTCTTTTTCTTGCATTCTCTATCCCGCCAAATTTTGTTCTACTTTTAATCCCTTCCGCTCCTAACCTTTTTCTTTTTTATTCTCTTCGCTTTCCTCAGTTTTCCTTTTAGTTAATCCCAAACCTAATTTAACTCTACTTTCTCAAATTTGGCTTTCTACCACCATCTTCAATAGTTCTTTTCCCTTTTTGTTAAGCAAATGATCATTTTAATTTCTTACAATATATTCCCTTTTTCCCACCACCTCCAATAGTTCTTTTCCCTTTTTATTAAGCAAATGATTATTTGAATTTCTTTTATTATGTTCCCCTATACCAGTTTTATTATGTTTACTTTTCTTTTCTGGAACCCCTAACTCTCTTTTGATGTTTTATTTTCTTCTAGAGCCTCTTTTACTCCAGTAAATATTCCCCCACTAGCTCAACCATTTCCTTTTTCTTTTTTGGCTCTTTTTTAACTTTCAACTGAATTTATTTGGCAATGAACTTTTTGTTCCACTCCAATCCTTTTCTACTATCCACGTTTCCGTTAATTTCTAAAAAAAATGAGATTCACAATCGGTTCGGAATTTTTTATTTCTTATTATTATTATAAGAGTTGTGATTAGAGAAGTGACTCGCAGTTACGCTTAAGTCATGTTATAGTCGACGTTACTGGGTTTATAGGACGTTAACAATATGCTTAGCTAATGGAATACCTAAGTAGAGTAATAAATAGTATTCCTAGTGGGTACAGTTTCGAAAAGCGTGACTAAAGGCCGGAACTACACAGTGCTCCGAATTTGGCTCCCCAACCGCACTACGCATGCGTCGCACCAGCAGAGTCATTGGATGTTGATCGCGCGCTTATTTGAAGTGATTCAATATGCAAATCAATTTTTCACAATTTATAATAATCATAAAGTACAAACAAATATAATGAATCATTAAAAATTCACATTGGTGAAAAAAGGCATTCCTTCCTTTGGATTCAAAATTAATCATTTATTTTTAAATAATAGAATTAAATAATGATTTCACCTTGCACTCTAAAAGACTATTTTGTAATCTGAAAATTAATTTTTATTACCTCCACAATGATGATTTATTATAAAAAATTGCTTTACGCATGTGATAGTTTTAAAAAAAGCGCACCATTTACAGCCAATGAGATTTCCGATGCAACGCATGCGCAGTGCAGTTGGGGAGTCGAATTGGGATCACTGGAACTATATTGCTATGCTATTGCAGCTTAGAGAACGTGATTAGGAAGCATGGATAATATTTATGCCAAGTAAAACAAACTAGTTTATTTTAGATAGCGTGGACAGTAAGGTTGTACAACAATTTTTTTTTGAAATTTTTACGAATAATGCCCGCAAATTTCTTTGAATCGATACAAAAATAAATCCATTTTTTTGTGTGAAAAAAATGCTGTAGCTGGCGCAAACCCCATGCATTTTAACGCACGTATTTCCCATAAGAAAAAAATACGTTTGTGTAGATTTTATTCAGCATCTTCAGTATTAGCATCATCGAGTTGAAACTCAACATTTCTTTTCACAATTAGCCACAGAATATGAATAAAATATTATAATAATATTTATTATTGTTTTTAGCAATTTTATTTTAGAATGGAGATAGAAAATCGCGGTTTTTTCAAAATTTTTTCACTATTTGTCCAATTTTCAATTAGAGAGAGGTAATATTCGTTAATGTTAACAAACATAATTATTTAAACAATTTATTATTATTGTCAATAATATCCCCTTGGAATAATGCTAGAAAATTGCAGTTTTTTTCTGAAATTTTCAAAGTTTGTTCACTTTTCACTTGGAGTGAGTTAAATAATTAATTAAAGTTAACAAAATTATTTCTTTGAACAATTTATTATTATTAATAATATTCAGTTTGAATATTGCTAGAAAGCTGAAATTTAGCGAGAGTGATTGCTTAAAGAAATTATTATTGTTTATAACTATCTTCTTCTTTATTAATGCAATATAGTTGCAGTTTCTTCTGCAATGCTTAATTTTTTTACCCACGTTCCACTTAGTAAAGTGATAAATAATGCAAATTAACGAACATAGATGTTTAGACAATTTATTATTGTGTAGAACTATCATCTTTCAGATAGGTGCTAAAAAGTTGCGGTTTTTTCTAAATTTTCAAACTTTTTGTCCACATTTCACTTAGTGTGGTAATAATTAATGCAAGTTAACAAACATCCCTATTTAAATAATTGATTACTGTTTATAACTATATTCTCTTAGAGTAAAGCTGGAAATTTGTTTTTTTATCTTTAGTTTTGCTTTGAATTTTTAGTTATGAAAAAATAATAAGTGAACCTCAATAAGAATCATGTTTATAAAGTATTTTACTTTTTTAAGTATCTGTAGATGACTTGTGAAAGTTTTGTTTTAAGTGACAACAAGAAGATTATTGCAAAGCGTAAAAGAAAAATTTGGAATTGCAAAATATTTTTATATCGGTCCCCCTCCAGCAAAATATATCCACGAAAAAGAAAGAGATTGTTTAAAATATTTTCATCTCCAATGTTTATTTATCATTTGTTCATAACTAAAAAGGCAAAGCAAAGTTAAACATTTCAGAAGAAACCGCAACTTTCTAGCACTTATATGAGAGAAAATAGTTATCAACAATTATAAATCAACTAAACAACTATTTGGATCAACAACAATGATTTATTCAAGCAATTGTTTTTGCTCAACTTGAATAATTATTAAGTCACTCCAAGTGAAAAATAGACAAATAGTGAAAAATAGACAAATAGTGAAAAATTTCAGAAAAAACGAAACTTCCTAGTAATATAGAAGTAGATAGCTATAGACAAAAATAATTTGTTGTAACACTTATTTTTGCTATATTAAATTACATATGAACTCACTTCAATTGAGTGACAAGTGAACAAAATTTGAAAATTTCAGAAAAAACCGCAATGTCTAACATTATTCTATCTGCATTCTAAGAGAAAATTGCTAAAAACAATAATAAATTGTTTAAAGGATTTACGTAAACATCTAATTATCAGTATCAAGTGGTGTTTCATGTATCAGAAGCAATTTTCATTTCAAAAACCGCAAAAAAAATCATAATTAGGGCCAAAAACTCGCAAAACCCACTTTTGTACTTATGGAGTTTTTGTAGCACCCTATAAAACAGATTTATGGGGGTGATTTCTGAAAAGTAATATTTCATTCGTATCCTATGGCTCATCGTGAAGAGACAAGTTGAATTTCACCTCGATTCAGCTAATGTTGAGGATTCTGAGTAAAATATTCAAAAATGTATTTTTTTCATATGGAAAATATGTGTTAAACTTCATGGGGCTTGCGCAACCTCTAAATATGATTTAAAAAAAATGGATTTATTTTTGTGTAGACTTGAACAAATTTCTGGGCGTTATTCATAAAAATTCGAGAAAAATTGTCCAATGCATTTTTGGACCACCCTAGCAGACACTTACCCGAAAAATTGAAAAAGGCGTGTTTGATGGACGTGGTCCAAGGTGGTTAGCACTTCATGGGATTGGGCTAATGGGTGTTTCGTCTTTGTGTTTCTTGTTGCGACTTAGCAAATATTTGGTAAAATGCGTTGATAAGGTTTATTCTTTGTAGGCGTAGCCGAGCAATTTCGGGGTAGTGTCTTGTGGGCGTGACTAATCGAATTACCACGGAAATCGGAAGGGAGTTCTTGTTGGTGGGTTTGGCTATTTGATGTATAAAATTGTGCAACTTATGGGCGTGTATAGTTGACGGTCCTACTTACTGTTCCTGGGAAAATAGGTAGAGGGTATGACTAGATAATGTTTCTGATTGACGATTTTAGTGGGCGTGATTATAGGGCGTGTATGATTATGTTCGTAATGGGCGTACCTATGGGGCCTTTCTGAAGGAGTTTTCAAATTTCTAAGAAAGACTTGCCAGTAAGAGAGTTAACATGGGATTAAGTGGAGGGCGTTTCTATTATATGATTGGGACTTCATAACAAAATGAACAAGATATCGATATTTTATTATCAAATAGTTGACGAAAGTATCTAGGGGGCGTTATTCGGGTCTAGTGGGCGTTCCTAATAAAAAGACTAGTTGCAGTCCAGCTAGGGTGCTTTCTCAGGGAGTTTTCCAGTTAGGCTTTTTGAAGGTTGTCTGTTTTCATTCAATAATGATGTCATGCGACCACTTGTTGTGATGCCAGCAAATATAACTCATAGACCATAATGACTAACCGGCATCAGATTCAGCATACTGAAAAAAGTAGAATTTTGAAACATCAGATCGGAAAAAGTAGCTGTCGGAATGACCCTGTGTCGACAACTAACGCAAGTCATTAATCAAATCCTCCCTTCAACACTATTCTAGAATAATTGCGGTTAAATCTCCAGTGGTAATTCCCTGACAAGGTTGGTGATTCCCTCAAATGGACCGGACACTTTACATCTGGCGAAAGCAAGAGCTTTCCGAAGGAAACAAGATTTCATGCAATTTCCTTCATAGTAGGTTTACTTCCTAAGAGTCGAACTTGCGGTAGTTGCAAGCCTGAAGCGATTGACGCGAGTCTCAATCGGACAAACCTGTTTGAGTTGAATCGTGCAACTTACACAGTTTCAATCAGAGAAACGACCCGCTGGACTCGATGGTTGAACATAAGATCCCATTGATTCCCTTTGCGTTAGAATTGCCAAGATCTCGTGTACGGCATCGCAAAGAGTCGATGTCTGCTTCCGGTTTGTCCGAGCATCGATGAGCAAGGAATGGGAGGCGGCCCCGTTAATCAGGACGAAGCTTCGAAAGAATGGCACGTATGAGGTACCAGGAGAACTCGAGATACCTCGGAGGAACTTGGGAAGCCGCTGGGTACTAATGGGATCGGGGAAGTTGCTCCAGGCCCAGAGGGCTCCTTCATCGAACACGATGCGACTTATAAAGTCTTTCCCTCTTTCACCCAATATATATCACTTCCAACAATTGGATGTACTTCCGGAAAGGTCACACAAGAATATTGACTTGATACTTGGCCTAGGGGTACCTTTCAGAACCTAGTTGAACGCACTAGAAGGAGTTTTGGCGCAGATCAATTGATATGAAGTTATTAATAAAAATCAATATTTTCCGAGAAAAATGAATTTTAAAATTTTTTGTTTGAAGGGGGTGTTGAAAAAGGGGTCGGCCGTAGGAAAAGGGGTTCGGCGTGACTGGGTGGAGAGGTGTCGTTCACATCCACTCACGCCGACCCCTTTCCCAAAAAAAAAATTGGAAAATAATTGTTTGTCATTTTTCTCGAAAAATACTAATTTTAGAAAAAAAGCATGAATATAAAAAATATGTGTTTTGACGAGATCTACAACTTTTGCGGACAATATTTTTTATATAATTATTATTAACTTAATTTATGTTAATCTTCGCCAAAAATCCTTTTAGTGCGTTCAACTTAGGTCTAAAAGGAACCCCTAGGACAAGTATCAAGTCAATATTCTTGGGTGACCTTTTCGGAAGTATACCCCTCTCTTTTTCCAATACCCTTCTCCATAATTCCTTTGATCCAAATTGCAACAATTTCCAGGCTTAAAAGATTAAATTTTTTTATTTTAATGACCTGGAAAAACATTTGGTAACCGGGAGTGGACCAAAAATTTGTTTTTCTTTTTAAAGGCCACCCTGAAATATTTATTTTCAAAATTTCAATGTTAAGAAGACGCTACTGGCACGCGAATCATAATGACTATTCTTCAATAATTTCTTATTTTTACAACAGAAATACAGCAGACGTTGAAGCATTAATTTCGAATTACCTAATATACATAATCAAGTTTATGTTTATCTTCAGAGAAAAATAAGAAAATTATGTCTTTTATTTTATTTTTGGACAACTCGTACCTAATAAATTAAAAAAAATATATCCTCACCAGGGTGGAGTGAAATAATAACATTTTTTGAATGTTGGATGCTCAGGGGAAAAAATGTGTGGGTTGGATCCGAAAAAAGTCAAAAGAAATTTCAAATTGTTTAATATCTTCTGCTCCCTTTTTTATTTCCAAATTAAAATTTTGAAAATTCACCAAAAATCTTCTGTGATTGAAAGTTATGGTGAATGGAAAAATTTTAATATGTCGAACCAAAAATTTCTTCAGCTTGCACCAAAAAACATGTCATCAATTTGCTTTTTCAGAATTTTCTTTTTGTGATTTAGAAATTTATGGATTTTGGATTTCTCTTGCTATTTCGGAACATTCTAAGCACGACGAAAACTTTTTTTTCATGAAAGCAAAATAAAAACATTTTTCTGAGATATATTAATTTATTAAATGATTTAACTTGTTTGAAAAATGTTACAAACTCTAAATCCTTAAAAAAAAGTTATCACATAAATTTAAATTGTTCAATTTTTTTGTTTTTAATATTCGGGGCAGTTCAAAAACTACGTCACAATACGGAAGTGGGAGGGGCATCACAAATTTTGTAATATTTGTTTTGTTCAGAAATACATTTTTTATGTTAAAATTTAATTATTCTATTTTTCTTTGAAAATTAATCGTTTTTGTCGAAAATTCAAATATTAAATTTTTCATCAATAATTCAGCTTTTTTTTTGAAAATTCAACTACTTTGTTGAAAGTTAGACTACTTTGATAAGAATTATTTTATTAGTTGAAGATCCGTATCTTTTGTTGAAAATTCAACTGTTTTGTAAAAAAAAGCATCTTTTTGGTTTGAAAATTTAACTGTTTCGTGAAAAATTCGTCTATCTGGGATTGAAAATTCTATTTTTTTTTATAGAAAATTCAAGTATTTGATTGAAAATTAACTTTTGAGTTGAAGAGTTGGTTAAAAATCATTATTTCCGTGTTAAAAATTGAACTGTTTTCTAGCGAATTCGCCTTTTTAATTTAAAAATTCAACAACTTAATTTAAATTTATTTCCTCCTTGAATGAAAAATCGTTTCTGGTTGAAAATTCAACACTTTTGATGAAAATTCATCTTGTTTGTAGAAATTTGATCTTTTTCGGTAAAAAATGCAACTGTTTATTTAAAAATTACTCTTTTATGGTTGAGGATTCAACTTTTCAAAATAAAAAATATATTACTAGGTTAGGAATTAAACTTTTTTGTTAAAAATTATTTTTTTGTTTGAAGATTCATAATTTTAATTGAAAATTCATCTCTTTGGCTGAAAAATGAGCTATTCTGTTGAAAATTCGTTTTTATATAGCTGAAAATTAATTATATTTTCTTTACATTTTTTTATTTCAGTTAAAACATTAACTATTTCGTTGAACATTTGTTCTTCTTTCTTGAAAATAAATTTTTCTAAACTGAATATTCGACTATTCCAATTAAATATTCCATCATTTTAGTTTAAAATTCATCTCTCTGGTTGAACATAATTTTTTTAACTATTCATTCTTTGGTTGAAAAATTATATTTTTTATTTAAAAATTCCTTTTTTTTGTTATTGAAATTAATCTTCTTGAATAAAAATGATTTATTTTGGTTCAAAATTAATCATTTCGGTTGGAAATGTAATTATTCTACTTAAACATTCTTCATTTTAGTTGAAAATTCATCTTTTTGGTTTGAAATTTACCTATTCCACTTGAAAACTTACCATTTTTTTTAATTCATCATCTTGTTTGAAAATGTAACTATTTTGTGAAGGATTTTTTTTGTTGGAAATGATTTTTTTTAACTAAACATGTAACTATTCCCACTAAACATTCCATCATTTCAGTGGGAAAATCGTCATTTGTGTATAAATTAATCTTATTGGTTGAAAATTCAACTTTTTGGTTGAAAATTCAACTTTTAGGTACAAAATCCAATTATTCTATTTAAAGATTAATCATTTTAGTTGAAAATTCATCTTCTTGGTTAAAAATTGAAATATTCCAATTGGAGACTCACCATTAAAGTTGATAATTCATCACTTTCTTTGAAAATGTAACTATTTTTTTTTAATAGCTTTTTTGCTTGAAAATTATTTTTTTTTTTCCAAATCAAATGTAACTATTCAACTTGAATATTCCATCATTTCATGTGAAAATTCATCTCTTTGGTTGAACATTAATTTTTGACTGAAAATTTGACTACTAAATTTTTGTTTGACGATTTATCTTGTTCAGTAGAAAAATCGTCGTCTTTGGTAGAAGTTAATCTTCTTGGTTAAAAATTCAACTTTTTGGTTGAAAATTCAACTATTGGGCTGAAAATTCAATTATTCTAGTTAAAGATTGATCGTTTTAGGCGAGAATTCATCTTTTTGGTTTAAAATTCAAATATTCCAATTGCAGATTAATTATTTTAGTTGAAATTTTATCATTGTTCGAAAACGTAACCCTTTTTTTTTTTAGAAATATTTTTTTGTGTAGAAAATTATTATTTTTTTAAACTCAAATGTAACTATTCCAATTGAATATTCCATCATTTTAGTTCAAAATTCATCACTTCGTTTGAAAATGTAATTATTTCAACAAATTTTAGTTGAAAATTCATCTTCTTGGTTGAAAATTCATTTTGTTGATTAAAAATACAACTTTTCCAGGTGAAGATTCATGATTTTAGTTGAAAATTCATCTTGTTGGTTGAAAATAAAACTGCTTGGTTGAAAGTTAAACTTTTTTGTTAAAAATTCATCTTTTTGGCTTAAGATTCATATATTGCAGTTGAAGATTCATTATTTTAGTTCGAAATTCATCACTTTGGTTGAAAATTATTCTTTGTGTGAAAAATTCATTTTTTTACCTGAAAATTTAACAATTTTTTTGAATATTGTTGTTTAAAAAACGAAATTGTTGAATTTTATTGTCAACAAGACAAATTTTCTACAAAACAGTTGAATTTTCAACTAAAATTATAAATCTTCAACCAAAAAAATTGATTTTGTATAAAGTAATTCAACTTTCAATCAAGTAGTTGATTTTTCAACCAAAAAAGATGAATTCTTAATCAAACTTGTAATAGTTGATATTTCAAGCAAAAAAGTTCTCAATTTGAAATAAAAAAGGGCTGAATTCAACCAAAAACGAAGAATTTTCAACAAATTCGTTGAATCCTCAACCAAACAAAAAATAAATAAATAAAGAATTTACAACAGGATAGTTAAATTTTCAAGAAAAAATATGAATTTCCAAACAAAATAAACGATTGAAAAAAATAATAATTTATACAAGAGAGTTTTATATTTCAAAATAAATTAAAAAAAAAATTTTTTAAATAAATAGAAAATTTCCAAACAAAATAAAGAATTGAAAACAAAGAATTTATACAAGAGAGTTTTATAGTTTTTTTAATGATATTTATAGTTTTTTTTTAGTTTTTCTATAGTTTTTTTTGTATATATTTAGCCAAACAGATGATTTTTTAACCAAAAAGATGAGTTTTTTATCAAGGAGATTAATTTTCTACTATGAAAGAAGAATTTCCAACAAAATATTCGAATCTTTAATCATATGGCTAAATTTTTAACTGAACAATTTCAAAAAGATTTCAATTTTATATCAAAACCAGTTTAATTCATGTGAAAAAAAGCAATTTTCAACAAAATAGTTGAATAATTGAAATAGTTGCTTTTTACTGAAAAATCTTTCTTAGTTGAAAATTCATCTTTTTTGGTTGAATTCAACTGTTTTCGATCAAACATTAAAATATTTTTTGGATAAAATATTAAACGCTAGATTTCTCGTTCAGAATTCATCTTTCTGAAATGAAAATTATATTTCTTGGTTAAACGTTAAAGTCTTTTGTTAGAAATAATTTTTTTGTTCAACGATTCATAATTTTAATTAAAAATTCATTTCTTTGGTTGAAAAATGAGCTATTTTTTCTGAAAATTCGTTTTTATTTAGCTAAAAATTAATTTTATTTATTGAAAATGTAATTTTTTAGTTAAACCTTCAACTATATTGGAAATCCTTTTTTTTTTGTAGAAATTAATCTTCTTGGTTAAAAATTAATCATTTTGGTTGAAAATTTAACTATTCTAGTTAACGATTTATCATTTTAGTTGAAAATTCATCTTTTTGCTTTGAAATTCACCTATTCCAGTTGAAGATTTATCATTTTAGTTAAAAATTTATAACCTTGTTTAAAAATGTAACTATTTTTTTTTTTGTTGGAAATATATTTTTTTTTTAAACTTAGAATGTAACTATTCTTCTTCTTCTTCTTTATTCATAATGTGTCCCCTAAGGGTTTACATGACTTCCATTTCTTACAACACTTCCTTCTACATGTTTTATAAAATCTTATCCTTACTATTTACAGTTATTTACACCTATTTACAGAAAATCTGATATCTATATCCTTATTTCTATTTTTTGACGATAGCGCAATTTGGGACGTGTTAGCGAACGAGTGAGCGAGCGATCGAAAGCGAGAGTGCAAGCGAGAGAGAGAGCGATAACGCAAACGCAACTTAATTTACTTATGCTATTACATAACCATTACTTACAAATCTTTACGCTTCTAATTTAAGCGACTTCCGTTTCCTTTTCCTTTCACTTCTCTTGTAACTCCATTTTGCCATTTTTTTCCATCCATTCCTTCATTCTTTCTCATTTGCTCCCCTAGCACCCTCTAACTCCTTCATCCACTCATCCCCCAAACCATCCTCCCCTAGAATCTTCACCACATTCTCTTGCCAGCTTCCTTTATCTTCCATTCCTCTCCTACATCCTTCCCATACATGCTCCCATGTTTCCTCTTCCCATTCACAGATTCTGCACTTCCTGTTCTCTTTCTTATCCCAATACATACCTGCCCTTACCTCGTTTCCCAATCTAAATCTTGCTATTCTGGTCCATTTTTTCTCTCCCCATCCCTTTTCTAAATACTTTGGTACTCCTTCCTTTTTTATCATCTTATACCATTTATTATATTTTGATTCCTCAATCATCCCCCATCTTTCTATTAATTGTCTTTCCCTATCCTTTTGTTCTACTTCTTCATAGTTGACTCTAGTCTCGTCTTCTATACCTCTATCCTTAAAGAACTCCCTCCCTTCTTCTTCCCATCTCGTTAATTCCATCGCCCTCCCTCTCCTCCCCTCTACCTTCATCAAACACTTTCTCGCTAACTCCCCTCCCTTTCCCTCCCTCAGCTTCGTCTCAAAATTCCAGGCCCTCTTTCCCGCTCTAGTACTTAATTTATCCCTTTGCGCTTCTTCTCTCACCATATATCCCGGTGTCCTCCAGTCTACCCCTAGCGTCCACCTTATAAACCTTTCTTGTAAACTCTCAATCTCTTTCCTTTCTTTCCATCCCCATATCTCTGCTCCATAACCTAATACCGGCCATACCAGCGTATCAAATAACCATATTCTCCTTCTCCAATTTTTTTTAAACCTTCTTTTTCCTATTCCCCATATCTGTTTCATTACCCCTGCTGCTTTTTTTATTCTTTCTCTTATATGAGCTCTATGATCTCCATTTGCTTGCAAGTTATATCCCAAATACTTAAACTCTTTCACTTCTTCTAATTTTATTCCCTTCCATCTCCCCGTCCATTCTTTCTTTCTTCCCCCTCCTTTCCGAAACCTCATTATCTTTGTCTTTTCTACATTTAAATTCAACTTTTTTCCATCTAAGTATTTCTCTAATCCTGTAATTAAGCCCGCCACCCCTTCTTCATCCTCTGCCATCAACACTATATCGTCTGCGTATGCCAGTGTATATATCTTTTCGTTCCCTATCCTAACTCCTCCCCACCCTTTTCTCTTCATTTCTTCTTCTAAGTCTGATATTAATATATTAAATAAAAGTGGGCTCAGAGGACATCCTTGCCTTACTCCTCTCACCAACCAGAAACTATCTCCTACTTGCTCTCCTACCTTTACCTTGCTTTTTATCTCTCTAAAAATTTCCGATACTCTCTTTATTAATCCCTATCGTATCCCCTTTTTCACCATAACTTTTTCTATCTCGCCACGGTCTAATGAGTCAAACGCCGCCTTCAAGTCCACGAATACTGCTACCATTGCCCCTTTCTCCCTTTTAATCCTCTTATTTACTAAATAGTTCAGAACATATATATTGTCCATCACCCCCATCCCTTTTCTAAACCCTGTCGGATTCGGTGGCTCTATCTTTTTCTCCACAACTTCTTTTTTTAACCTTTTCGATAGAACAGTCACATATACTTTATACAGTGTTGGCATTAGTGTCACTCCCCTATAATCTTTAACCTCCTCCCCGTTGCCTTTCTTCATTATTGGTTTCACTACTCCTTCTTTCCATAACTCTGGCCACCCCTCTCGTCTCCATACTCTATTGCACATTATCCACGCCCATTCCTTTAATTCTGTCCCCCCATATTTCCATACTTCATTTGGAATCTCATCTATACCAGGTGTCTTTCCATCTTTCATCATCCCTAATACCTTGTCTATTTCTTCCCTTGTAATGTCCTCCTCCTCATCTGTTTCTCTACCATCTTTTCCCCCTTTCCTAACTTTCCTCTCTACCCCTCCTAGTAATTCCATAAAATATTTTTTCCATTCTACCATCTCAATATCCTGGTTTACTCTTTTCCTTCTTCGTCTCTCTCTATTTACCACCTTCCAAACCTCTTCTTCCGTCCTCGTCTTCTCCGCTTCTTCTTCAAACCTTTTATTTTCCTCCTCTTTTTTTTTTATCACACAACTCAGTATACTCCTTCTTTTTTCTCCTATATTCTTCTCCACTACTTGTCCCTTTTCTCCATTTTCTTAATTCCATTTTCACTTCCTTCTTCTTCTGTTTACAATTCTCATCCCATCCACTTCTATCGCCTCCTTCACTAACTTATTTTTTGCTTGTGCACTCTAATACTCCTTTTATATCTCCTATAATTATTTCCATTTCCTCGTTTACGTTTCCTTCCCCGATTTTGATATTCCTGACTTTTTCTATAAACTGTTCTTTACCTTCCATTGACCAATCCCCCCTTCCTGCTCTTTTTACTTTTGTTTCCTTTTTACCCTTCTTGATATTACTCATTTCTCCCTCTACTGTCACTATTAAAGGAAAGTGATCCGAATCTACATAATTCCCTACCTCTAGTTTCTTAACCTTCTCTCTTACTTCGTCGTCCACTACCACATAATCAATTACCGTTCCCCTCTTTCCTCCTGAACGTGTATATTCCCCTTCCTCATCGCCCTCTATACTTCCGTTTAGGATAAACCATCCCATCTCCGCTAGGCTCTTTAACAACTTCTTTCCCTCCCCATTCAGTATCTTGTCCTTGGATTTTCTCCCTCGCTCTCCATCCCATTCCCTTCCTCCTCTATCTCCTGTTCTCGCATTAAAGTCTCCTCCTATTATAAGCCTACTCTCTTGCTTATT
Source organism: Andricus curvator (assembly GCA_932195095.1). Classification (NCBI taxonomy): domain Eukaryota; kingdom Metazoa; phylum Arthropoda; class Insecta; order Hymenoptera; family Cynipidae; genus Andricus; species Andricus curvator. The sequence continues at coordinate 49,820 of CAKNYM010051495.1, forward strand.
TTTTTCCATCAGTTCCCTCATCTCCTCTGATTTTTCCTGCATATCACCGTTCACATAAACCCCCACTATCTTCCACCTCTCTCCTCCCATATTTATCTCTTCTACTATTAATCCTTCTTTATGTCCTTAAACTCTTTTTTATCCTTCTCTGTTATACATTCGTTCCTTACACCCATCACCATTCCTCCCATTGCTCTGCCTTTTTTATTCTTCCTCTTTGCATTTTGAACCTGCCATCTGTAACCTCTTGGTAATCTTCCCCTTACTCTTTCCCATCCCTTTTCATCTAGCCACGTCTCCATCATTACTACTACATCCCATTGTGTTAAATTTTTCATAAACTCCCTATCCTTTCTTTCTAAGCCTGCTATATTCCAGTAGCATATCTTCCAATCTTCCCTACTTTTGTTTCTCGTCTCTTTTTGTTTCCTACTATTTCTTATTTCTTTATCTCCCGTTCCTTTCTCTCCTAGTTTCCCGACTCCTCATTATTTACTATCCGTTCCTTGTCCTCGTCCCAATTCCACCATACACCTTCTATCTGTATTCTCCCATACTTAACCCATGTTCTTCTTCCCTTTTTTCTTTCCTCTTCCGCTATTTTCCTTAACTTATACTGCATGTTCGTTTCTACCCATGTCAAATCATCCTCTATTCTCTGCGAGTTTCCATATAACACCCTCTTCTTTGTCATCACTTCCCTCTTATGTTCCCATTTCTTCAGTTTCACTAGTACCATTCTTTCCCCTCTTCGCTCTTCCCTTCCTACACTTCGCACTTCCTCTATCTCTACCTTAGCATCAATTCTTTTTAGTACTTCTTGCACGCCCTCCATTAGCTCCTTCCCCTCTAATATTAGACCCTTTATCACTATGTTTCTTTTTCTTTCTTCTCTCTCTTTCTTTTCGAGCCTTTGCTCTATCTTTCTGAACCTTTCCTTCTCCTTATTCCCACTCTCCCCACCTCCAGACACACGGTTTGCGCTTTCTATTTTTTTAATCTGCCTTCCAACTCGTCTACCTTTTTAGTAGGCTCTTCCTTCTTTTCTAGTCTTTGCTCCAACGTCTGCATCCTTTTCTCTAGCTTTTCCCTGACTTCTTCCCATTTCCTCATTTCTTTCCTAATTTCGGCCATTTCCTGCCTAATTTCTTTCCTCATTTCCTCTACCCGTTTCTCCTGCTTTTCTTCATACATCCCCAATACTTCTATCATCATTTCGCGCGTTTCTTTCAATCTTTCCTTTTCCAACGGATCTTTAGCCTCAGCTCTGTCTCTATCTGTCCCCTTATTTTTCTCATCCTTCTCTAAAAAACTATGTTTTTCCGGCGGCGATCTATACATTTTTTGATTTTTCAAGCTTGACTCTATATCTTCCTTGTCCTCACTGCTTCTCCTCTCCTCTCTCTTCCTTTTGATAAATGCCTCGATGGATCCCACGCTCTTCGCCCTCAATCCATCCTTTTCTACCGTTTTCCTATACTTCCCCCTTGCCCTCCTTTCTTTGTTCTCCCCTATCGGTGTACTGAAAACGTCGTGGTCTAAATCCCTGTTTTCCTTGCTGGCATTCGCTCCGCTAGCCATGAGTCCAATTCAAACTCTCCCGCCTTCTATCGTTCTCTGTCTCTATCTATCGTCGCGTCTACCTGCCTTGCCTTTCTCCTTCTCTACCCTGCCCTGCTACGACCAACCTATTCCTCCCACCCTGTCACAAACCTCAAACCCACATAACCTCAACTTCCACACAAATCTGTCTTTATCCCCAAAAATATCCTCACTCCCTTCTCAATCTTTTAATCTCTCAATCAATCCCTCACAAACGAACCCTTCTATACTCATCCACAATCCACTCACCTCAAATTTCACCACAATTATCCGAAAAATTCAGCATCAAACTTTCACCGCTATCACACACTTTCACCCATTTTATTCAAAAATTCATCTCTTTGGTTGAAAATTAATTTTTAACTAATTTAAACACTCCATTTTTCGTGAAAAATTTATCTTTTTTAGTAGGAAAATCGTTGTTTTTGGTAGAAATTAATCTTCTTGGTTAAAAATTAATCATTTTGGTTGAAAATTGAATTATTCTAGTTAACGATTCATCATTTTAGTTGAAAATTCATATTTTTTCTTTGAAATTCACCTATTCCAGTTGAAGATTTATCATTTTAGTTAAAAATTTATAACCTTCTTTGAAAATGTAACTATTTTTTTTTGAGTTTTTTTTATTGGAAATTTTTTTTTTTTTTTAACTTAAAATGTAACTATTGCAATTGAATATTCCATCATTTTATTCAAAAATTCATCTCTTTGGTTGAAAATTAATTTTTAACTGTAAATTTAACCACTCAATTTTTGGTGGAAAATTTATCTTTTTCGTAGGAAAATCGTTGTTTTTGGTATAAATTAATCTTCTTGGTTAAAAATTAATCATTTTGGTTAAAAATGTAATTATCTTGTTAGCGATTTATCATTTTAGTTGAAAATTCATCTTTTTTCTTTGAAATTCACCTATTCCAGTTGAAGATTTATCATTTTAGTTTTTTGGTTGAAAACCAAAATTCAAATATTCCAATGGAATATTCAAAATTTTAGTTGAAAATTCATCACTTTGTTTGAAAATGTAATTATTTCAAAAAATTTTAGTTGAAAATTCATCTTCTTGGTTAAAAATTCATCTTGTTGATTAAAAACACAACTATTCCAGTTGAAGATTCATGAGGTTAGCTGAAAATTCATCTTTTTGGTTGGAAACAAAACTACTCGGTTGAAAGTTAAACTTTTTTGTTAAAAAATCATCTTGTTGGCTTAAGATTCATATGCTGCAGTTGAAGATTCATACTTTTATTTGGAAATTCATCACTTTGGTTGAGCATTAATTGAACTACTAAATTTTTGGTTGACAGTTTATCTTGTTTAGTAGGAAAATCGTCGTTTTTGGTAGAAATTAATCATCTTGGTTGAAAATTCATTTTTTTGGTTCAAAATTCAAATACGCATATACAGTTATTGAATATTCCAACTGAATATCCAATTGAAGATTCACCACTTTAGCTGATAATTCATCACTTGAATATTCCATCATTTTATTCGAAAATTCATCTCTTTGGTTCAACATAAATTCTTAACTGAATATTTAACCACTCAATTTTTGGTTGACAATTCATCTTTTTTTAGTAGGAATATCGTCGTTTTTGTTAGAAATTGATCTTCTTGATTGAAAATTTAACTTTTTATTTGAAAATTTAACTACTGGGCTCAATACTCAATTATTCTAGTTCAAGATTCATCTTTTTAGTTGAAAATTCATCTTTTTGGTTTAAAATTCAAATATTCCAATTGAAGATTCACCATTTTAGTTGAAAATGCATCTTCTTGGTTGAAAATTCATCTTGTTAAATAAAAATACAACTATTCCAGTTGAAGATTCATGAGTTTAGTTGAAAATTCATCTTTTTGGTTAAAATAAAACAACTTGGTTGAAAGTTAAACTTTTTTGTTAAAAATTCATCTTTTTGGCTTAAGATTCATATATTCCAGCTTAAGATTCATCATTTTAGTTGGAAATTCATCACTTTGGGTGAACATTATTTTTTTGGTGAAAAATCAATTTTTCTTAACTGATAATTTAACTATTTTTTAAAATATTTTTGTTTAAAAAATGTATTTTAACTAACTTTGACTACGTGGATTCTATGTTGGTTTTTGAACTTGATTGATTATTAGTATTTAACATAGTATTTAGACAACAATATAGTTTCGATATAGTTTCGAGATATGAATCGAAAATGGCGCTATTCACTTTTTAATAATTGGAATAGGATAGAGACAGCTAGACACTGGCTAATATGTCATAATGATGTAATATAATCTACTAACCTATTGAGAGCTTGTCTTATCGGGGTACTGTGCATTTACTGCTGCTAACAATAAAAGTGTGAGGATCAGTAACGAGACCAAAGAGCACATCAGACTTTGATGCCAAGGGAAGTGGAAAATCGTAAATCCCTCTAAGAGAATGTAAAATGATGTCTTTTCTCGGCCACGGGTTCATCGTTCGCTTTATATTCGACCCACGTTGCCCTAAGCTTTTACTACCTCGCGACAATAAGTACCACCGATTCTTGCATGTACGCTGCATTCGCACATCGTGTTACTGAGGAGCGTTTTACGAGCATCGGAATCGCTTTATTTGCCTAGGGTACTTACACCGGTGTGTGCGAATGTTTGAATTTATCAAGGCAAGGAACGTAAGACTAGTTCTCAAAGACGCCTGTCGTTCCACTTAGCTGGGAGGAATCTGCTTTTGCGCTTAACTTCAACTTCCGTAATATCTCCTTGTTGGCAAAGTTATGCTGAGACCGGAAACTGCTGCTACTGGATTTAGTATCCGTGATTTCATTTAGATGGATAAATTTACGTGCAGCTGATATACGAGGTCTGTCCGGAAAGTATCCGACACCCTGATCTACCCACCTGAAAATTCTTGTGCCAGGAACCTCGGAGGATCCTGGGCATGTTGCTGGACGCGATCCTGCACACGAATCTGCGCAAGGAACCTTGAAGGTTTTTGTGCAGCAATTTGACGAAGGAAACTGTACATGATCCTGCAATGGAACCTGCGCCGACAAAGGAACCTTTAAATTATCGAGTAGAGGTTACTGTATAGAAAGCCGACCTGAAAACTCATGTCGCGTGCAGCTATAAAGTTGCTTTCTTCTTATTCCCTTGAAAATCAAACTCACTATCGAGAGAGCCAAGCCACTAGCGAACCCTCGCGGATCAGCCTGTGATCACTCTCTGAAGGAACCTGTACAGGATCATTTAAAGGTTAGCTTGCATACAAGTTCCTTTGCAGGATCATGTACAGTTTCCTTCGCCAAATCCCTGTACTGGGAACATCAAGATTACCTCCACAGGTATGTGTGCAGATTCGTGTGCAGCAACATGTCCAGGATCCTCCGAGGTTCCTGTACAGGAATTTTAAGCTGAATAACTTTCTACCTAGGTGTGCTATTGTCTGTTGTTATAGGTATTTGCCACTTAGGAGATATCTCTGTGAGGCCCCTTTCTAAGTGACACGAGCCTGCGAATCTTCAGTCGACTAGTGTACGCAGTTGCGTAAACGTCTGACTAGGTACGCTTCGTAATTCGGGATGACGGAACGCACCGAACGAAGAGAGTGCATTAAATTTGGCCGAAAACTTGGTTATTCATGTTCGGAAACCATCGTTATGATTCGGAAAGTATATGCAGTGATCAGTGAACGTGTGATACCCCAATTATAAATAGGGCAAGACCTCAGGATTCCAAAAACTATTGTTTCGGAAATCTTGAGCCAAGGATAAGGCCTGTTTTGTGGAAAAGGAGCGACTGGGTCCTTCACCACGGCAACGCGTCTGCCGATTCATCTGGATGTTTCCCAAATTGAATTCTCTGAAAGGAAAACGATTTCAAGATGTAGATGAAATAAAACAGAATGCGACCAAGCTTCAGCCGCGTGGCGTCGCTTATACGTGAGTGGCGTGGCGTATCCAGTGGCTTAGAGGTGGAGGGGATACATAGGTTGGAAAGAGAAGGCGGATACCACTCTCGGACTCCTCGCTTACTCCTGTGTATCCCCTCCACCTCCAAGGCGCAAGATAGGCCGCGCCACTCACGTATAAGCGACGCCACGCCGCCGAAGCTTGGTCGGTGGAACTGTACTCATAGGCACACAATTGCAAAGCAGACTATGGTACTCTTTACCCCGATTCACAGCAGGGCAAAAATGTTGTTTCTATACCGAGGGGAAAATAACTCCTTAAAATCCGGTTCATGAGTGGTGGATAGTTAAATTTTCAACCAAACTGATGAATCTTCAATAAAAATAAATAAATTAATAAGTAAATTTCAATAAAGGACAAAAATCTCATCTAAAACAAGAGTTTTTAAGTCATTGAGATGAATTTTTAAAATAAGAAGTTGAAATTATAACCAAAATATGAATTTTTTACCATAATGATTGAATTTTGTACTGAAAAATACGATTTTTCAGCAAAGTAAAAGCATTTTGCACTGAAATATCAATGTTGTAGTAAAAATAAAATATATCTACATTTCTAGGAAGAAAAATTCATTTTCAACACAAAAAAACGAATTTTCAACAAAATTTGTTAAATTTTGAACCACAGAAATTTACTTTAACTAAAATAATGCATCTTCAATGAAAAAATCAATTTTTAACTAAATAGTTAGATTTTTAACCCAGAAGATGAATTTTCCACTAAAAAAAGACAAATTATCAACCAAATAGATGAATTTTCAACTAAAAAAGATAAATTTTCAACAAAAAAGATTAAGCGTCCATAAGAAAAAAAATATTCGACGAAAAATAGAATTTAGTTACATTTTTAGTTAAAAATAAAATTTTCAATAAAAAAATTGATTTTCAAGCAAAGAAATCAAATTTCAACCAAAAAGATTAATTTTCTACCAAAAAAGAATAATTTTTAGCAAAACACATGCATTTTGAACCAAATTCTTTTTCAATGAAAATTTATTTATTCCATTTCAGGTTAAAAATTCATCTTTTATAGACTTGAAATTCAACTAATATGTTAAAAATGTATGCATATTGTTGAAAATTCGCTGTTTTGAAAAAAAAAATATAATTACTTGAGTAAAAATCAAAATCTATTTTTGGTTGCAATATCAACTATTATATTTTCATTGAAAATTCATCTTTTTAGGTACACAATTAAACCCTTATCATTGAAAGTTGAACTACTTTATTGAAAATTCATTCCTTTGTTTGAAGATTCATGATTTTAGTAGAAAATTTATATCTTTGGTATCGAAAATTTGTCTTTTTTCTTGTAAATTCATCAATTAGGTAAAAAAATTAAACTATGTGGTAGGAAATTTACCTGTTCTGTAGAAAATTCACTTTTTTTTTGAAATTCATTTCTTCCAGGGAAAATTTAACCACATATTCCATTTATCTTGAAAAATTATTTTTTAGTTCAGAAATTCACCTATTTGGTTCAAAATCTCTATAGTTTGTTAAAATTTTTTTTTTTAGAAAAGTAATCTTCTAGGTTCAAAATTAAACGTTTTGGTTAGAAATGTATTATTTTGCTCAAATTTATTTTTTTGTGTGTTGAAAACTAATTTTTTTAACCTAAAATATAACTATTTCACTAAAAATGAACTTTTTAGTTGAAGTTTTATATTTTTGGTTTTAAAAATCAACTCTTTTTTAATAGAGAGCTCGTCGTTTTTCTCGAAAATTCAATAATCAGGTGGAAAGTTCAACTATTTGGTTGAACATTTCTTTAGTTTGTTGAAAATTCGTTCTCTTTTGTTGAATAGTGATCTTCTGGGTTAAAAAATCAACTTTTTGGTTAAAAATTTATGTATTTTGTTGAAAATTTCTTTTCTTGGGCTAAAAACTAATTTTTTAACTTAAAATATAACTACTCGATTCAAATGGAACTTTTTTTGCTGAAACTTCGTATTTTTATTTTGGAAATTAAACTGTAGAAAAAATATAAAATATATATATATATATATATATATATATATATATATATATATATATATATATATATATATATATTAACTTATAGAAAATTCGTCTTATTTTCTTGAAAATCAAATAGTTAAAATGAAAATTTAACTGTTCAATTTTTTATTAGAAGTTGATCTTTTTGGTTCAAAAAATCAATTATTCGGTTGAAAATGTATGTACTTTGTTGAAAATTCTTTTTTTTTGTAGAAAATTAATCATCTTGGTTGAAAATTCAACTATTTCATAAAAAAATGATGAATTATGTCTTTTCCAGTAGAAAACTAATCTTCTTTGTTCAAAATTTATTTCTTCGATTGAAAATGTAATTATTTCATCGAAAATTCAACTGTTTTGTAGAAAGCTGGCCTTTTTAGCTTTAAAATTCCCTTGTTTGGTTCAAAATTGATGTATTTTGTTGAGAATTAGTATTTTATACTAGAAAATTAATCTTTTTTTACTTAAAAATTCTACATTTTGGATGAATTTTTGGTTGTTTATTGACTGAAAAATCTATCTTTGTTGAAGATGCATGTATTTTTTTTAATTCATTCTTTTTTTTATCGAATTCAACTGTTTCTGATAAAACATGAATATCTTCCCTTGGTTAAAATATCAGCTTAGAATATTTTTTTTTATGCGATTCAATCTTTTTTGGTTGAATATTCGCACCTCCTGTTTGGAAATTGAACTACATTGTTAATTAATAAGAAAGAGTAAGATTTGACCAAACTCTCCTCTTCCAAATCGTCTTACGGTATTTTTGGATGACCTACAAATATTCAAATTTAGTCGGCAAAATAAATAAGGTCTGATAAAATTAGGGAGTTGAAATTTTTCAACGGAATTACGAGGTCTTAATTACTTTATGTACCTGATGAGATTAGATGAGATTAAGGCCAGCGAGCACGAGATTGAGGAGAGCAAGCACGAGATGAAGGCGAGCGAGCACGAGACGAAGGAG
>CAKNYM010051495.1:58342-72460 GCA_932195095.1 Andricus curvator
AGCACGAGATTAAGGCGCGCGAGCACGAGATTAAGGCGAGCGAGCACGAGATGAAGGCGAGCGGACATGAGATGAAAGAGAGCGAGCACGAGATTAAGGCGAGCGAGCGCAAGATTAAGGCGAGCGAGCACGAGACGAAGGAGAGCAAGTACGAGATGAACGCGAGCGGACACGAGATGAGAAAGAGCGAGCACGAGATGAAGGCGAGTGCGTAGCGCGAGCCGAGGACAAGTGTTTCACTCATCTAAGTTCTATTTTAAAAGTTTCCCATGTGAGGCATTATTTCTTCGGTTTAAGGTAGTTTAGTATGACGTACATTCACAAGATGTATACAATATGCATGACCTGTAGGAGAACGTGCTGGGAGCGAACCGCTGCACCTTATGAATTTCCATCATGCACATAATCAAGAACTGTTTATTGACTCTGTTTTCATACCCAACTTCGTATCGAGTAAATAATTACTGGACTAGCACACATAACATTCCGCATGCAAGTTACATAGTTATTCTAATTACAAGCTTCAGCTGATTAATAACGTAGTTAGTAAATACAAGGTATCATTTACTGAAATTTCTGAAGATAATTAAATTAGGCGAAGCGTGGTAAACTACTAGATTTAGAGTAGGGTCTTAAAAAAATGCATTGGATTTTTTTAATTTTCAAAATTTGGACCCCACTTTCCCCCCGCGACCCATAAAAAAATTGTGAGGTTCTTGTAAAAATAAACACTACGGTGCACAGTTTGACCAAAAGCGTTTTTTGTGGACAAAAGTCTGTCTACAAGCCAATTTTAAATTGTTTTTGATATTCTTTTTTTTATTGAAAATTGACGTAAGGCTTCCAGATATAACGAGTTAGTGCAAAAAATTTACTTCAAGCAAAAAATTCTTTATTTAATAACAAAGTAAAAAGTATTTTGTTCCTAACTTTTCAGATGTATGTTTTTGTTCAAGATCTTCCAATTGACTAAAGGAGAGCTGAAGTCAGCGTCTTGTGATATTTTTAACAGAGGACCTTCTTCAAACGGAACAAAAAAAAATATTACAAATACAAATTGAAAATTTTCCAATTTATTTACTTATTTTTAACAAAAAATTACTTTTTCATCATAAAAAAAGGAATTTTTAACAAAATACTTGAATTTTCAACAAAATAATTAAAAATTTAACAAAATAGTTTAATTTTAAACTTTAAAAAATGGATTCTCGACAAAAAAGTGCAATAGTTCCTATTTCAATAAAACAAGAATAAATTGTATTAGAAAAAACGAATAAGAAACACAAAAGGATGAATTTTCAAGAGATAAAGTTTTTTCAGTCATAGAAGAGAAAAATTTCATCTGAATTTTTAAACAATTAAGCCAAAAGGCGAATTTTCTGTACAAAAATTGAATTTTCAACCAGAAGACATGAATTTTTAGCAAAAAAATTCAGTTTTAACCATAAAATATAAATTTTTAGTAAAAAATTTATTTTGAACGAAACTGTTGCATTTTTACACAAAAAATATGAAATTACAAATAAGCAACATTATTTTTCTACCCAAAATGGAGAATTTTCAACTAAAAAATATCAATTTCAAAAAAATCAAAAGTTACATTTTCATTTAAAAAAATTAATTTTAAATTAAAAAAAAAACGAATTTTCAACAAAATAGGTAAATTTTCAAACAAAGATATAAACCTTCATTAAAAAAAATCAATTTTCGAAAAGAATTTTAACTTTTGCCCACGTAGTTAAACTTTTAATTAAAAGAAATCAATTTTCTATTAAAACAGATGAAGTTTTGAATCAAAAAGACAAATTAAAAAAAATAGAGAAATTTTGATCCAAAAATGATTTCAGTTAACTATTCAACATCAAAACATGAATTTTGAACAAGAAGTTGAATTTTAAACCAAAAAAGGATGAATTTTTAGCAAAATTGTTAAATTTTCAACCAAATATGTATGTTAGTTGCCTTTTTTTCTAAGCAAGATGAAATTTTTACTGAAACCGATACATTTTTAAATTAAGAAGACAAATTTAAAAACAAAATAGTTAAATTTTCATCCAAAAAAAGATTTCAGTTGACTTTTCAAAACTGCAACATGAAATTCAAACAAAAAGTAAATTTCCTACGAAAAATGTTACTTTTGAATAAACTTGTAGAATTTTCAAACGAATAATAAAATTTAGAAGTAAAAGGAGAAGCAACTGCAAAAAAAGAAATAGAAATACAAGACAAATAAGTTACTAACAATTACTATCAGGGTTACCGCAAAATTCCATTTTAAAAATTCCCTAATTTTTTCTATGATAAATTTTTCATTTTGAATTGTTTAAACAATTATTATTTGTTTGAACAATTTTTTTTTCGCCGTGAAATCATGAAAAGTTATTATTTTCTGGGTCAAATGACACATTTGATGAATTTTAAGAATATTTGTTCAAGATATTTAGTAATTATTTAAACTATTTTTATTTGCCTGAACAATTTTTCCCTATAAATCGTAACAAAATATTATTTTCTGAAATGAATGACATAATCAAAGAATCTTGAGAGTAATGTCTTTTTTCACGATATTTGGAAATTATTTAAACAATTTTTATTTGTTTAAACAATTTTTTCCTTGTAAATCCTGATAAGTTACTACTTTCTGGAATCAACAACGCAGTTAATAAATGTTAAAACTGATATTTTTTATTAAAGGCAGTATACATTTATTTAAACCATTTTCATTTTTTTAAACAATGTTTGATGTTTAAACAATTTATCATTATTCCTAAGAATATTCTCTTTGCTCGATGGTAGAATGTTGCGGGTTTTTCTGAAATTTGTAACTATTTGTGAATTTTTCACTTAGAGTGACTCAATAATTATTTGAGTTGAGCAAAAATAATTGTTCAAACAAATTATTATTGTCAATAACTATCTTTATCTATATTAATGCCAGATAGTTGCGGTTTTTTCTGAAATTTTTAACTTTTTGCCCACTTTTTACTTAGTGAGGTGATAATTAATGCAAGTTAATAAAAATAGTTGTTTAAACAATTCATTATTGCTTTTAACTTTTTTCTCTTAGATAAGTGCTAGAAAGTTGCGGTTTCCTCTAAAAATTTTTACTTTGCTTTGCCTTTTTAGTTATGAACAAATGATAAATAAACATTAGAGAGACACATATTTTAAAAAATCTCTTTCTTTTTTGTAGATATATTTTACTGGAGGGGGGGCGGATATCAAAATATGCAAGATGATTTTTTTCGTTCAAAATAATTTTTTAAACATTGTGAGAAGAGGAAGAATAATTCACTTAAAAAATTAAAATACTATTTGAAAAATTATTTTTGTTGAGGTTCACTTATTATTTGTTCATAACTAAAAAGTAAAAGCAAAACTAACGATTTGAGAGAAAAAGCAACTTTCTAGCATTAATCTAAGAGAATATAGTTATAAAGAATAATCAATTGTTTGAATAAGCATGTTTCTTAACTTGCATTAATTATTGCCTCACTAAGTGAAAAGTGGACAAAAAGTTTAAGAGTTTAGAAAAAACTGCAACCTTTTAGCACTTGTCTAAGAGAATATTGTTCTAAACAATTATAAATTGTTTAAACAACTATGTTTGTCAACTTGCATTATTTATCACTTTACTAAGGAAGAGGTTGGTAAAAAGTTACACATTTCGGAAGAAACCTCAACTATATTACATTAATAAAGAAGAAGACAGTTATAAACAATAATAATGTGTTTAAATAATTATTTTTGCTAAATTGAATTAATTATGAACTGACCCTATGTGAAAAGTGGAAAAATAGTTGTAAATTTCAGAAAAAAACGCAACTTTCTATAATTATTCAAATTGAATATTATTAATAATAATATATTCTTTGAACAAATAATTTTGTCAATTTTAATTAATTATCTAACTCACTCCAAGTAAAAAGTGAACAAAAAGTAGAAAAATAAAGAAAAAACTCAAATTTTCTAACATTATTCTAATAAAATATTATTAACAATCATAATAAATTATTTAAACAATTATGTTTGTTAACAATAATAACTTTCACCTCTTTTTAATTGAAAATTAGACAAAAAGTGGAAAGTTTTTGTAAAAACCGCGACTTTCTATCTCCATTCTAAGAGAAAATTGCTAAAAACAATAATAAATTCTTTAAACAATTTATTTGAACATCTAATTATCAGTATGAAGTAGTATTTTATGTATTAGAAATAATTTGCATTGAAAAAAAACGGAAAAAATCAGAATTAGCACCAAAAACTCGCAAAAACCATGTTTTTACTTATGGGGTTTTTTGAGACCCTAAAAAACAGACTCATGGGGGTTATATTTAAAAAGTAATATCTCTCTCGTGGAGAGAGAAGTTGAGTTTCAACACGATTCAGCTAACATTAAGGATTCCGAATAAAATTTACAAAAACTTCTTTTTTTCTTATGGGAAATTCGTCTTAAATTTCATGGGGCTTGCGCCATCTCTCAATATCATTTTTTTTCAAACAAAAAAAAATGGATGTATTTTTGTGTGGATTCGAACAAATTTCCGGGCTTTATTCATAAAAATTCGGAAAAAAAATTTTCGGACCACCCTACTGTACACTGCCTAAACGCGACGTAGATCGTTCTGAAATGCTAGCGTCGAAATAAAAAGCCCCTAGTAAAGATTTAACACAGGTTAGGGAGCACTAAATAAATACACTCCAATTTTCTTCAAATTTATACAGTACACTTTTTTCATAAGTTAGAAAAAAATTATCAAGGTGCACCGTAACTTTTTAAACTAGCTGTGAATTCGATCTCGAGTGTAAGCAAATGTATTTGCTTCCTCATAGAGGAAGCATTAGTTATTTTTTTCAATAATAGACAAACCAGAGTCTTTATTTTGATCAATTTAAAAATACAAATTTACAAAAAATAGAAAATAATACAAAAAATTTTTTAAATACAAAGACAAATCAGACAAATCAAATTTTGTATTCGTAATGATAATTTTTCGAGCTGAAAAAGGGAAGGGAAAAGTTCTGTATTTACAAACAATTGTCAGAAATATTCTATTTGAAAATTTATGATCAAAAAGTCTTTTTTCTATTTCTGCTTCCACTTTGAATTATGTAGATGAAATAAGTTTTTCTGTTTGAAGCAGATGATTCATATATTATAAATGAGCATAACTTTCATAATCTTCAATAAAGTGTATTAATATTATAGATCAATCGATTTGCCTCGAATCAAGGAATCTTTTCCGCTCTTGCATCAATTTTGAATTATGTTAGTGAAAAAAGTTTTACTGTAAAAACCATGTTTTCAAATATCAGGCATCACCATAGCTCCATTACCCTTGAATCAACAGAACTTTTCTATTCTCGCATCAACTTTAAATTATGAGAAGGAGAAAATTTTTGCTATAAAAATCGATTTAAAAAATATAGCAAATACCATCACTTCCCTACTCTTTAATAAAATGTATTAATATTGTAGGTCAATCGATTCGTCTCGAACCAAGGAATCTTTTATATTCTTGCATCAACTTTGAATTATGTTGAAGAAAAAAGTTTTACTATACAAAACCGTATTTTCAAATATTATGCATTACCATAGCTTCCTTACTCTTCAATAAAATGTATGAATATCATAGGTCATTCGATTCTTCGCAAATGAACACATATTTAGTGTTCTTGCATCAACTTTGAATTATGTTAATGAAAAAAGTTTTACTATAAAAAAACCAATTTTCAAAATATATAAATTACCATAACTTCCTTACTGTTTAATGAAATGTATTAATATTTAGGTCAATCGATTCGTCTCCAACCAAGAAATCTTTTATGTTCTTGCATCAACTTTACCATTACAAAGCTTCCTCTATGAGGAAGCAAAATTGATGTTATTTGAACCACCCTACCTAACATAGATCCCTTGCAGGTGGGCTTGAACATTCAATTTGTTTTGCGTAATCTGAGGTTTCAACTGTATAATTATTTATTCAATTTGTGAAAATTAATTTAACAGGAAACTCTATTTATTGAATGAGTTGCACTAATTAATTGTGATTCGCAGATACACTGCAGTATTCTGCAATACAAATATCAGGTTAATAGCTTCGACCTGCTTTCCGTGTTCCAGTGCTGGTTGCGGGTGCCGGGAATGATTTCCAACCAAAAGAGAGGAGGACGGCTTTGGAGATGACAAGGCAGCTGCAGCGGGACGCAGGTAATGCATACTAGGTACATGGCGTAAAGTTTAATCCAATGAATTAATTATAAACTACGCTCGACATCTCGCACCCAGCGCCAGCAATTACCATGAATATGAACTACGCCCTTTCCTACTCTCTCGAGACGGTTCACTTTCCTGACGATAATATCGGTAATTTCATTTAGGATCGTGCGCTTACCTGCGCTACCTAGCCATGTGCGTATGTGTGACCTAACTCCAGATAGTCGCACACAGTTCCGGTCGAAGTATAAACGAGTTGGAAATTTGACGTTGCTGAACATAAACTTCGACAAGACTCGTTTAAAACTGTCAGGAACTTCCATAAAATGAATACAGAACCACAGAAAGCATACTCCAAAGTGGTTTAAAGAAAATTCCATGCGTTCATTTAGAATTGAGAACTATTTTATATTTCCAATGTACCGTAAAATAAGGCCAAGCGTCTCGTTTTTTAGAGCTTTTTACAATAAAGTGCAAGAAGGGATTGATTTTAGTTATTGATGACTTCAAGCGTATCCCATAAGGATGTGTATAGTCCACCAGAAGAATTGTGGGAGTTGGAAAAGGGGATGGTCTAGTCATACCGCATTTTATGGACGACTAGCCAAGTTTATCAAAACTATTGGACTGGCCATCCCGAATCTCGGGACGAAGCTACACTTCCATCTCATCAACCTTGCACATTTTACTAGCCATCTCAACCTCTAGTCCGCTACAATAAACTCAATGATACTCTTGCTTTCCCATCTACACCAAGTATACATGTGGATCGTTGTATACCAGAACCAATTATTTGTAATAAAGAATACTTTCCCTAAACATCAGCCAATTCCTAGAATACTATTTCTAACTAGTTTCAAAAGAAATCTTTTACTTCGCTACTTTCACCGTCAACTAACCCACAATACCTACTCCTGACCATAGTTCGAGTCAATTTCATATATCTTTTATGTCACATCCCTTTTTCTTTGTTCAGATACAAGTCCAATATCTAGCTTTCTCACGTGCATTGTACGCCTAACCCGATTATTTGTGACGAATAATCCCGATCCTAATTATAAGCCCATCAATTTCTTCCCGTTAGGATTCGATTTTGGATCTAGGAAATAACCTAGTGCCCTGTGAGTACATTCGCTTTGCACATCAACTGAAATCTCAGAGTAGAATGATTCTTTCCTTGGATCGTAAGTTCTTAGGATATTATTTAACCACTTTCAGAAGACATCTTTTACTTCGCTACTTTCACTTTCGACTAACCAACAATAATCTAAGAGACACAAATTCAGACTTCTTGAAATGCTGTTTAGGTCTCGGATTCATAATAATCAGACCGACTCTTTAGCTACAATGTGATACATAACCTACTCCTTACCATAGTTCGAGTCAATTTCATATGTCTTCTATGTCACATCCCTTTTTCTTTGTTTGGTTACAAGTAAAATATCTAGCTTCCTTACGTGCGTTGTATGCCTCACCCAAATATTTGTAACAAAGAATCCCATTCCCTAATGATAAGCCCATCAATTCCTTCCCGCTAGGATTCGATTTTGGATCTAGGAAATAACCTGGTGCCCTGTGAGTACATTTGCTTTGCACACCAACTCAAATCTCAGAGTAGAATGATTCTTTCCTAGGATCCTAAGTTCTTAGAATATTATTTAACCAGTTTCACAAAACATCTTTTACTTCGCTACTTTCACCCTCGAGTAACCAACGATAATCTAAGAGACACAAATTCAGACTTCTGGAAATGCTGTTTAGCTCTCGGATTCATAATAATTAGACCGACTCTTTAGTTACAATGTGATACATAACCTACTCCTGACCATAGTTCGAGTCAATTTTATATCTCTTTTATGTCACATCCCTTTTTCTTTGTCCAGCTACAAGTAAAATATCTAGCTTCCTTACGTGCATTGTACGCCTAACCCAATTATTTGTGACGAATAATCCCGTCCCTAATTATAAGCACATCAATTTCTTCCCGTTAGGATTCGATTTTGGATCTAGGAAATAACCTAGTGTCCTGTGAGTACATTCGCTTTGCACACCAACTCAAATCTCAGAGTAGGATGATTCTTTCGCAGGATCGTAAGTTCTTAGAATATCATTTAACCAGTTTCATAAGACATCTTTTACTTCGCTACTTTCACCGTCAACTAACCAACAATAATCTGCGAAACGCAAATGTAGACTCCTTAAAATTCTGTTTTGCTTTCGCATTCATAATAATTGCACTCACTTTTTAGCTACAATGTAATTCATAACCTTCTCCTGACCATAGTTCGATTCAATTTTATATCTCTTTTATGTCACATACCTTTTTCTTTGTCCAGGTACAAGTGAAATATCTAGCTTCCTCACGTGCATTGTACGCCTAACCCAATTATTTGTAACATGTACGCCTAAGCAAATTATTTGTAACAAAGAATCCCGTCCCTAATTATTAGCCAATCAATTTCTTCCCGTTAGCGTTCATATTTGGGTCTACGAAATCACCTGGTGCCTTGTGAGTACATACGCATTGTACACCAACTCAACTATTCAAATCTCCGAGTAGAATGATTCTTTCCCCAGGATCGCAAGAACGTAAAATATCATTTAACGATTTTCAGAAGATATATTTTACTTCACTACTTTCACCGTCAACTAACTAACAATAAACTGAGAGACACACATTCAGACTTTTCAAAATGCTGTTTTGCTCTCTCATTCATAATAATCAGACCGACTCTTTAGCCACCATGTGATTCATTACTCACTCCTGATCATAGTTCGAGTACAGGTTCGAGTTCAGGTACAGGTGAATTATCTAGCTTTCTTACGTGCATTGTGTCCCGCAATTCACTTTCCTTTAGTTCATTCGCACTTCCAGAATCCCAAATACTCTTCATTCAACGTCTGAAACTTTTCCGCGGGCATGTCTTTTGCCGACCAATGTGTCAATCTAATCCGAGGCTACGTTATTTTTTGCATTAGTCATTATCACCAACTCGATGCGAGAAATGCAATGTTACTAAAACTTGTGGCAACGTTAAATAATCTGCTTATTTTTACGTGATACATAACTACCTGGGAATAAGGCTTGCATTGAAAGGTATTAAACATTGAAATACCTAAGAATGCCGTTTCTGTCCTTTTTTGAATCCCCAACTAGGCAGTGTGAATATTGTATTCCAATGCCTTTTAAACCCGATCGGATCCGTCAAGCATAACCTGAAATAAATTAAAAACACTATTTTCGATTAAGGTATCAGAAGGCGCTTCAAAAGCCTAAAATTTACAAAATCTAGTAAGATTATGCATAAAAATACATCACTTTACCATGAAACTCTCGCTTTATTCAATTGTGATCAATTAGGAAAGTATAAAATCATGATAAACAATTTTTAAAAATTAGTTTTTATCAGGCTTACCTATGCCTTATCCAACCGGAGTTTGTCCTATGTGTACGTAACAAAAAAAAAAACACTTTCCTGAAATCTGCAGCCTTTTAACCTTGACAATGACCCTTCAAAGTCATGTTCATGGTTTTCCAGTCTTTCACGTATATCGCGAATTGGTTTTGACGGATTTTAATCAACCTGCGGTCAAATTAAAGATCTCCTGAAAATACATTTAATAAATTTTTTCAACCATTTTTAGCGCGAAATTTAAATTTTGACATTCAAATATTTTAAGTCGAATTTTCTCGAAAACAAAAATACATACATTAGCGAAAAAAATTCACACAGTTTTCTTACATATCTAGTATTTATTATGAATTATTTGAGAGTTATTGAAGTGGTGAAACATGGTAGAAAAAATTGAAAACCGTTCTTTCATACGAATATCGGACTTCGAAGACCATAGATAACTATTTAAAAAAATTGACAAATAATAAGTGGCGGCCAAAGACAAAGAATATTTGAGACAGGAACCTCGCAAAAAGGGGGGGGGAGTGTGTTCCTCAGAGTAAAAAAAAAATTTGCAATTCATTGTTGGACCACCCTATTGGAGAATAAAGATTTCAAATATGCAAGATATTCACTTTAGTAAATCCAGTAGAAGATATAATTTGCATCCCAGTAGCAAACCAGTTGAATTTTCGAACAAATTATATGAACTTTTAACAAAATGTTTAAATTTTTAATTAAATGGTAGACTTTTTATAAACAAAAGAGTTTGGATTTCAACCAAAAACTGTTGAATTTTCAACCAAAAAGTTCAATTTTCAATTCAAACAGATGACTTTTTTGGAAGACAGTTAAATTTTCAATCCAAAACGATAAACTTTCTACCCAAAAAGATAAATTTTTTAACCAAAAAGACTAATCTTCAACAAAAAAATGAATTTTGAATGAAGAACTTCAACTTTCAACCAAGTAGTTGAATTTCCAATAAAAGAGAATAATTCTCAACGACAAATATCATTCATATTTTAACCGAACAAAGATTTTGATTTTAGATCATAAACAGTCGAATTTAAACGAAAAATATGATTGAATATTAGAAAATTGTTAAATTCAACAAAAAAAGATCAACTCGCAAAAAAGTAGTTGAATCATCAACCAAAACAGAATACTTTTTAGCCAAACAGTTAAATATTTAACCAAAAAAGATCGAATTTCTACTAAAAGAGATGAATTTTCTAATTAAAAGGACAAATTAAAAGAAAAAGTTGATTTTTCATCCAAAAAATATGAATTTTTAACGAAAAAGTTTATTTTCACCCAAATAGTTAAATTTCCTACCAAACGGTTGAACTTTCAACCCGAAAATATGAATTTTAAAAAAGTTAATTTTTAACCAAATAGTTTAATTTTCAAGCGAATTGATGGATCTTCAGTAAATGAAATGATTTTTTGTCAAAATAAAATTTAAACAAAATAGTTAAATCCTCAACCAATAAAATGAATGTTAAATGAATTAATTTATCTTTAAACCAAGTCGTTAAAGTTTCTACCAAAAAAGTTTTCTCATCGGAAAACCTATTAGTTGAGTTTTAACTGAAAAGGATCAATTTCAACCAAAACAGAATAGATCAATTTTCAGTTTAAATAAATATATATCAAACTGAAACGAACGAAAATTTTCAACAAAATAGCACAATCTTCAATCGATGAAATTAATTTTTAATAAATTCGTTCAACTTCCGACCAAGTGTTGTAGTTTCAACCCAGAAAGATGAATTGTCAATGAAAAATTTAATACACTTAACTCTCGACATAAGAACCCCCGATTTAAGACATTCCTAGATTTAATGTATTTGGAAGTTTTGGGATGATGGGATCCGCGGGATCGAGAGAGAGAGAGAGAGAGAGAGAAAGAGAGAGAGAGAGGGAGGGAGGGAGGGGCGATGTTCAATCAAGCGTGACAAACATCATGAAGGCCGCACTCTAAGTGCATTAGTCGCATCAGGTTGCGTCATGCGTCCAAATCAAATATAAATTGTTCATGCACCCCTGCCTATTTACGTTTTGATTCCCCCGATTTAGGATCAAGGCCACTGCAAGCCATGTCCGAAACCGTTGCACAGTGGGCTGAATCCGGAATTTACTATTCAAAATCACCTACAGCCTACAATTCTTAACCGATTTTCCATTTTTTTTCAAGAATTGATTAGCGATAGTTGCACAAGAGCGTCTATGGATTAGATACTTTGATTGATTTGAAGGTAAGAAGTAAGAATTATAAAATGTCTTATTTTCGCTCTTTGTTTATTTATATAAAAAATAGAAAATGTCGAAAATTAAAAAATCTAATTCATAGACGTTCTTGTGCAACTATCGCTGATCGCTTAAAAAAAATTGAAAATCGGTTAAGAATTGTAGGCTGCAGGTGATTTTGAATAGTAAATTTCCGATTCAGCCCACTCTGCGTTGGTATATCTTTAACCCTTTGCGGCGCTCATTTTTTTATCAAACAAATTTTACTGTTATATGCACCTTAGGGGGTTTTCGGGGTCGCTGATCACGAATCTAAAGTCAGTTTCCCAAAATTCAATATGGCCGATCCAATATGGCGGAAGAGTTTTTTAAAAAGTTCTGAGATTTTCGTGAAACTTTTTACTCGGGAGTTTTCGAGGTCGATGATTACAAATCTGGATCCCGATTTGCAAAATTCAAAATGGCGGGCCCAATATGGCGGACGAATTTTCACAAAATTAATGGATTATCATGAAACTTAGCATCTGGGGGTCTGGCGGGTCTCTGATGACATATCCAAAGTCAGATTTCCAAAATTCAAAATGGCGGATCCAATATGACGGACGAGTTTTTTAAAAAGTTGTTAGATTTTCATAAAAATGTTTACTCTTGGGTTTTCGGGGTCGCTTTTTACGAATCTGGATCCCGATTTGCAAAATTCAGAATAGCGGATCCAATATGGCGAATTAATTTTCAAAAAAATAATGGATTATCATCAAACATAGCATCTGGGGGTCTTGCGGGTCTCTGATAATGAATCTAAAGTCAGGTTTGCAAAATTCAAAATAGTGAAACCAATATGGCGGACGATTTTTTTAAAAAGTTCTTAGATTTTCGTGAAACTTTTTACTCGGGGGTTTTCGAGGTCGATGATTACGAATCTGGATCCCGATTGGCAAAATTCAAAATGGCGGATCCAATATGGCGGACGAATTTTCAAAAAATTAATGGATCATGATGAAACTTAGCATCTGGGGGTCTTGCAGGTCTCTGATGACGAATCTAAAGTCAGATTTCCAAAATTCAAAATATCGGATCCAATATGGCGGACAAGTTTTTTAAAAAGTTATTGTCAGGTTTTTATAAAACTTTCTACTCTGGGTTTTGAAGGTCGCTGATTACGAATCTGGATCCCGATTTGCAAAATTCAAAATGGCGCATCAAATACGGCAGATTGATTTTCAAAAAATTAATGGATTATCTTGAAACTTAGCATCTGGGGGTCTTGCGGGTCTCTGATAACGAATCTGAAGTCAGGTTTGCAAAATTTGAAATGGTGGATCCAATATGGCGGACGAGTTTTTTTTTTAATTGTTGAATTTTCATAAAACTTGTTACTCGATGTTTTTTGAGGTCGCTGATTACGAATATAAAGCCTAATTTACAAAATTCAAAATCGCGTATCCCAAATGGGGGACAAATTTCCAAAACATTAATGGATTATCATTAAACTTAGCATCTAGAGGTTTTCCGGGTCTCTGAGAACGAATATAAGGTCAGATTTCCAAAATTAAAAATGGCGGATCCAATATGGCGGACAAATTATTTAAAAAGTTTTTAGATTCCCATAAATCTTGTTACTCGAGGGTTTTTGAGGTCGCTGATTTTGAATTGTTAATTTTGTAAGTTAGGTTAACCAAGAAAAGAGAAAGAAGGAATTAGTAGTGTACCAGGTCCACGTCGTTAGTTCTGGGTAGTGCTAAGAGTAAGCTGGGATTACCTGAAAGTCTTTTTCGAGAATCGATGTCTCTGTAGCTACAATCTGACTTCAGATTCGTTATCAGAGACCCCAAAAAGCCCCAGATTCCAAGTTTTATGAAAATCCATTAATTTGGTGAAAATTTGTCGGCCATTTGGGATCCACCATTTTGAATTTTGCAAACTGGGCTTTATGTTCGTAATCAGCGACCTCAAAAACTCTCGAGTAACAAGTTTTATGAAAATTCCACAACTTTTAAAAGAACTCGTCCGCCATGTTGGATCCGTCATTTTGAAATTTGGAAATCTGACTTTAGATTCCTGATCGCCGAAACTCAAAACCCCCAGATGCCAAGTTTCATGAAAATCCTTCAAGTTTTTGAAAAATCGTCCGCCATATTGGATCCGCCATTTATAATTTTGGAAATCTGACTTTAGATTCGTAATCACCAACCCCCAAAACCCTCATATGTCAAGTTTCATGAAAATCCTTCAAGTTTTAGAAAACTCGTCCGC
>CAKNYM010051495.1:72470-139192 GCA_932195095.1 Andricus curvator
TCATGAAAATCCTTCAAGTTTTAGAAAACTCGTCCGCCATATTGGATGCGCCATTTATAATTTTGGAAATCTGACTTTAGATTCGGGATAACCAACCCCCAAAACCCTCAGATACCAAGTTTCATTAAAATCCTTCAATACGTCGTTCAAAACTTAATTCTTTCGTAAAAAAGACAGATTTTCCAAATTTGTTTATTTATAACTATATATAATTTTACACAATACGTTCATCAACATATTTAAAAAAATTCTACATTGCTTCAAATACAATATCAATAAGAAATTTTTGTTACTACTTCAAAAACATTGAATCTAGAGAAAAAAGTTGTGAATAAAAAAGGTGGTTATCTGGGTTACCACTGCGCCTCATAGGGTTAACTGAATAGTAGAATCTTTAATCAAATGAG
This sequence comes from Andricus curvator, assembly GCA_932195095.1. Lineage (NCBI taxonomy): Eukaryota > Metazoa > Arthropoda > Insecta > Hymenoptera > Cynipidae > Andricus > Andricus curvator. The sequence continues at coordinate 72,878 of CAKNYM010051495.1, forward strand.
ATAAATTCTGAACGGAAACTATAATAGTAATCTTATCAGTTAAAAAGTGATAACTTTAAAAAAAAAGTTGAATTGTATTGGGGGGGGGGGGAATTCTTTAAATAGAGTAAAAGAGGAGGTATTATATAATGATACTTGCAGGTAGCTTTGGTTTTATTTTCGAATTGTTAGAAATGTAATTCGTCAGTAAGTCAAGTCATTTGAAATTTAATATTGGAGAGGGATCGATTTTCAGCCAAGAATTTGTTTCCAAACATTCTCACTCTCTCTCTCTCTCTCTCTCTGAAAATTTGTTTTACAGTACTTTCAGGCAATTAAAGCAGATATATTAATTATTGAAACAGCCGTGCACTAATTAGTGGTCGGGACTTCCAACAGAGTTGTCGGATCAAGTTTCCGCATATCTGAGTAAAGTCGCACAAACTGACGTGGAAGTATGGCAATCCTCTCATAATCCATCCTCCAAATTACGAAAGGAATACCGAATAGTTACGTACTCTCGGGAATGGTTAATAGGGAGGTCTAAAATATCGTATTTTACCATTTTGACCATTCCCAGATAATAATTTGCTCACACCTTACTCGCATGGTGTTTGCACGCGTGTCGAACGATCGGCACGATGTGAGGGCAAGAGTGCAGACATATGTGTCCTCATATGCGTCGCATATGCGCCGCACGCGTGTCGGCACGTGCTAGCATGCACGTGTTTTGAGTTATAATTGTTGAAAACAAGATGTTAAAAATAACATAAGTAACAGGAAACATTGTATGGCGTTTTTAAGAAGAGTGTCCTGTGTTGAAAGTCTTTCTTTCACAACTCATTTTTTAGTTTTAGTTTTTCTTCTAGTTGTATATTTTTCTTTATTTTTATCATTTGACTATAAAATACTTATGGTGCGTTTTCACGGAGCTAAAACTTTAGAGTTCAAAAAATTATTTTTAAACAATTACAACTCTTGCCGACTTTGTTCTTTGCCTCAAAATTTGTTTATACTCCAAGCTAATTTTCCGAACCGAAACCCAAGAAAAAATGTTTATCTAATTTGAACAAAAATAATTATTCACTTCAGCGCACGCTATATGCCGACATCTTGCCCTAAGGACCTGACGAGCATGATAGACGCACGATGTGCTGCATATCATGCAGACCGTGTGCGGGCACTATGCGGGATTACTTATTACCCTCAGAACGTGCTGTCACTGTGCTTGCATTGTTGCCGACACATCGTGCTTGCACGCCATGCGCCCATGTGCGTCCGCATGCATTGTTATCTGGGTTCTGCCCCAGAAAATGCATCTTCATAGTGGAAAAAATTTTGTATTTTTTTGAGATTTAAAAAAGAAATACTGTTAAAGGTGGTAAAAATCAGATACTTCAGACCAAAAGACTTCATTTGTTGGATCCTTTATTCCAATTCATCGAGTTTTCGAAAACTTATAGTTTTCCTCATCAGGATACAAGTTATTGCATAGAGAAGTTTATAAACATCATCATCACATATAAAGCAGTTTTCCCATTTTTCTATAAAAAATTATGGAAAAAAATTGATATAAAAGTTTTGAATATAAGTGTAACACAAAAGTGAAAAAGTGAGGTTAAGAAATGTAATTGATGTATTTACCTTTAGGATCTTCCTTTCAGGTTGCATTTCCAGTTAAAAATTTTCAACTTTATGTTGATTTTTAAACAAAATTAGATAGAAAATTGCTAAATTTTAATTAAAATTAATAATTTAGTAAAAAGCATTGTGTAAACCAGACCCATGCCACTTCTCTGTGGAGGCCTGTGGAAAAATTGTCGTCAGAGTTGACGGTCACCGTGTGGCGGCGCCAGCTATGCAGTTGGCCTAGAATTCAAATAATGCAAGACGAAAGTGTAAAAAAAAATGTTTGTTAAATAAAAATAATTTTCTGATAGTTCTGGGTGAAAGATCTTTAAGATTTTTTAAATCTTTTGAGTTAAAAATAATTTGCCAAAATCGTAAAATTTACTGCTTTTATACGTAAATCCCAATGCATTCCTAATAACTACAAAAAATTATTATTCATGCGCAATCAAATTAGACATATAATTATTTGTGTGATTTTTAAGTATATGAAAAGAAAATAGTCTAAATTTCATAATATTTTTTATTATATTATATAATATAATATTTACTTTATTTATTTATTAATTTAAATTGATTTTGGATTTTCAAATATTCTAATAGACAAATTATGTGTTTTGATGAACTTCTTGAAAAGGGGGTAGGTAAAATTAATAAAATAATACGTAATTTATAGAATGAAACATTTTTGTATGCATACATATGTTTTTAGTGAAAGTTAAGTATTGGACATACCTATGATTTCACCGAAACAACAAATTAATAACAATTTTTTAATAGAAAATAACCAATTTTACAAAGATTTTACGGATTTTTAAGATTCAAAAAAAGCGTGCACACCAGATTAAAAAGATTTCACAACAATTTTACAAAGATTTCAAAACTTTCAAAAGATTTGAAGGATTTCAAAGAAAAAAAAGCACACTATATTTCAAAGATTTCAAAACAATTCGAGGATTTGAAACGATTTCAAAAGGTTTCAAAACATTTTCGAAGATTTTAAAAGGTTTCAGAAATATTTCAAATAATTCAATAATTTCAATGAATAAAAAATATTTCACAAAAAAAGATTTAAGGAAGACTTCACAAAATTTTTTAACGATTTTAAGGATTTTGAAGATTTTAAAAAGGGTAAAGTAAAAAAATTTCAAAACATCTCAAAGATTTGAAACGATTTCAGAAAGTTTTTGAAGATTTCAAAAGATTGCACAAAGATTTCGAATATTTTAATTATTTCAAAGTAATACAGAATATTTCAGAAAGATTTCACAAATATTTTGAAGATTTCATAAAAAATTTATAAAGATTTCAAAAGAATGCAAGAATTTCAAATATTTAAAAAAGGATACAGTCCACCAGATTTCAAAGTTTTCAAAACATTCGAAAGATTTCAAACGATTTCCAAATTTTTTAGAATATTTCAAAATATTTTACAAAGATTTTAAATAATTCAATGATTTTAAACCAAGAAAAAATATTTCAGAAAGATTTCACAATTATTTCAAAATATTTCACACAAATTTGAAAGATTTTAAGGATTACAAAGATTTACAAACGACGTGTACTAGATTAAAAATATTTCACAAAAATCTTGAAGATTTTATAAACATTTCAATGAGATTTCAATACATTCAAAAGATTTGAAGGATTTTGAAGATTTTAAAAAGGGTATAATAAAAAAAAATTCATAGCATTTCAAAGATTTGAAACAATTTCAAAAATGTTTAGAAGATTTCAAAAGATTTCATAAAGATTTCGAATATTTTAATTATTTCAAAGTAATACAAAAGATATCAGAAAGGTTTCACAAATATTTTAAAGATTTCCTAAAAAATGTATAAAGATTACAAAAGAATGCAAGAATTTTAAAGATTTCAAAAAGGATACTGTACACCAGATTACAAAGATTTCAAAACACTTCAAACATTTTAAACAATTTCAAATATGTCAAAGAATTCGGAAGGATTTAAAAATATTTCAAAGATTTCAAAAAGGTTACAGTACACCATATTTCAAAACATTTCAAAGACTTTAAACGATTTAAAAAGGTTTCAACAAGTTTGTGAAGATTTCAAAAGATTTCAATGATTTCAAACGAACACAAAGAATTCATAAACAAAGTTTGAAGAAAGATTTCACAAATATTTCATAAAGATTTCAAAAAATTTCCCGAAGATTTCAAGGATTTCGAAGATTTTACAACATTTTTTAAAGATTGCAAAAGATTTCTCAAAGCTTTCACATAAATTACAAGATTTCAAAATATTTCAATGATTTAAAAAATTTCGAGGATTTCAAAGGCTTAACAAAGATTTAAAAATAACCCCAAAGATTTCATAAGGACAACTTAATATTATGTTCGCAAAAAATTAGGAATTGGTTTATGAATCTACTTTCTTTAGAAATTGTCGGCCAATAAAAAATGAAATGGATCATTTTCTTACATGTATAACAAAACGGTTATTTCATTATTTGATATAAAAAAAGGAGAACTGGAAAAACTTGACTTCTTGACCTGGAAAACCTGTAAAAGACCTCGAATTTTGTTCCGAAGAATCGCTGGACACATTGTATAACTAATTTTGAAAAAGAACTCGAGGTGAACTTTTGAAAAAAATAGTTTGGGTTTTCTTTATTTGGCAATAGCTATTTAGAGTTTAATGTTTCTCTTTTTCTCTTTAGGTAAAAGTTGCAATTCTTATTTAATTCTAATGCACTAGCGCTTATTTTATTCCTTAAAATATTCTCTGCAAATCTCATTCATACGATTTTAATTAAAGAGTTTTATTTATGAAAAGCTATTGTTTACAAAAATAACGATTTCATAATTTCTAAATAAAAGTTTTTCAATAAAAACCTACCAATTAGATATGCAGAGAATATTTTGAGGAATGAAATAAGCCCTGCAGCATTAGCATTAAATAATAGTTGCAACTTTTACCTACAGTGAGAGAGAAAAACATTAAACCCTAATAACTATTGTTAAATAAACAATGAAGATTGTGAAATATTTATTTCAAAAGTTCACCGCGAGTTCTTTTCTAAAATTAGTTATAATTAACAATAAAATATTTTCCTTGATTTTATAAATCATTTTTCACAACGTTTATTTTTTAGCTTGAAATAACATTAGTTCATGTTTAATTTAAAAACAAGTATAATGAAAATTCCCTTTTTGTCTTAAATCTTAAGCTTAGTTTCATGAAAATAGTTAGATAAAGAATCTGTAAATGTTTTAATTTTATTATTATTATGTGATTGAATAAATTCTATTGGATAATTATTTAAATAAAGAGTTTTTCTGATGAATTCAATATTTGACTTGTGGAATGATTCATGTGATAATTTAAGAGCTGCATCTATACGATTTTTAACTATAGAAATTTGTTGTTCTATTGGATGTTTAGAAAAAAATTTAAATATCTATCAGAATAAGTATCTTTAAAACACCAATCTGTAATGATATCACCTGAGTTTGTTTCTATAACATTAACATTTAAAAAAGGAATAGAATTATTACTTTTAATTTCATGTGTTTAAGTCTAGGATGATAAGAATTAAATTGATTTATAACATAAAGTAGTTTATTTGTCGGTAAAATAATAAAAGTATCATCAACATATCTAAAATATGTGTCAAGAAAAATCTAAATTTTTTATGACATTGGATTCTAAATCTTGCATAACTAAATCTGCTAGGACTGGAGAAATGGGAGAACCCATAGGTGTTCCAAATATTTTTCTATATAAACTGTTATTAAATTTAAATACTGTTTGTTCCATTAAGAATTGTATTCCTTCTTCAAATTTATCAAGAGGTATATCTGTATGGTTTTTCATGTCAATCCATCTACTTACAATAATATTAATTACTAAAATAAATTAGAACGTTAGTAAATCAAGAAGACACATCTAAGGAAGCCATGATATGATCAGGTGGAATTGTTTTCTTAATTATTACATTTTTAAATTCAAAAGAATTTTTTACGTGAGATTTTGGTACTATTAAGGCTTTTTTTAAGAATGTTATTGTAATTTTTTCAAATAATAGTTCAGCAAACATTTACAACTTTGTTGCTCTAAGGGAATTATTAGTTAGTGAGCGGAGTACTTAAGCTATTTACTTTGGATTCAGGTATTGGGGCCCAACTTTCTACCTTTATATATTGTACCTTTGGATAGTCCAGAACAACGTATTTTTGCAATTTTGACCATTCCGCCACTATAATGGGAAAAGTCTTGTTTATTTTCTCAAATTTTCAAAATAATAATTGAGCAAACGCTAGGCTCTCAAAATTTGGGCTGACTTTCATTTAAAAAAATGCATCAGAATTTATAAAATCGCCAACTGTAGAAAGACAGGCTAACTTTGTATTCTAAGGGAAATAGTTTTCAGTGGGCGGAGTACTTTAGTTACTTCCTTTCAACATAGGTATAGAAAGCCTGACTTCCACCTTCGTGAAATGTAACTTAAGGATGTAAAATATTACGTATTTTTGAAATTTTGAATATTCTATCCCGAAATCCAAATTTTCACGGTGCAAAAAGTCTTAGTTTTTTCTTCAGATTTTTTAAATAAGTATTGAGCGAGCGCAAGGTTCTCAAAATTTTTGCTAACTTTAGTTGAAAAATTCATCAGAATTTATAAAATCACCAACTGTGAAATGACATGCCAACTTTGTATTCTGAGTGAAATATATTTTAGTGGGCGGAGTACTTAAATTACTTTCTTTGGACTTAGGTATTAAGACCCTGACTTCCACCTTTGTGAAATGTAACTTAAGGATATGAAACATAAAGTATTTTTGAAAATTTGAATATTTTATCCCGGAAAACGAATTTTTACAGTGGAAAAAGTCTTGTTTATTTTTTCAGATTTTTGAAACAATAACTTAGCGAGCGGGGCTTTCAAAATTTTGGCTGATTTCAGTTTAAAACATTCATTTGAATTTATAAAATCCCCAACTGTAAAAGGACAGGCTAACTTTGTGTTATAAGGGAAATAGATTTTAGTGGGCGGAGTACTTCAGTTACTTCCTCTGAACTTAGGTATTGAGACCCTGACTTCCACCTTTGTGAAATGTAACCTAAGGATATACAAGATTACGTATTTTTGAAATTTTGAATATTCTATCCCGGAATCCAAATCTTTATGCGGGAAAGTCTTATTTCTTTCTTCAGATTTTTAAAATAATGATTGAGCGAGCGCAAGGTTCTCAAAATGTTGGCCAACTTTAGTTGAAAAAATGCAACAGAATTTATAAAACCGCCAACTGTGAAAAGACAGGCTAACTTTATATTATAAGGGAAATAGATTTTAGTGGGCGGAGTACTTGAATTACTTTCTACGGACTAAGGTAATGAGAACCTGACTTCTACCTTTGTGAACTGTAACGTAGGAATGTAAAAAATTACGTATTTTTGAAAATTTTAATATTCCATCCCGGAAAACGAATCTTTATAGTGGAAAAAGTCTCGTTTCTTTTTTCAGATTTTTAAAATAATAACTGAGCGAACGCTATCCTCTCAAAATTTTAGCTGACTTCACTCTAAAAAATTGATGAGAATTTATAAAACCGCCAACTGCGAAAAGACGGGCTAACTTTGTATTCTGAAGGAAATAGATTTTAGTAGGCGGAGTACTTAAATTACTTTCTTTAGACTTAGGTATTGAGACCCTAACTTCCACCTTTGTGAAAAGTAACTTAGGGATGTAAAAAATAACGTATTTTTGAAAATTTGAATATTCCATCCTAGAAAACGAATATTTACAGTGGAAAAAGTCTTGTTTATTTTTTCAGATTTTTAAAATAATAACTGAACGAACGCTATGCTCTCAAAATTTTGGCTAACTTTACTTAAAAAAAATTAATGACAATTTATAAAATCGCCAACTGTAAAAAGACTGGCTAACTTTGTATTATAAGGAAAATAGATTTTAGTGGGCGGAGTACTCAAATTACTTTCTTTGGACTTAGGTATTGAGACCTTGACTTCCACCTTTTTGAAATGTAACTTAGGGTTGTAAAAAATAACGTATTTCTAAAAATTTGAATATTCTATCCCGGAAACAAAATCTTCATAGTGGAAAAAGTCTTATTCATTCCTTCAGATTTTTAAAATAATGATTGAGCGAACGCTAGACTCTCAAAAATTTGTCTGCCTTTAGTTGAAAAAATTCATCAGAATTTATAAAATCGCCAACTGCAAAAAGACAGACTAACTTTGTATTCTAAGGGAAAAAGTTTTTAGTGGGCGGGGTACTTTAGTTACTTCCTTTGAACATAGGTATTGAGACCCTGACTTCCACCTTTGTAAACTGTAACTTAGGAATGTGAAAAATTACGTATTTTTGAAAATTTGAATATTCTATCCCGGAAACCAAATCTTTATGGTGGAAAAACTCTTGTTTATTGCTGTAGGCTTTTGAAATAGTAATTGAGCGAGCGCAAGTATCTCCAAATTTTAGCTGATTTCATTCAAAAAATTCACCAGAGTTTATATAATCGTTATCTCTCAAAATGCAATCTGACTTTGCATGTACACTTTTGTCACTCTAAGGATTATTGGGCGGAGTACTTGAACTACTTACCTTGGACTCAGGTATTGAAACCCAGACTTCCACATTTGTATATTGTACCTGCGCCATCCCAGCTGCTTAGGTTGGTTAGGAATTTAGATTTTAGTGAAAATATTTTCAATACTTAAAATTATACAAAAATAAGTAATAAATATGTAAGAATAATGGAATACATTGTATTAATGATAATAAATTATTTTTTATATTTCACTTTTTGTAATGAACTTAATTATTTCACTCTATTTTAAACAATAATTTTTTTGAAATTTTGTGATTTAAAAAAAATCCATTTTTTCAGATTATTTTTTCAAAGATTTTATTTCTTTAACAATTTTAGTTTTTCAACAATTAAAGTCCTTCAACAATTTTAATTTTCCGACAATTTTATTTTTTAAACAATTTCAATTTTTTTAAATTTCATAATGGCTACTGGTATAACAGTTTCATTATATAGTTCAAATGGATTAAGAATGGTACCCTGCCCATTATTATGTAGCTATTTATGGACTGTCTCCGCCTTTAAGGGACTGTTAAAAACTAAAATTTTGGAAGCTACAGAACTACTACTTCTAATTTTTTTATTTTAACAAACACATTTTTTTAAACTCATTATTATATCCTAAATATTAAATTTTTTAAATTTCATTATTTTATTCAAATAATTCATATGTATAATTCAAACATGAAGAAAAATAGAGGTTCTTCTATGCTAAAGTCGATAATAAATGGATTAACATTGTGCAAGCTCAATTATTATTTTAAAAATCTTTGAAAAATACAAAGGTGGAAGTCTGGATCTCAATATTTGAGCCCATAGTAAGTTTATGAAGTACACCGCCTACTAATAAATAATTCCCTTAGAGTATAAAGTCAGCTTGCCTTTTGACAGTTGAGGATTTTGTGAACTCCGATTAATTTTCTCGGCTGAAATCAGCTAAAAGTTGGAGAGCTTTCCACTTTTTCAATCATAATAATTTTATAAATGAATAAATTACCATAAACAAATTAGCAACCAAATAATTTTTGTACCAAACTCTCGGATTGTTAAAGTGAAAGAATTCACATTTGAAACGAAAAGATTGTCTTCAGAAAATGTTTGATTCATGCATTTGTTTATAATATTTATTTATAATAATCATATATTCCTTGAATTATTATTTTAAAACCAACTAAAAGCACTTTTACTAAACAAAAACGAAGTTTTTAACGCCAAAGTTTTTAGTAATGCATTTTTTTATAAGAATTACTTGCAAAGATAACAAAATACACTCATTATAATACTCATTATAATTATTACTCAAACTTTTATAGAAATTCCAATTTGAAGAACTGACAATGAAGAAACTAATTTTTGTCGACCAATACCGAAATAATTAATTTTTGTGGAAAATTTATTTAAAAAAAGAATAAAATCTGGTAACCAATCACGTATATTCCTGAAATTATTGTTGAAGTTCTAAGTAAGAGGACTGACATTGAAAAGAAAATCAATTTTTTTTTATCGAGAAACGCGCGAAATTGGAATTTGTTTATTAAATATGTTTATAATATTAACAATAATTATCTTCATAGCATTTTTCCTTACTAGTCTTCTTTTGATTAAAATGCTTTGGTAATGGACATTTTTTCGTTACATTTGTATATTTATAACAAAATAAGTAAACTGAATGAACTATTGGGCTAAATAATTCTGTTTGGAATTTAAGCAGCTTTATTTTTTTCAAATACACCCTGATCGGTTAAGACCTTTACGCTCTACGTCATTTTGAACAAAAAAAAGTAACTTTTTTCGCACTGTGTGTCGTTAAAATACTGAATCGTACCTCTTTAGAAATGTGAAATTTCCCTTGTGTACGGAGATTCTATCTGAATTTTACGATGAACGTCGAAGAGCTTGATGCATTTCTTTTATGGCTTTTCCTTTGATGAATTTGATAACATTTGCGACTTTCGCGAGCAGTAAAACGCATCTCATTTACTGCAGGTTGGGGAAATGGCGGAAGTGCTTAGAAAGTCTTGACGACATTATAATATATTCTAAAGAGACGTTGGGACGGTCCCGTATAACATAGATTTATTATCTCCTTTCCGGTCCTCTTTGCATTTGCTGCCGAGCTACTGATCCGTCGAGCAACCACAAATATGACGTCTACCTGATGCGCGCCGTTACTCAGGCTTATGCATACGAGAATGATATAATGCCTTACGCACCACTCTTGGAAATACACAGCTGCGTCTCCTGGATATTTCTCTCCAGGATTCTCCTATCTATCAAAGAACCAGATGAAACAGACTCAGCGAATTTATTTAAATGGTAATCAGAATTTCCTGGAATACGATCATTTTTCATAATAACCATATTTCTGTTTGGCCCCTTTTAGACACGCCCAATAGAAACACGCCTACTAGAAAAACGCCTAAGAGAAATACGCCCACTAGAAACACGTTCACTAGAAAGACGCTTACTAGAGATACCAACTAATGCACTAATTAGGAATGCTTTTGGTAATACAAATCAGATACCTAATACTTAGTTTGATTGTATTATTGATTAGGAATGTATTTACTTAACTCTATTAAAGATACCTACAGAACACGCCTACTCGACACGCTCACCAGATAAAATTACGAGATACGCCCCCGAAAATTACAATTAGACACACCTACTATATACGCCCACTTAACGCGCCAGTAAAGAAACTTAATAGAGACGCCCCCCAAAACGCCCATCAGGAACACCTTATAGTCACACCCAAAAAACACGTATTATGATTGAGCTATTTCTTCAAAGAATGTGACACAGTGGCATCTCTGATTGGTGAACCGTGAATGTTTCCTGATTGAGTTAGCTGACGGGGATTTCTAGCAGGCGTGACCAAAATAATTTCTAATGTGACACGCTCATTCTACATACAACCCCGGAAACTCTTATTGGACACACCTACTGGACGCGCCTACTTCATGGTCCCGCAAGGCACACTCACAAATTAAACTTCCAAAAAAGCTCAGTGGGAAGACATACTTGACAAAATCACAATACGCGCCTTCTAATTCAGCTATTATTTTAGAGAAAGTGATCAGAATGTTTGCTGATTGACTTCGCTGGTGGGCATTTCCAGTGATCGTGAGCTTCAAAATTCCTAATTTGACTCGCCTATTCGACATGTCCATTGGAAAACTTACGAGATACGTCCATCAAAACTGCTACCATACACACCAGCTAGGCAGTCTACTTGAAGGGCGCACTAGGTGCATTCAAGAGATATGCCAAAAAAAAACACATGCTGGAAACACCAACCAGACACAATCGTCAGACACACCTTCTAATTGAGCTATTACATTAAGAAATGTAACACAGAGTCATCTCTGATTGGTTGACTCTGAGCTTTCCTGAGTGCCTTGGGTTGCTGGACATGTCTGGTAGGCGTGACCAATAGAATTCCGGACTGGACACGCCTTACCAGATGAGCCAACTTGATGAACCCATTAGGCATACCTACGACACGCGCCCCCCAACCGTCCATCAGAAGCTCCTATTAACTTTTAAAAGTATACACCGAGGCATCTATGATTTGTGGAACCAGAGTTCCCCTTGATTGGCTTGCCTGGTGGGCGTTACTGCTAGGCGTGACCTACATAATGTCTAATGTGACACACCTGCTCAACAAGCCCACGAGAAAACTGAGGAGCTACGCCCCTAAAAATTCTGACCAGACACACCTACTAGATCAGCCTCCTTGACGAATCCATTATGCACACTTATGGCACACGCCCCCAAACGCACGTTAGTAACTCCTACCAACTTTAGAAAAAGTTACACGGAGATGTTTATAATTGTTGAACCCAGAATTTCGATTTATTGGTTTGCCTGGTGGGTGTTTTCGCTAGGCGTGAACTATATAATTTCTAACGTCACACGCCTGCTCGATAAGCCCGTGAGAAAACTGATGGGAGACGCCCCCAAAAATTCTAACTAGACACATCTACTAGATACGCCCACCTAAGGTGGGCGTATGTTCAAAAGGAAAACCGTAACTTCCATGAGCAAAAGGTTAAACACGATTTTGTAGGTCTTCTGAAAATTAATAGGGTTATCTATTTAATTAATTATCTAATTATCCAATTAATCAATTTACTATTGAGACTTTTTTTCGTATGTCGCATAGATTTGCTGGCAAATGGAACTTTTTATTTTCTTTTGTTGACGTTATCGCGATTAAAAAAAAACTGTATATCTGATCAAAAAATGATGTCCAACAAATTTTTAGATGCTTTCAAGATAAACAAATCTTCTATCAAACATGTTTTTTGTATCTTGGATAGTTTTTGCGGAAATGGAATGTTCGATTTTTTTAAAAGGGTTATCACGAATAAACCCAAAACTCTATCTCTCATAAAATATAACCCAATGTAAATTCGTAGATCTTTTTGAGATGAAAAATTTCTCTCTTCAACATTTTTTTTTTTATTTTGCATAGTTTTTTTTTTTTTTTTGGAAAATGGAATTTTTTATGTTTAATGACATTTTTCGCAATTAAGAAGAACCATCATTTTTCTTCTTAACATTGTCTTCGGATCTCCATATTATCATAATAACCGTCAATACATCGACAACCTTCATTATCATAATAACTTTCCCAATTTTTTGTTTGAAAAATCAAAAAATTAAATTTTGATCGCACAAAAAATTATTAAAAATCAAAATTTTCATTTTGCGGCCAAACTATGCGAAATGCGAAAAAAATGAGGAAACAAAAATTGTGTACCTAAAAAAGGTCTACAAATTTAATATTAATTACTTTTTGATAGGACGAGTAGTTTTTGTTTTATTCTGTAAAAAACAACATTAAAAATAAAAAAATTAAATTTTTGGACAAAGCACAACAACTACGAAGAAAATCAATTGATAAAAGTTATTTACACAGAAAAGAGCTACACATTTTTTATCAATTGTTTTTTGATAGGATACGTACTTTTTGTTTTAATTGTAAAAAATAACATTAAAAATAAAAAAATATAATTTTTTGGAAAAACAACACAAGATACAAAAAAAAAATTAATAGACAAAAGTTGTTCACCCTAAAAAGATCTATAAATTTGTTATTAATTATTTTTTAATGGAACAGGTAGTTTTTGTTTCACTCATAAAAAACAAGATTAAAAATAAAAAATGAAAATTTTCGGACAAACGAAACAAGCTGCGAAAAAAGATGAAAAGACAGAAATTGTGCACCCGAAAAAGACCTACAAGTTTTTCTATTTATCACTTTTTGATAGAATGCGCAGTTTTTGTTTTAATCGTAAAAAATAACAATAGATTTTTCTTTTTAAATTGTGAAAAGCGTGACACGGTAAGAAAAAATTATTAGACAAAAACTGTTCACCCAAAAAAGATTAAAAAATTTTTTATCAATTATTTTTTGGTAGAATGGGCATTTTTTATTCAAATTGTAAAAAATAACATTGAAAATAGACAAATTAATTTTTCGGAAAAAAGACACAAGATGCAATAAAATGTGAATTAACAAAATTGTTTTTATAGGATGCGCACTTCTTTAAATTATAAAAGAAAGATAATAAAAATACATTTGTTTTGATATCAATGCATAACATGAATTGTAATAATACAAATTCATTGAAATCGTACATTTTTTAGGGTAGCTGAGTATGTAATTTAATACAAAATAAAGTACAAATATTTAAGTAATCATGAGAAAAAAAATTTGTACTTTATTTTGCAATATCTGAATAAGTCTGCAATATCTGAATGATTAATTAATCAATTTTTGATGTTAGATATTGCCGATTACTTGTAAAACAATTTTCTGGAGAAACGAGAAAAAATCTGCTTCGGCCTGGATTTGAACCAGGAACGCCACTATTCACGAGTGTAGCGTTAACCAATTAAGCCACCGGGGCTCCAGCAGATAGTTTACACTTTCTCCTATATCCACAGGACGATGCGTGTCTGCATCTTTGTAACCTCTGTCTCCAGAATATTATTTGACCAGTAATCGGCAATATCTAACAACAGAAATTAATTAATTACCCCGATCGACAAAATAGCATTAATTATTATTGTTTAGACTAGAATTAATAATTACAATTTCACATGTTACAAAGATGCAGACTCCCACCGTCCTGTGGGTATAGAAGAAACGAGAATCTATCTGCTGGAGCCCCGGTGGCGTAATTGGTTAACTCTTCACTCGTTCATAGTGGCGTTCCTGGTTCAAATCCGTGCCGAGGCAGATTTTCTCTCTTTTCCCCAGAAAATTATTTACTCATTAATCGAAAGTATCTAACATCAGAAATTATTTAATGTATAAAAGTTCGCACTTCGGACTACGTCGAGTGGGAAGCACGAGATGAGAATGGGTTCGTTAAAGCCGAAGGAGCTTTAACAAAAGAGAATTCACAATCACCAAATGACAGTTTTCGGTGCCTTTGACCTTTGATTTTAAAAGGTCTGTGCACAAATGTCAAAGCAGTACAAAGACCAAGCGCGCAGCGCGAGATAAACGCGAGATCCAACAGACGCGCGCCCTAGGCGCGCTCAAACTTTTGAGCGACGAGAATGTGGCCGCGCAGCCGGAAGATTTTTTCAAAACCATTTTCGGTGAAGAAAAAAAAACTTTTGATCAGAAATGGCTGGTTGGCAAACCTGGATATTTGATCAAAACCGACGAAGCGTTTTTGTTATGATTCCTTTAAAATGAGTATAATCAATTGTCGGATGCCAAGAATATTTAAGCAAAACCAGGAAAGTCTTAAATTAATAGACATCTGAGAGAACCCTTCCGAGACAATTCTAAGAAATATAACGCGAAAGATTTTAGTCGTATAATAATCTTTAAATGCTTGGAAGAGAGAGTCTTAATTAAGAGACGTTGTAACGAAGTTTGCAATCTCAGGAGTACAAAGTACCTCACTTTATCAAAGACAACTCCAAACCTCGCAAATGAAAAATTACTCCTGGGTAACAATACTGCGGTAATGGTTACGAATTTACGATAACAATGGTAACAATGTCGATTCTAACGACCGCACGCAATCAAAATACTAATGACTGTGGTGACTATAGCCTGGAATTCCAGAACGAAATTACGTGATTTTAATGAATGCCTTTTATAAATACTCCATGGAATAGCAATGATCTCAACACTAGCTCTGCCAATCTGATCAAGAAGCTATACAACTGCATTTTTATCCAAAATAATTTGTTTATATCTTTGGATTCGCTATGAAAGGATTAATTGAAAAAATAGTCAAAGAAGGCGTCTTGCCTATAAAAAAGGGTTTCGTAGCCTATTAAGACGTTAATTAAGTCGTTCAAACCTCCCCTTCCCATGTTTTCCCTCACTAAACACCCCCCGACACATTTTCATACATCCCCTCCCCACACACCACCCTTCGCCAACCCTTCTCTAACTTCTTCCTCCACTACTTCCCACTCTCTTTGCTATCCCAGCTAACACTTGCCTTCTTCCACTTCCCTTCTTCAGCCCTCACTTCCTCCTCCTCACACACCATTATTTCTACTCATTTACCCTATTTATCCTCACTCATACTCATTTCTCATACTCCCTCTCCCCCTAATTTCTCTTACAATAATTTCCCCTCATTACTTTCCCTACTCTCCCTCCACAATTTCCTTGTCTATTTACTTTTTGTAGGCGTCTTGCCTCTGAAAAAGGGTTTCCTAGCCTATTAAGACGTTAATTAAGTCGTTCAAACCTCTCCCTCCCATGTTTTCCCTCACTAACCCCCCCCCCACCCACATTTCCATACACCCCTTTCCTCAATCCACCCTTCGCCACCCCTACTCTGACTTCTTCTTCCACTACTGCTCACTCTCCTCGCTGCCCCAGCTAACACATCCCTTCTTCCACTTCCCTTTCCCAGCCCTCACTTCCTCCTGCGCACACACCATCATTTCTATTCATTTACCCTATTTATCCTCACTTATACTCACTTCTCATACTTCCCCTCTCCTGATTGCCCTTATTCTCCCGCCCCTCATTACCACTCACTTTCCCTAATTGCTCTCCCAAATTTCCCCTCAAGTTCCCTCCCCTTAATTTATGCTTTGCTCCATTCCCCAACTTTTTCCACCTCTACTTCAACCTCCCTTCGCTTCTTCCTCATTCACCTACTTTCTTTCCCAGTCCTTACTGCTCCCTTCCTCCTCACACTCATTTCTAGTCATTTCCCCTACTTCCCCAGCACTTTTCTTCCACTAGTTCGCTTCCACTTTCTCCTCCTATTCATTCTCATTTTAACTCATTTTCTCTACTTCTCCTCACTTTCACTTCTCATACTTGCCCTCTCTAATCACCCCTTCTCATCCTCTCCTCATCAATTCTCAAATCTCATACTCTCCCTCATTTCCCCTACATTCCCTGACTCCCCCTCTCCTCATTATTGCTTTTTTTTTGCTTGGGTTTTTCAGTTATGAACAAATAATAATTAAACAATAGAGAAAATCATTTTATAAACAATCTTTCTTTTTGTGAATATATATTTCTGAAATAAAACAGATATTTGAAATATACTTCACATTTTCTATATGATCATATTAAGTCTGAATTTTTCTTGAAGTAGTTAGGGGCCGTTCAAAAAATACGTAACGCCTGTAGGAGGAGGGGAGGGGGGTCATCCCAAACGTTACGGTAATGTTAAAGTTACATACGCTTACTATAGAAAAAGCGTTAGGTACGGGGGGGGGGGGGTCAACATTCTCAGAAAAAAGCTTTACGTATTTTTTGAACGGCCCCTTACTGAGACCATCTTTGTTTAAATTTATATTAATATTATTATTGATTATTTGTTCTTAACTAAAAAGTCAAAGAAAAGCTGAAAATTTCAGAAAAATCCGCAACTTTCTAACTTTATTCTACGAGATGATTTTGTAAACTATGAAAAGCTTTTCAGACAATTATTTGTTAACTTGCATTAATTATTATCTCACTCAGTTAACAAAAAGTGGAAAATTTGAAAAAAAAGCGCGACTATCTAGCATTACTATTGAAGAAGATAGTTATAAATAATAATAATATGGTTAGACAAGTATTTTTGTTAAATTTTAATAATTATTATCACGTTATAAGTAAAATGTAGACAAAAAGCTGAAAATTTCAGAAGTCACCGCGACTTTCTAACATGCTTCAAACATTAGCCAAATCTGGAAAATTTTAAGAAAAGTGCAACTTTCTAGCATTATTCTAATAGAATATTATTATTAATAATAAAAAATTATTTAAACCAATATTTCTGTTGAATATAATTCATTATTGCTTTGATCTGAATAAAAAGTTAAAAATAAGTTTAAAAATTCGAGACTATCTAGCAATATTATAGGAGAAGATAGTTACAAACAATAATAGTTCGTTTAAATAATTATGTTTGTTAGCTAGAATTATTGGTTTCCTCACTCTAATTAAAAAGTGGACCAAAAGTGGAAAATTTTAGAAAAATTGCAATTTCCTAGCACTATTTTAAGAGAATATTATGATGAACAATAATAAATTGTTTAAACAATTATTTTTGTTAAATTGCATGAATGAATGAATGAATGAATCTCATTATGTAAAAAGTAGACAAAAAGTTGAAATAAAAAAAAAACGCAACTTTCTAGCATTATTCTAAGAGAAGATAGTAAAACGTATATAAGTTCTGAAAAAAACACAACTTGACAGGACTATTCAAAGAGAATATTATAAAAAACAATGATAAATTGTTTAAACAATAATTTTTTTAACTTGAATTAATTATTACCTTACTGGAATTGAAAAGTTGAAAGTAATTTGAAAAGTTCGGAAAAACCGCAACTTTCTAATTATATTCTAAGAAAACATTGCTAAAAACAATAATGAATTGTTTAAGCAATTTATATAAACATCTGATTATGTATAGAAAGTGGTATTTTTTGTATTATGAACAATTCTTACTTTTTTTAAACCGCAAAGAAATCAGAATTAGCGCCAAAAACTCGCTAAACCCAATTTTTTGCTTATGGGGTTTCTTTGGGACCCTATAAAACAGACCTTTGGGTGTGATACTTAAAATTTAATTATTCATTTTTATTCTGTAGCTAATTGTGAAGTGAAATGTTGAGTTTCAACTCGATTCACATAATATTGAAGATTCTGAATAAAATTTACCAAAACTTTTTTTTTTCTTATGGGAAATACGTGTTAAACTTCATGGGGTTTTTCGGAAACTTCAAATATCATTTAAAAAATGCTCTTAGTTTTTTTTTTGTAAATTCAAATAAATTTGGGGGGATAATCACGAAAATTCTAAAAAATAAAGTTTGGACCACCCTAATACAGATACGTCAATCCTACTTAAACTTATGGCGGAAAATAGAAAAAAATGTACAAACATATATGTTTCGTTTGTTGCGCGCATTCTACTGAAAACAGTGCGTGGCAGTGAGGCCACACGGCAGAAGTGAAACTTTCAGATACATATTGTTTCATATATCGTATTGCATCATATTGTATCGTATTGCATCATACTGTATCATATTGCATAATACTACATGACTCTGTATGATATTCCATCATATTATAAGATATTGTATGAAATTGTATGGTATTATACCATATTGTATGATGTTGTATGATATTGCAACACATTTCATTATGCTACATTATATTGTATTATATCGTATAATATTGTATCATATCGTATTATGTTGTATCACACTGTATTGCATCATATTGTATCATATTGCATAATATTGTATGACTCTGTATGATATTCCATCATATCATATGATATTGTATGACATTGTATGGTATTATACCATATTTTATGATATTGTAACACATGATATTATACTGCATTATATTGTATTGCATCGTATCATATTGTATTATATCGTATTATGGTGTATCACACTGTATCATATCATATAGTTTGTATCATAATGTATGATGTTGTATCATATGGTATGTAATAGTGTGGCAGTGTATAATATTGTATCATATTGCATCATACTGTATGATACTGTACCATATTGTATGTTATAGTGTGACAGTGTATCATATTGTATCATACTGTATAATACTGTATCATGATGTATCAGCTTGTATCATATTGTATCGTAGTGCATCACATTGTATCGTATTGCATCATATTCTATCGTATTGTGTCATACTGTATCATATTATATGTTATTGTATCAGATTGTATGGTAGTATACCATATTGTGCAATATTGTATGATACTGTATGATACTGGATGCTATTGTATAATATTGTATGATAGTGTATGATATTATATAATATTGTAACGCATTACATTATACTACATTATATTGTTTTATATTGTTTCTTATTGTATCATATCGTATTATATTGTATCACACTGTATCCAACAGCCATACCACGCTGAAAAAACCAGTTCTCGTCAGATCACTGAAGTTAAGCAGCGTTGGGCGCGGTTAGCACTTGGATGGGTGACCATTCGAGAAAACTGAGTGCTGTTGGCACATCGTGGGTGTGGTGAGCCCACACTTGTAGTTATTTACTACAAGTTATCAGCCTAGAAACACTACCCGAATCGGGTAGTGTCACGCCTACCCCGAAAGGGAAATGGCTTAATGGTATACATACATACATACACTGTATCATATCATACAGTTTGTGTCATACTGTATCATATTGTATGCCATAGTGTGGCAGTGTATAATATTGTATCATATTGCATCAAACTATATGCTACTGTAGCATATTGTATGATATAGTGTGACAGTGTATCATATTGTATCATACTGTATGATACTGTATCTTGATGTATCAGATTGTGCCATATTGTATTGTATCACATCACATTGTACCGTATTGCATCATATTACACCATATTGTATGATACTGTATCATATCGTATGATACCGTATTATATTGCATCATAATGTATAATATTGTATCATATTGCATCATATCGTACGCTACTGTATCATATTGTATAATGATGCATCATATTGTATCATAATGTGTCATACTGTATCATATTGTATGTTATAGTGTGACAGTGTATCATATTGCATCATACTGTATAATATTGTATCATTTTATATGACACTGTACCATATTGTATCATATTATGTCACACAATGTGGCAGTGTATCATATTGTATCATATTGTACCATAATGTATGCTACTGCATCATAATATATCATATTATATCATATTGTATGATATTGTATCACATTGTATCATATAGTATGATAATGTATCATATAGTGCGATAGTATATCATATTATATCATAATGTATCATATTATATCATATTGCATAGTATAGTGTGACAGTGTATCATATTGTATAGTATAGTGTAGTAGTGTATCATATTGTATCATACAGTACCATATTATGCAATAATATATCATGTATCTTGTTGTATAGTATTTTATCATATTGTATTAATGTATCATATCGGGTCATATAGTGTGAGAGTGCATCATATTGTATCATAATGCAACATATTTTCCATATCACTGTATCATATTCCATCATATTGTGTGATACTGTAATATATTCCATCATATTGTATGATAGTGTAACATATTCCATCATATTATATGATATTGTATCACATTGTATGATATTGTATCATATTATTTGACGTTGTAACATATTGTATCATATTTTATAATAGTGTATTGTATCGTATGATATTGTATCATGTTATTTTCTAATATATCATATTGTATGATGCTGTTTCATGTTTGATCATATTGTTTGATTTTGCATGATATTGTCTCATATTGTAAGATTCACGTAGCATGATAATATATGAAAATGTATTATATTGTATCATAATGGAGAGACCCTGCTCGGCCGTGCGTGCAGTCGTCCGGTCGTGCGGTCTCGCGGTCGTATGTTTTTTCAATTCACTCCCATCCCAACGACAATTCACTAACGTCCCAAAAGAAGTTTCATTCAAAAACATAATCCCATTATAAACAACTTTGATTTAAAATCGCTTCCGCCACTTCTTGAATAGTTTGATAAATTTCTCCTGAAATTTCAGAAGCTACAGACTATGACTTATTGATAGCACAAAGTATTCACCAAGTTCGACTTGTGTATTTTCGACGACCTTCTTCCCTAATCATATTTGTCGAGACTGCTTGGAAATGCCCTTTTTGAAAAGGCGGTTCAACGTGTCTTTGGCTTTCCTTAAAGATTCCTGTTTACCATGATGGTAAGAAGCTCTCGTATAAATAGCTTCCACTCTGATAGAAATAGGGAAGAGCTTGTATACCGCCAGCGCTCGTGTGTCCTTGTATACACAGTGTTAAGTTGGGCGACAGGCGGAGATAGGTCCTAGGTGGAAACTTTGGCAAATATGCAGTCTTGTTTAGTTTCGTCAGTTTGGCGTTGGTCAATAGGGGTTGCGACCGGCTGGGTATACCTCCATTGTATGAGCTCAAGGGACACTCGGTTCTAATTTACGTGTATGCCGTAAACTCGTTCCGTTCCCCATTCTCCTTCATATACATTCTATATAGTATAAATACATGTACACATTTCTGCACAACTGCTCACCTTCACACATCCTGACACACAATATACATACACGAATCACGGCAAACTTCATCGAGTCATGTGTAGATTTCTGTTCTCAAGGGCATTCAGAAGTTCAACCTGGTTGCTACCTCAATGGTGAACCTTTCAGAGTTGGCTATGCATTAGATTTAGACGATTGCATTTTGTCGGATCAAATGTGGGATTTTCGAATCGAATGTCAAAAATTCGATATTTGACGCATACTACCTCCAGATCGGTTTCTTTGATTCGATCGGTTTGTGCGTCGAATTCCAAAACTTACATTCGACGCATGACACCACTGTATGGGTTTTTAGATTCGATTGACCCTTGCGTCAAATTCGGTTAAAAGACATTCGACGCGTACTACCGTCGGATTGTTACATTCTCATTCTAATGAGAAGGTATTGGTTTTATGTAAAATTTGACATAGTCGGTTTTCATCAAATCTCCACGTTTTGAGACCTCCTGAGTCAGAAAAAAACGATTTTTACGAAGGTGTCTGTCTGTCTGTAGTCTGTCTGTCTGTCTGTCTGTCTGTCTGTCTGTAGCCACGATAACTTTCGAAAAAATGATCAGATTTGATTGAGCTTTGGCACACTTTTTTATGGCCGAAAAATAGAGAACGAGTTCGTTAACCAGCTATTTTGGATGAAAATCCAAAAAGTGAGCACATTTTGAAAATTTTTGAGACCACTTTTTTTGAAGATTTGAAAATTCTATGTACGGTTATTAGTAGTACGCAAAATGACGAACAAAATATTCTTATGACTTTTTGTGATAAAAAAAAAATTACTGGAGTTATAGCATTTTCAAAATTCCAAAAAACAAACTAAAATGAACATTTTAAGCCGAAAAACGCACGATATGAAAAAAAGTCAAGAGGAGAAAAACGTTGATTCATGAACACCCTATAATATTTTCATAACAACTTTTTGAATTTTTTGAAAAATAAAAAATTCAAATTTTGATCGCACAAAAAATTAATGAAAAATCAAAAAAGCCATTTTGCTGTCAAACTATGCAAGATACCAGAAAAGATCATCTCACCAAAATTGTGCACCTAAAAAAGATCTACAAATTTCTTATCATTCACTTTTTGATATGACGCGTAGTTTTTGTTTTATTCGTAAAAAACAGCATTGAAAATAGAAAAATCAAATTTTCAGACGAATATTACCAGCTACGAAAAAATGACCGAAACAAAATTTGTTTCATCCAAGGAAGAGGTACAAATTTATTGTGACTCATGTTTCGATAGGATGCGTGGTTTTTGTTTTATTCGCGAAAATAACATTGACAGTAAAAAAAATCAAATTTTTGAAAAAACAATGCAAGGTACGAAAACATATAAATGAACAAAAATTGTGCATTCAAAAAAGACTTACAAACCCGTAATCAATTTTTGTGGTAAGAATATATTAAAAATGAAAAAATTAACTTTTTTGATAAACGGCACAGGCTAAAATAAAATGTTAAATAATAAAATTTGTCGCCTGAATTATATCATTACTTTTCATTTGAAATCAAATACAAATTTAGTAATTTGTATATGAAGAACATATAACACGAAGCACAAAGTGCGCGCTCAGTGTATTTACCAAATCGCACGCCGTAAGTGCGCTCAAACTTTTTTGTTTCTATCATACGGTTCAAATGATTTTCAAATCAAATATCGAGCGCGAAGCGCGAGTGTCTGGATGAGAATGTGTTCCTTAAGGTCGATAGAACCTTGAGTAAATAAAGTTCCTTTTCAGTCTGAAATAAAAATAAATTTAACAATCACTTAATATGTAGAGGTTTTGATAATTTTATAATATTTGCAAACAAACTTTTTCTTTTCATCGAAGTCGAACACGAAGTGCAAAAATCTAGAGGAGCCTAGCGTAAAGCGCAATGCAAATACGCCCGAGCGCGTAGCGCGAGGTGAATACATAATCGAGCGCGAAGCGCGAGATAAATATATGATCGAGCGCGAAGCGCGAGATCCAACAGTCGCGCGCCCTAGGCGCGCTCAAACTTGCGAGCGAAGCGAGCCGCGCGCGAAGCGCGCCATGAGAATGTGCCCGCGAAGCGGGCAGATTTTTTTTTTTTTTAATTTGATCGGTCTGTGCGTCGAATTCAGCAATTCCAAATTTTGCGCACATCACGCCGGATCCACTTTTTCGATTTGATTGGCTCGTGCGTCGAAAATTCCAAATTTAACGCGCGCCATGCCGAATTAGTTTTTTCGATTCGATCGCTCCGTGCGTCGAATTCCGAAACTCAACATCCGACGCATGATAACACCGTATTGGTTTTTCGATTCGATCGGTCCATGCGTCGAATTCGGAAACTTGAAATTCGACGCATAATACCACCGTATCAGTTTTTCGATTCGATCGACCCTTGTATCAAATTCGGATATTTGACGCGTACTACCGTCTGATCGGCTTTTTTCGATGAAATCGGTGTGTGCGTCGAATTTGGTCATTCGAAATTTGACGCACGTCTCGCCGATCCGTTCTTTTCGTTTCGATTGGCTCGTGCGTCGAAAATCAAAAATTTAACGCGCGCCATGCCGGATCAGTTTTTTCGATTTGATCGGTCCGTGCGTCGAATTCCGAAACTCGACATCCGACGCATGATAACAGTATATTAGTTTTTTATTTGATTGTTTTTTTTATGAAATCGGTTTGTGCGACGAATTTGGCGATTCGAAATTTGACGCACGTCACACCTGATCCGTTTTTTCGATTCCATTGACTCGTGCGTCAAATGTCGAAAATCCAAAATTTAATGCGCGCCATGCCGGATCAGTTTTTTCGATTCAATCGGTTCGTGCGTCGAATTCTGAAACTCGTCATTCGTCATGATTCGATCGGGCAGTGCGTGGAATGTCCAGAATCCGAAGTTTAAAGGATGCTACCGCCGGATCGGATTTTCGATTCTATTGGCCCGTTCATCAAATTTCGAAAACCCGACATTTGACGCAGAATATCATTTTCAATACAAAACATAAACTTCGAATAAACAATTTTTCCAGGCTTATTTTCTTAATTATTTTTGAAGTTATATAAATTTAACTTTCCTAAGATTCTTGAGAAAATTTAACGAGATTTCTGAAAATTTCAGATACATATGCCAAATTAAAATTTCGAAAAAAAAGTTCATCTCTAACCAAACAGTTCAATTTTGAAGTAGAAAAGCTGAATTCTCAACAACAAAATGTGATAGTTGATACTTAAATTCAAAAAGATTTTTCTTTTTAATCAAAAACAATTTAATTAATAGGAAAATACTAATTTTCAACAGTAATGGTAATTTTCAACCCAATATTTTAATTTATCAATTAAATACATGCATTTTTTACCAAGATGATTAATTTTCTACCAAAAACATGAATTTTCAACTAAAATTATGAATGCTTAACCGTACATGTGAATTTTTAAGAATGTAGTTAAATTTTTAGGCAAGTAGTTGAATTTTCAACCGAAAAAGTTAAATCCTCAACCAAAGTAGATTTTAATTTGAAACCAATTAGTTGTAATTTCAATAAAAAAATAATAATGTTTAGGAAAAATAAAAATTTCCAATAACTATTTGTTTTTTAAGTTTCTTTGTTTATTTGTTTTCAATGTATCTAAATATAATTTTCCTAGATATCTGAAGAGAATTCAACAAGATTTTCAATGATTTCAGGTAGGTCGCAAAAGTATATAGAAAACTTCTAACAAACTTTTTTTGTATTTAACAAGATTTTACAAAGTTTGAGAAAAAATTGATGTCAGTTTAACGGATATTTAAGACTTTTGGACGCTTGGAAAACATTAAAAAAATGTTTTAATAAATTTTCGGAAATCATTCAAAGTTTTAAAATATGTTTAATCTCTTCAAAACTTCTAAAATTCCTAAATTTTTTTTAACTGCCTGGAATTATGCCAAAAATTATCATCAAATCTTCCGAATTTGTTTTTATAATTTAAGAAATCTTTTGTAATGTTTTAAAATCTCTTAAAATCAAATGTTCAAAATAAAGAATAACTTAAAATATCTCAGGAGTATTAAGAAAATTGTTTAATCATCAGGAAACCTGTCAAAATCGTCAATAAACTTCAAAATTTTATTTATATATTTACAAGAATATACATTTTCTGTCAAGTGCTTGGAAATATTTCCTGATTTTTAATTATTTTTAAAATTTAACATTCAAAATGATGCAAAATTTTCCTGAAATTAAAAAAAAAATCTGCAAACTCAAAAAACTTCCGTTCAAATCATACAAATTCTTTTTTGGCAATTTTTAAAATCTTTTTGAATATTTTTAAATATTGAAAAAAAAATAAAATTGTCGAATAAAAAATGATTTTAAAGTTCCCGATAAATCTTAAGAATTTTTTTGATTCTTTTCAAACCTTTTAATATTCTTTCAAAGCTTATAATTTAATTGGTATAATTCTTCAAAAATCTACATTTTGTTTCAAACTTTTTGAAATCCCATTATTTTTAAATCCTGCAAAAATTAAAAGCATTCTTTTGAAATCTTCCTTGTTCTTTTTCGACATATTTTGAAATCTTCAATGCTCAAAATTAATCTTTTGAAATAAAACCTAATTAATTTTATTTTTTTACCTGTACCTGTAGAATATTCAAACAAAAAAGATGAACTCTCAACAAAAAATGTAATAGTTGATATTTCAACCCAAAAAGATTTTTATTTTAAATAAACAACAGTTAAATATACCCAAAAAAGACGAATTTCCAATGAAATAGTTGAACCCTCAACCAAAAAAGATTATTCTTCAACCAGCTGTATTCTGTGTATTTTTAACCAAAAAACATGAAATAATGAAATCTTCTGGATTAATTTTTGACAATTTTAAAACATATAAAAATCATTAAAAAACTTAAAATTTTTATTTGGAAATCTTTAAAAATGTACATTCTGTCCTACAATTTTTAAAATGTTTTAATATTTCCGAAATTTTTTCGAAACTTTTAAATATCTTTTAAACTGATTCAAATTTTGAAAAAATTCTCCGAAATTAAAAAAAAATGCCTTTAAATGTTCCGGATTATTTTTTATTTGCATGTTTTGAAAACACCCGAGTGTTTCATTTGAATTTAACATTAATAAATGTTTGAACTATTTATTATTATTTATAATAATGTTTTCTTACAATAATGCTCAAAAGTTGCTGTTTTTTCTAAAATTTTCCACTTTTTGCCCACTTTTCAATTTGAGTGAGGTAACCATTAATTCTAGTTAACAAACATAATTATTTAAACAAATTATTATTGTTTATAACCAGCTTTTGGTATAGTCATGCTAGATAGTTACAGTTTATTCTAAAAATATTAACTTTTTGTCTAATTTTGACTTCGAACGAGTTGATAATTAATGAAAGTTATTAAACATAATTTAAAAAAATTATTATAGTTTATCACAATTTTCTTCGATAATAATGCTAGATAGTTGCGGTTTTTTCTGAAATTTTCATAATTTGTCCTTCTTTAATTAGAGTGAGGTAATATTTAATTCATATAAACAAAAATAATTGTTTAAACATTTCTTTATTATTTTTAATAATATTCTCTCTGAATAATGTTATCAAGATGTGTTTTTTTCCATTTTCCCACTTTTTGTCACCTTTTCACTAGAACGAGGTAAAAATTAATGCAATTTAACAAACACAGTTGTTTAAACAATTTCTTATTGTTTTTAACTATCTCCTCCTATGGTGATGCTCGAAATATGCAAAAGGTTTTCTGAAAATTTCAGCTTTCCTTTGTTTTTTCAGTTATGAACAAATAATCAATATTAATATTAATTTACAAATTATTCTAATGTTTATTTATTATTGTTTCATAACTAAAAAGCCAAAGCAAAGTTAAAAATATCAGGCAAAAACCGAAACTTTCTAGCAATTATCTAAGAGAAGATAGTTATAACGGATAAAAAATTATTTAAACAATTATGTTTGCTTAATTGCATGAATTTAAGTGAAAAATACTAAGTGAAAAGCTGACAAAAAGTAACAAATTTCAGAAAAAAACTGCAACTTTGTAACAGTAGTTACAAAGAGAACATTACTAGAATTAATGATAAATTGTTTAAACAATTATTTTTGTTCACTTGAATTAATTACTTCCTCACTCTCATTAAAAAAGTACAAAAAGTGGAAAATTCCAGAAAAAATCGCAACCATCTAACATTACTGTAGGAGGAAATGGTTATAAACTATAATAATTTGTTTAGGCAATTATTTTTGTAAAAGTGCATTAATTATTACCTTTCTTAAGTACGAAGTAGACAAAAAGTTGAAAATTTCAGAAACAACCGCAACTTTCTCGAATTAGTCAAATAGAATATTATTAAAGAAAATAATGAATTGTTGAAATAATTGTGTTTGTTAACTCAAATTAATTATTATCTCAGTAAGTTGAAAGTGAACAAAAAGATAAAAATTTGGGAAAACACGCTACTTCCTAGCATTATTAAAAGAGAATATTGTTAAACATGATGATAATATCTTCAAACAATTATGTGTATTTACTCGAATTATTGATAACCTCACTCTAACTGAAAACTGGACAAAAAGTAAAAAATTGTAGAAAAAAGTGCAACTTTCTAGCATTATCTTAAGAAAATATTAGTTTGAACAATTATAAATATTTTGAACAATTATTTATGGTAAACCTAATTGATTATTGCCTTGCTCTAACTGAAAAGTTAGAAATCAGTTTAAAAACTTGGAAAACTCGCGACTTTCTAACTCTAAGAGAAAATTGATAAAAAAAATAATAAATTGTTTAAACAATTTGCGTCAAAATCTCATTTATCAGTAGAAAGTAGTATTTTATGTATTAGAAACAACCTTATGCGACGTATTACCTGGTTTTGTATTCGCTGCGTTTTAACTAAAGTTGAGCAAGAGGGTTGCCGCCGAGAAAAATTGTGTGCATTCGATGCACCGGCTAAACTCGTGAGGTGGTTTCCTGCAGTTTTCCTCTCCCCTGGCCAAACGTCCAGGCAAATGCGAGTACTTACAATAAAGTCGCATGCAGGCGTGAATAAATTAACACGGTGATTCAAACCCCACATTAGTAAAAGAAAAATTTTCACGGGCCAATACCCAGTGAAGTGGAGTCGTCCGGAGGTATATGTACTCATGCAAAAGGACTTAAATGATGGTTCAGCAGCAAAGGTTACTTGTGTATAGAACTTTGTTTCACGGGACCCAAAATGAACCAGCCTCATAAGACAATGATAATTACAACCGGCTCACGGTTTAGAAACAGAATCGGGGGTTATCTGCAAACAGCCTCATTCCTAAATCGGGAGTATCGAAACTTAAACATTCAGGGCCGCCTGAACCGTTTCCCATTGGAATGCATAATATTGCGCAGTATACTCGACTGAGCACTCGCGCACTACGATTGAGCTGAGAAACTGCGTGGACCAGCAATTCTAGGAATTCCTAAATCGCGAGCTCCTAAACTGAGAGTCGGGCGTATAATGTTGGAAAGGTGATATTTAGAATCTGTGACTAAGAAAAACCTCTTGATAATGAGTTTTATTTACTAAAAAAAGTGCCTTAGCGCTACTGTCACTGATATCCAAATTCCATTCTACACTGCAGATAGGCCAACAGATTAATTAATATCATATCATGATATCATTAGTTATATACAGTTGTTTTTTGAGAGAAATCTTCATGACAGGGGATTAAAATCGCGTCGAAAAGAGAAAAGAGCATTTAATTATGAAAAGTTGGGCGCATGACAAATGTGTACATAACACAATTTAAATTGCATTTCCAATTCTATAGGATCCACGTAATTGATTATGTGAAAGCGCTTTGCTTTTTGTAGAGTAAACAGCTCCTGATAGTAATAACGTATGAAAAGCGTGATGTAATTCTGATACACGTGGAGCTTGTGCAATTAAAGTGACATTTAACAGCCCAGCTCACGTAGCCATCGTTCGAATTTAATTTTCGTCCCGAAAGTGCATACGATTTCGTATTCCTCAGACAAACTTAAAATAAAGTTCATTTTACTAATTGAGCAACATTTAATTAATTCTTTTTAGAACTTGCTAAAATTTACATGTTATATCGAACAAATTTGTTCTGGAGAAATTACCGAATTTGTTTCGAACTGGCGGATATGAGAAAAGTTTGATGAATGATAGATAACTTTTCGGTGCAACAACTCTAACTATTTCAGAATAATTATCGA
Organism: Andricus curvator; assembly: GCA_932195095.1. Taxonomy (NCBI): domain Eukaryota; kingdom Metazoa; phylum Arthropoda; class Insecta; order Hymenoptera; family Cynipidae; genus Andricus; species Andricus curvator. The sequence goes on from CAKNYM010051495.1 coordinate 102,851, forward strand.
ACTGATAATAAACGTAAAAATTCGGTGAGGCATTTTTGAAGCAGATGATTAATAATGGCGAGAAATTAAAACGGTTGTCTCTCCGAACACTGGATTAGAAAAAGGATTCTTCTTCTGATCTCTCTAGTAGCTCAGTGGTTAGAGCACCTAACCGGAAATCAATTGATCTGGGGTTCGAATCCCAGCGGAGCGAAAGGAGAAGATCTTTTTTCTGAATAAATTTAATTTAGAAATTTTTTAATTTATAGTTAAATATTTTCTGTATCAGGGGACATAACTTTGATCGATATTGTAGATTTACATTTTCACAGTGTGTGCGAAAAGATTTCTCTTCTGATTGATCGTTACCATCTCCGATGATAATACAGATTCCTATTAAAAATTGACTTGTATATAACATCTTGCACAATAAAGCGTGTTTCAGAGTGAGGATTCTTCTTCTGATCTCTCTAGTAGCTCAGTGGATAGAGTACCTGACCGGAAATCAGTTGACCTGGTATTCGAATCCCAGCGGAGCAAAAGGAGAAGATCTTTTTTCTGAATAAATTTATTTGAAATTTTTTTAATGTTTAGCTCCATATTGTATCAGATGACGTTAAAGATTTTCTGTATTAGAGGATATAACTTTGATCAATATTGCAGATTTCCATTTTCACAGTGTGTGTGAAAAGATTTCTCTTCTGATTGATCGTTACCATCTCTGATGACAATACAGATTCCTATTGAAAATTCACTTGTCTATAACATCTTGCAAAATAAAGTGTGTTTCAGAAAAAGGATTCTTCTGAGCTTTCTAGTAGCTCAGTGGTTAGAGCACCTACCCGGAAATCAGTTGACCTGGCGGTCGAAGCCCGGCAGAGCAAAAGGAGATCTTTTTTCTGAATAAATTTAATTTAAATTCTTTTAAATTAATAGCTCCATCTTGTCTGCGATCACGTTAAAGATTTTCTGTATTAGTGGATATAACTTTGATCTATATTGTAGATTTCTATTTTCACAGTGTGTGTGAAAAGATTTCTCTTCTGATTGATCGCTACCATCTCCAAAAATGATCCAGATTCCTAGGAAAAATTGAGTTGTATATATCATCTAAAGCGTGTTTCGGAGAAAGGATTCTTCTTCTGATCTCTCTAGTAGCTCAGTGGTTAGAGCACCTGACCGGAAATCAGTTGACCTCGCGTTTGAATCCCAGCGTAGCGAAAGGAGATGATCTTTTTTCTGAATGAATTTAATTAAAACAATTTTTAATATATAGCTCCATCTATTCTGAGATGACGTTAAAGATTTTCTGTATTAGAGGATATAACTTTGATCAATATTGTAGATTTCCATTTTCACAGTGTGTGTGAAAAGATTTCTCTTCTGATTGATCGTTACCATCTCAGTTGACAATACAGATTCCTATTAAAAATTGACTTGTATGTAACATCTTGCAAAATAAAGCGTATTCCAGAAAAAGGATTCTTCTTCTGATCTCTCTAGTAGCTCAGTGGTAAGAGCACCGGGCCAGAAATCAATTGTCCTGGCGTTCGAATCCTAGCGGAGCGAAAGAAGATCTTTTTTCTGAATAATTTTACAAACTTTCGAGGAAGTCTCATAAGAAGTCTCTAGGAAGCCTCCTGGGAAGTCACAAGAAATCTGGTTAGTCTGAGGGCTCTCTATACGAAGTCGTCGTTATTCCGGCGGCAATCATTGTCAGTCTGACTTCCTGATTTCTGAGTGACCAGCCCCTCGTGGGCGACCTTTTGGGGACCCACACAAACTGATCTGCGGCTTCAACAACCAATATTACTCCAGGCACTGCACCAAGCAGTCCTTTTGAATATTGGTTCGATGGGTTTGAACTCCAGACAGAGGAAACGCCGACGTCAACCTTTGCGGCGACGACAACATCCCCGGGAGGCGACGACCGACACCAACAGGAACTGCCGGTATCCTGTACGAGAGAAGAGGAAGACAGTCTTCTCACAACGGACACAGATTAGCTCTTTCTCCGTGCCCTTCGGGCTTGCTTTTGAAGAGTTACCCGAACTCCAGTAGCTGTGCGTTCAACGACTCAAACAGTATTGCTTAAGGCGCTCCATCAAGCCGTCCTTTGGAATACTGGTTGAACGGCTTTGAACTCCAGACAGAGAGAAGCCCGATGTCAACTGTGGGAGCAACAGCGATCAGAAGTTTTGAAAAATCTAATGAGTTGGCGGATTTGGATGAGAGTTGGTACTATAGAGCTCTTTATATCTTGAATTTGTATTCAGCGCCCCAAATAACCCCCTGGTACCAATTTTCATTCAAATCCGCAAACTCATTGGATTTTCCAAAATTTTGGTCACCATATTTGATCAGCAGCCACCCAAATAACCCCTAATACAAATTATCATTCAAAGCCGTCAAGTCATTGGATTTTTCGAAAATTTTGGTTGGCATATTGGATTAGTCATTTTAAAATTTGGAATTTTGACCTTGTCTTCGCATTCAGCGACCTAAATTACTCTTTAGTACCAATTTTCAATAAAATACATTCAGTAGACAGTTCTAGACATTTTGGGCCCAGTCTCTGATTTTCGGTCTACACAGTGAATGGGTTAATAAAAGGCAACCCCCCACCCCCTTGCAAACTCTCCCTCGCTCTCACAAGTCGTACTTGCTAAGGGGCCGTTCAAGTATTACATAAGCATAATTTTCCCTATTCTTGTACCTTCGTAATAAAAAAATATGCTTACAGTTTTTTTATTACGAATATACAAGAATCAGCACCTATTTAGACCCCCCCCCCTCCCCCCCAAAACGCTTACATAATACGTAAATAGCCTCTAAGGTTAGAGGTGTGACCTAAAGTTTTTAAAGAGTAGCACGCCATAAGCGCTCAAGCGCCAATTTTTGACAACGAGATTGAGATTGATAGATGTAGGATACTATCAGATAGAGATGAGGAGATTAAAAAAGATAGACGGGAATTTAGGTTGACAGAGAGACAGTAAAAGATTGACGCGCGTAGAGAAGAAGGATGAAGAATAGAAAGATAGAGAAGAAGGAATCGAAAAAGATAGAAGTGAATTTAGATTGAGAAAGAGATAGAAAAAGACAGACATTGATAGATATAGGATACGATGAGATATCGAAGAGAAGATTCAAAAAGATAAACGGAAATTTATTTTAACTGAGATTTAGAAAAATATTGACGTGGATAGATAAAGGATAGGATGAGATAAAGAACAGGGTATTCAAAAAGATAGACATGAATTTAGATTGAAAAAGAGATAGAAAAATATAAACTTTGATGTATGATACGATGATGTAGGGAAGAGGATATTGAAAAAGATATGCGTGAATTTAGATTGAAATATAAATATAGAAAGATTGGCGCGGATAGACAATGGATAGGATTAGATAAAAAAGAGGGCATTAAAAGAGATAGACATGAATTTAGATTTAAAAATAGATAGGAAAATATAAACGTAGAATGATTTATGATACGATGAGGTAGAGAAGAGGATATTGAAGAATATAGGCGTGAATTCAGATTGACTAATAAATGGAAAAAGATTGTAGTAGATAGACAAAGGATAGGATGAGATAGAGAAGAGGGTATGGAAAAAGATGAACGTTAATTTATATTGACAAAGAGACAGAAAAATATAGACATTGATAGATGTAGGATACGATGAGATAGAGAAGAGAAGATTCCAAAAGATGAATGGAAATTCAGTTCAACCGAGATATAGAGAAATATTGACGTGGATAGATAAAGCATAGGATGAGATAAAAAACAGGGTATTGAAAAAGATATACGTGAATTTATATTGAAAAATAGATATAGAAATATAAACGTTGATTGGTGTATGAAACGATAAGATATGGAAGAGGGATACTAAAAAAGATAGGCGTGAATTTAGATTGAAAAATAAATAGAAAAAGATTGATGTGGATAGACAATGGATAGGATGAGATAAAGAAGAGGACATTGAAAAAGATAGACATGAATTTAGATTGAAAAATAGATAGAAAAATATAAACGTAGATTGATGTATGATACCATGAGATAGGGAACAGGATATTAAAAAAGATAGGCGTGAATTTAGATTGACAAATAAATAGAAAAAGATTGACGTGCATAGACAATGGATAGGGTAAGATAAGGAAGAGGGCATTGAAAAAGATAGACATGAATTTAGATTGAAAAATAGATAGGAAAATATAAATGTAGAATAAGTCATGATATTATGAGGTAGAGAAGAGAATATTGAAGAAGATAGGCATGAATTCAGATTGACTAATGAATAGAAAAAGATTGACGTGGATAGACAAAGGATAGGATGAGATAGAGAAGAGAGTTTTGGAAAAGATTAACGTTAATTTAGATTGACAAAGAGATATAAAAAGATGGACATTTATAGATGTAGGATACGATGAGATAGAGAAGAGAAGATTCAAAAAAATAAACAGAAAAGGAGAGATAGAAACATATCGACGTGGATAGATAAAGGATAGGATGAGATAAAGAAAAGGGAATTGAACACAAAGACGTAAATTTTGTTGATTTAAGTAAACATTTGAGGGGCTCAGAGATTGACATTTTCATAAACTCAAGGAACGTTGGTCTTCCAAATCTGCCATTTTCAAGATTTCGTAGCCCGAGGCTGAAATACTTATAGTTTTGGTTGGGTGTCTGTCTCTCCGTTCATCGCACTTTTTCCCCTAGAGGAGAAGTAAGAGAACCGAGAAAAGGGTTTGTTTCTAAAGTAAGGGAAGGGTTTGTACGGAGAAGTAATGGAAAGTGTGGGCAGGGAAGCAAGAAGAGTGAATGTGAGGAAATTGATTGAGGTAAAGTTAGGAGAGGGAAAGTAGAGGATGGTGCAGTAGGGGAAGGTAGATAAGTGAAGGGTGAAGTGAGGAAGAGATGACTGGGTGAAGTGGGGTGTGTGGGGGGGGGGGTAAATTAGGTAGAGTATGGCACGAAAAGTATGAAAGGGGTTTGTAGGGTTTTGCAGCTCCATGAAAAAAGCCTTAAAGTTTCGATCGCGTGTCCTTCCGTTGAAGTAAGTGAAGTAGTGGGAAAGTAGGATGTGGAACACGAGGAATGGAATGCAAGTAGGTTAAAACATGTCAGGAGGAGAGGAGGGAATGTCGGGATGGGGGAATTAGCATAGGGGAGATGAAGAACAGAATAAAAAATAAGAGGGTCAGAAATTAGAGTTGGGTGGGGAATGGTGGTGAGCAGACTTGGTGGGAACTTCAGGGGAAGTAGGGGATGAGAGGAGAGAAAAAGTGAGTGTAACTAGGAAAGGGAAGGGAGGGGAACAAGGGGAAGTGAGAAAATGTCAGGGAGGTTTGAACGACTTAATTACGTTTAAATAGGCTACGAAAACCTTTTCTTTAGGCGCAGGGCGCACACATTCACTAATGTGTAGGGTTAGGTAGCATCGAAAAGAAATTCTTATAGTCCGTATATGTATGTTTTTTTAGGAAAGGGAAGTAGGGGAAGGGAAGCGAGGGGAAGCGATTGAAGGGAAAGTAGGGAAGTAAGGAAACGGGAAGTAGAGGAAGGGAAGGAATATGAAGGGAGGGGAAGATGGGGCTAGGGGTGAGAAGTGAAAAGGGGCGTAAGAGGAAGTGAGAGGAGGTCAAATATCAGCGGTCGTAGTTTAAAGGACTATTATGGAATGATCCCGAATGTTTTTCTTGAAACGTACTAGAAAAGAGAGTCATAAGATGTTATCAAATCTTGAATACAATTAAGAATATAAATATTTCTTTCTGAAGCGATTGAAGTATACTAATTTAGGGCCCGAATCAAAAAACCTGTTATAACTTCCTGGCGACGTTCAGGAGCTTTACTGTTTCCAGGCGGCAGAAAGTTATAACCGGTTCTTTGATCCGGGCCCTCAATTTAGCGAAGCCTCAAGAGAGCTACAAACGAATCACGTTACGATCTGATCAACAATCCGATACCGGATAGGCACCAGGCATGTTACTTCATACGACATGCAATTTCGAATGATAAAGTGTAACTGTAGTTGTAGTTTATGCAGAGTTACCGTTCCGCATCCTTGCCGAATCTAGCAGCTTTGGTGCGGTTGGTGAATTCCAGCTCTGATTAGAGATAGTTTGCGTTATCAGTAGGCGAGTGTGAATTTCAAATTCATTATTTTTCCGATAGACCGTAACAGCCACCACTGCAACGCAAATGCAGAGGCTCTTGTGCAAACTCAAGAGCACTTGCATGCTCTCACGGATTTGTGGTTTCCGCGCCGCGGTGTTGAAACATACGCCGTCGAAAACACCCTCGGCCATCGTCCATTCTGCACCGTTTGTAATAATTACACATTTTTTCCATCCTAATAGTAGACGCCAACCATTATTCAAGAGCGAGTTGTGAAATATGTTTGAGATAGTATATTATGCACCAAGGGCGAAAAGTATCCTCTATATCGTCCCCATCCCTTTCTCTTCATTTATATTCTTATCTCTATCATTCATATATTAAATAAAATTGAGCTCAGCGGACAATCTTGTCTTACTCCTCTTACCAACCGGTAACTACCTTCTACTTGCTCTGCTTCGATTACCCTGCTTGTGGTATGTCTAAAAATTACCGATACTCTTTTTATTAACTCTTTTCTTATCTCCTTTTTCACCATAACTTCCTCTATCTCGACTAGGTCCCATTAGTCAAACTGGCAACCCATTCCTTTCCTAAACCCTGTCTGATTCGGCAATTCCATCTTTTTTCCTGTACTTCTTCCCTTTGTTCTTATTTTCCTTTCTCCACTACTGGTACCATTACCCCATATTTCCCTAACTGTGGCCATCCCTTTCCTCAACATACTCTATTGCACATTGTCCATGCCCATTCCTTTAGTACTCCCCTCCTGCCTATTTTTCGACTTCATTTCGAGTCTGATCTATAGCACGTGCCTTCCCATCTTTTATTATTCTTAATACCTTCCCTACCGTATTCAGCTTCTTTCCTGACTTTCCTTTCTGCCCCTCTTAGCTAATCCATAAAATATTCTTTGCAATCTACCATATTTATTTTACTATTCTCCCATCTTCTTTTCCTCTCTGTATTTAATACCTTCCAAACTTTATTTACCGCCTCTTTTTTTTTGATCGCACAACTCAGAGTTCTTCTCCTTTGTATTCCACTAACTTTCCCTTTTTCCCATTTTTATAACCCCTGTCTCATTTCCTTCCTGTTCTCTTCACACTCTTCCAATCGTTTAAAATGTTTGACCTTTTCCTTAAACTATTTTTTCTTCTTCTATCAACCAATCCCCTCTTCCTGCTCTTCTTAGCTACACTTCCTCATTCTCTTTATTATTATGACACTTTTCTCCATTTAATGTCACTATTATGAGAAAATTATCCGAATCCATATAATGTCCTACCTCTAGTTTCTTGACCTTCTCTCTTACCTCTTCGTCCACTATCAAATAAGTAATTACCGCTCCCTTTCCTCCTCCTGAGCATTTCCTGAACCTTTCTCTTCTCCTTCCTCATCTTTCTCTATATTTCTGTTTAAGATAAACCTTCCCATCTCTTTCACATTCTTGATCAATTTCTTTCACTCCCCATTCAGTATCTTGTCTTTGAATTTTCTTCCTCAGTCTCCTTCCTATTTCCTTCCTCCTCTATCTCCTGTGCTCGCAATAAAATCTCATTGTATTATTAGCCTAATTTTTTTTTGTAGAGAGATCAAAGAGATCAAACGCTCTCTTCTCTTCTGACTTTTTCTGCGGATCACCGTTAACATACACCCCCACTATCTTCCACCTCCTCTCATATTTACCTCTTCTAATAATAATCTTTCTTTTTGTTATATCATCTGTTTCCCACCCTCCCCTGTTATACATTATTTCCTTACTCCTATTACTATTCCGGACATAGCTCTGCCTTTTTTGTTCTTCCTGTTTGCATTTTGAAACTGTTATCTGTAACCTCTTGGTAAACTTATAGTTACCTTTTTCCATCCCTTTTCATCGAATTACGTCTCCATAAACACTCCTACATCCCATCGTTTCAAATTTTTCGTAAATTTCCCATCCTCTCTTTTTAATGATAGATTCCAGAAACATATCCTCCATTCTTCCCTTCTTCCCTTTCTCGCCTTTTTTTGGATTACTACTATTTCTAATATTTCTATCTCACGTTCCTTTCTATCCTAGTTCTCCCTCGCCATACATTTTACTAACGCTTCCCTTTCTTCGTATTGATTACATCTATCTACGTAACCTTCTATCTGTATTCTCTCGTACGAAACCCACGTTCTTTTATCCTTCTCTTCTTTCCACTTCCGCTATTTTCCTTAACTTATGCTACATATTCCTTTCTTTCCATGCCAAATCATCCTCTGTTCCGTCCGAGCTTCCACATATAATTAATTTTGAGAATTTGATAAACTGACAAAGTCAGATACATTTTAAAATTCAATTTTCACTAGAAATCTGTATTATCATCGGAGATGGTAACGATCAAGCAGAAGAGAAATCTTTTCACACACTGTGAACATGGAAATCTATAATATCGATCAAAGTTATATCTTCTAATACAGAAAATCGTTAACGTCTTCTCAGACAAGATGGAACTATAAATTAAACATTTTTTTAAATTAAATTTATTCATAAAAAAGATCTCCTTTCGCTCCGCTGGGATTCAAACGCTTCATCTAGTCTGAGAAGACGTTAAAGATTTTCTTTATAATAGGAGATAACTTTGATCGATATTGTAGATTCCCATTTTCACAGTGTGGAAAAAGATTTCTCTTCTGATGGATCGTTACGATCTCCGATGATAACACAGATTCCTAGTAAGAAAGTGACTTGTATTAAAACATAAAATCTTGCAGAATAAAGCGTGTTTCAGAAAAGGGATTCTTCTTTCTACCTCTCTAGTAGCTTAGTGGTTAGAGCACCTGACCGGCAATCAGTGGACCTGGCGTTCGAATCCCAGCGGAGCGAAAGGAGAAGATCTTTTTTCTGAATAAATTTAATTTTAAAAATGTTCAATTTGCAGCTCCATTCAGCCTGAAAAGACATTTAGGATTTTCTGTATTAGAGGAGATAACTTTGATCGATATTGTAGATTTCCATTTTCGAAGTGTGTGAAAAGATTTCTCTTCTGAATGATCGTTTCCATCTCCGATGATAATACAGATTCCTAGTGAAAATTGACTTGTATTGAAACATAATATGTTGCAAAATAAAGCTTGTTTCAAAAAAAGTATTCTTCGCCTGATCTCTCTAGTAGCTTAATGGAGAGAGCACTTTACCGGCAATCAGTTGACCTGGCGTTCGAATCCCAGCGGATCGGAAGGAGAAGATCTTTTTTCTGAATAAATTTAATTAAAAACATTTTAAAAGTTTTACAAACTTTTAAAATTTAATAAATTTGATAAGTTTTTAGAATTTAACTTTTGCCCCCTCTGGCGTGAGGATGCTTGAAAAGCACTGCTTTAGCCCCATTTTACAGGCATCGAAAAGGGCTGAAATCCTCCATGTGTTAAAAAAAGAAGTTTTATGAAAGTTACACCAATTACGATTTCTTGTTAATGAGTATATACGAGAATGTGAGTTGAAAAATGAAACTCGGTTACCTAATTTATTTCATGAAAGAAATATCATATATCAATTTTTTCCAAATTCTGGTCTAATTGAGGTTGATTAAAAGGTAACTTATATTCACGTGTTCGTTATTTTTAAAATGAAAGCAACGCTATCAAATGTTTTTAAAGCTGCGAGTTGCACTATTACTGGAGGTATCTATTATTTCTGTCGGAAAATGTTTCAAATTTCGGACTAAACACATTTTTATTACCTCCCCCCCCCCCGCCTCAGCACTTACAAGAAGCCAGAAAAATATTTTTTCAATTGTAAAGAATTTCCATGAAAATAGGGGACTAAATTATTTCAAATAAAATTAATATTGGTCCTATTTGAATTTCAAATTATAAAGATTAATTTATGAAGATTTCAAGAATTTTCCAAAAATAATTAAACTTTTAATCAGGTAGTTTAATTTTCAATAAAAAATGACAAATCCTCAACAAAGAATGTAATGGTTTATTTTCAACAACAGAAAAAAGATCATAATTTCAAATTAAAATCAGTACAATTTAAAACAGAAATGCAAATTTTCAACAAATTAGCTGAATCTTCAACCAAAAAACATTAATTTTCAACAAAGAAAGACTTTTCAGTTGAGAAAAAAGAAATATTTTAAACAAATTGTTGAATTTTCAGGCGAAAAAGACGAATTTTGTACAAAAGAGTTGAATTTTAAGCCTAAAAGTATGAATAATAATTAACAAAAAAGTTAATTTCCAACTAAATTGTTGAAATTTTAAACAAAAAACATGACTTGAACAAAATAATTCAATTTTACACAAAAAACTTAAATTGTTAACTAAACAACATAAATTCTCCACAAAAAAAGTAATAGTTAATATTTTAACTAAAATATTTTTATTTTAAATCTAAAACACTTCAATAAAAATAAATTTTTTGAACCAAATGGCTTCCTCTATATTTGTGCCTAGACCTTTTAAAACTAAAGGTCGAACATCGACAACTGTAATTTGGTGATTGTGAATTCTCTTTTGTTAAAGCTCATTCAGCTTTAACGAATACATTATCATCACCTCGGTCTGGGACTGCTTATTCAGATATTGCAAAATAATTTGAAAAATTTATTTCCAATGATTAATTTAATATTTTTTCCTCATTTTGCATTAAATTTTACTCTCGGCGCATCCTATAAAAAAATAATTTTGTTAATGAACATTTTATTGCACTTTGTGTCGTTTGTCCAAAAACTTAATTTGTTTATTTTCAAAGTTATTTTTCACGATTTGAACCAAAAATACGCATCCCATCAAAAAATAATTCATAACAAATTTGTAGACCTTTCTTGGGTGAACAACTTTTGTTGATTAATTTTTTCCATACCTTGTGTTATTTTCCCAAATTTTCTTTTTTATTGTTGATGTTACTTTTTAGATTAGAACAAAAACCGCGCATTCTATACAAAATAATCAATAATAAATTTCGTTCTTTTTTTGATGAAAAACTTTTGTCCTTACATTTTTTTTCGTAGCTTGTGTCATTTTTCAAATTTTTTTTTATTCTCAATGTTATTTTATTACGATTAAAACAAAAACCATGCATCCTATCAAAAAATGGTGAATAGCAGATTTGTAGCTCTTTCTTGGGTGAACAAGTCTTGTCCATTAATTTTTTTTGTAGCTCTGTCGTTTGTCCAAAAATTAAATTTTTTTATTTTTAATATTGTTTTTGACGAATAAAAGAAAAACTGCGCATCCTATCAAAAAGTTGATAATAAAAAATTTGTAGATCTTTTTCGTTAGCATAATTTTTTCTGTTCATTTTCTATCGTATCTTGCACAGTTTGACCGAAAAATTGAATTTTCGATTTTTCATTACTTTTTGTGCGATCAAAATTTGAATTTTCAATTTTTTCACATCGTGCGTTGCTTGGCCTAATATTTTCATTTTCGATTAATTTTTTAAATTTTGTATCTCTTATAATTTTCTTTTTATGGAAAAAAATCATTAGGATAAATTGTTTGGCTTTTTGAGTACTACAAATAGCCGTACATACAATTTTAAAATTAGCAAAAAATGATCTCAAAAATTTTGAGAATGCTCAAACTTTTTGAATTTTTATCCAGAATCCAGAAAGACTTTGGAGTAAAATGGGCTGGAAATCACTTTCTTTTCAGTAGAAAAATATTAAAAATTGCATTTGCCGAAGAATAGTAAGCCCTGCAAATTTTATATTGATAGGATGTCTTCTGTTTTGTGTACGTATTTGAAAATTCAAATTTTGGAAAATTGTAATAAGTTTCCCTATGGGCCAAAAAAGTATTTCTAATTGTTCGTAGGCAAAGGTTTTGGTCGTCAATAATAATATAAAATGATAATTCAAAAAAGAAAATTTACAATTTTGAAACCAGAAAAACTTTATTTTTCATGATAACAAAACAATGGCATGTTCCTTTGAACGCAATTAAAAAAACTCGTTTTTTTCGCACATTTTAAAAAAGTTCTTCCTTAAAAATAAATTTCGTTTTCATTTTCTGGTTCAACATTATTATTCACTACAATAAACTATAGCTGGAAAAAATTGAACAAAATTATTTGGCCCATAGGAAATTTTTATTTGAATTTTTAAAAATTTGAATTTTTAAATCGATATACAGAACAGAAGATATTATCCGATGAAGCTAAATTTTGGAGGGCTTACTACTATTGGGAAAATGCAACTTTAACCCATTATTAGAATCCCCTAATAAAAAAAATACGTATAATTAATTATAATGAAAAAAAATCATAATATATAAATTGTGTTTTAATACAAAATCATCTCAACGAATACCTTGATTATATAAATTAATAAAATAGAATTACGCATCTCCAGAATAACCAATAATAAACTCTCGATAATATCGAATCGTTGTTAATTAAGTTTTACAACATTTTACATTTTTATTTAATGAGTTGAGTTAATTAAAGCTAATAACATTTTCTCGGATGAAAGAGTATCAGAAAATGTTAATTGCCGTGAAAAAAATTTCAGCGGAACGTACGATTCTTTGATGCAAATATTCGTTCTTTGTCTTGAACACAGAGGTGTTGATAATAGAATGGAAAACGAGTAACGAAATTACTATATGCATTCTGGAGAAAAATATTTCGTTTCACGCTGAATAAAACACGAGAATTGCATTGCAAGCCGTTCATCTTTGTACTTTTTTCTCGGTAGGGAAAATAAGGGAAGTGAGAAGAAAGGGGTCAGCGAGAAGAAAGGTGGGAAATAAAGGGGAGGAATGAGGATAATATGGGCGAAGTGGTGGAAGTGAAAGAAAACGCCGGGTGGAGAAGTAGGAGAAGTGAGAGGAAGTGAGGGGGGAAGTAAAGGAAGTGAGGGAGGAAATAAAGAAAGTGAGAGAAAATATGGGAAAGGGAAAGTAAGAAAAATGAGAAGAAAGGGGTCAGCGAGAAGAAAGGTGGGAAATTGAAGGGGAGGAATAAGGAAAATATAGGCGAAGTGGTGGAAGTGAAAGGAAAGGACGGGTGGAAAAGTAGGAAAAATGAGAGGAACTGAGGGGGGAAGTAAAGGAAGTGAGGGAGGAAGTAAGGGAAGTGAGGGAAAATATGGGGAAGGGAAACTGAGAAAAATAAGGGAAAATGAAGGTTTAGGAAATTAAAAGAAATAAGGACAGTGAATATATGGATAGAGGGCAAATGAGTCGAATTTCCGTGAAAAACTTTTAAAAAAGAAGAAATTTTAAATGAAGGAGCTGAAAATATTCGTGCGGCTTTTTTGGAACATTTCTTATTAAAATGAGAGGGGTATAAGGGAGGTAGGGTAAGTCAAGGGGGAAAACGGGCGAAGTGGGATAAGTGAGAGAAAGGAGGGGAGGGGAAGTATGTGAAGTCAGAGGAAATGAGAAGGGGGTAATGAAAATGAGGAGAAATGAGGGGCGAATAAGTAGAGGAAATGGGAAGAAATGAGGGGATTGGAAAGTAGGGGAAATGAGAGAAAGGCTTGAGAGAAAGGCTTGAAATGAGAGAAAGGCTTGACATTCAGGGCCAAAGTTTAAAGATGATGGGTTATAGAACAAAGGTGAAGGGACATGCTGAAAGTTTCCAAGGTCAGAGTTCAAAATGGTTGGGAAAAAGATCAAAGGTATCCTATATCAAGTTTCAAAGACTAGATGTTAAAAAGGTCAGAGTTTGAAGGCAATAGGATAGAGTTCAAAGGTGAAAGGTAATAAGTCAATTTTCAAAAGCCTGATGTCCAATGTCAGAGTTCAAAGGCGATGGGTTAAAGAAAAAAGGTGAAGGGTCATTCAGAATGTGTAAAGATCAGAGGTTAGAGGTATTGGTACAAGATTAAAGGTGGACCACAATAAGTCAAGTGTCAAAAGCCTGATGTCGACGATCAGAGTTTAAAGATGATGGGTTAAAGAACAAAGGGGAAGGGTCACACAGAAAGTATGAAAGGTCATAGTTCAAAGGTTGAAGAACAATGGTGAAGTGACATACGTTGAGTGTCACAGGTCACGTGTCGATATGTAGAGGTCAGAGTTTGAGCATCATGTGTTGAATATCATAGGTGAGTAGTCATTTGTCAATTTTCAAAGGCCAGATGTAAAAGAGGTCAGAGTTTAAAGGCGATAGGTTAGAGTTCAAAGGTCTTGAGACAATTTGTGGCATTTTGGTAACCCCTTCCCACAAATGTCATGTGATGCTGAATCTGATCCCTTCCTATTTCGAAATACTTTTAATTAAATTCTTTAGAAATTTTTTTCATTCGAGTACATCGATTTGATTTAAATATTAAATAAGACGGCAGATTGACTTAACCGATTAGGGGCCGTCCATAAACTGAGTTGCCAATATAAACTTAATTAATAGAGCCCAATAAAAAAATCCAACTATTTTTGATTAAATGTTAATTTTTTTGTCAAAAAGTCTGCTATTATATTTTTAGTTCGAAATTCATCTCCTTTAGCTAAAGATTCTACTATTTGACTGAAAATTTAATTATTTTGTTGAAAATGCAACTGTTTTCTTAGGAATTCATTTTTTTGGTTAAAAATTCATCTTCTTAGTTGAATAATTATTTATTTTGTTGAAAATTTAATTATTTTGTTAAAATTTTAACTATTTTGTTGAAAATTTTAAGATTTTGTTCAAAATTTAACTGTTTTGTTTTACAACATTTGTATTTTTGAATAGAAAGTTCGTCCTTTTGGATTGTAAATTCGAATGCCTTCTAAACAATTCCCGCTTTTAACTTTAAAATTCAACTTTTTGAATATAAGTGTAACGGTTTAGTTAATTATTAATTTTGTACTTGTTGAAAATTCAACTATTTGGTTGAAAATTAATCTTTGCAGGTCGAAAGTTCAACTTTGTGTTCAGAATGTCAACTATTTTGTTGAAAATTTAATTATTTTTTTGAAAATGCAACTACTTGGTAAAAAAGTCTTTTTTATTGTCAAATATACCTACTTGCCTGAAAATTGAACTATATAAAAAAAAATAATTTGTATTGTCTTTGGTTGACAATTAAACTGTTTTGTTTATCATTAGTTTCAGATTTGGTTGAGGATTAATTTCTTTAACTGAAAATTTAACTATTTGGTTGGAAATTCATCTTTTTTAGTTAAAAATTCAAATATCAGGCTTCAAATTAATGTATTTGGTTAATATTTTCCTTTGGTAGAAAATTAGCCTTCTTGGTTAAAAAATCAACTTTTTGGTTGAAAATTCAAGTATTTGGTGAAATTTTGAACACTTTTCTTCAACATTAATTTTTCATTAAAGATTCGTCATTTAGGTTAAAAATTGATCTCTCTGCTTGAAAATTAAACTGTTGGAAATTTGTTTTTTTTTTGCTTTAAAATTAATTAATGTATTTTGTTGGAAATTCATCAGTTTGGTTGAAGATTCAAATACT
This sequence comes from Andricus curvator, assembly GCA_932195095.1. Taxonomy (NCBI): domain Eukaryota; kingdom Metazoa; phylum Arthropoda; class Insecta; order Hymenoptera; family Cynipidae; genus Andricus; species Andricus curvator. The sequence continues at coordinate 118,337 of CAKNYM010051495.1, forward strand.
TTGTAAAAAATTTGTATTTTTTTGTTTCTTGAAAATTAGTTTATCCAACTGAAAATTAAATGATTCCATTTTAGGTTGAAAATTAATTTTTTTTAGTAGAAAATTCAACTATGCCGTTGAAAATGAAGATTTCTTAATTGAAAATTAACTTTCTTCTTAGAAATCATTCTTTTCCGGTTTAAAACTCAACTGTTTTTTAAAACATTCGGCTTTTTAGTTTGAAAACTATTATATCTATTTCATTTATTTGGTTGAGGATTAAACATTTCTGTTAAAAATTCGTATTTTTTCATTTAATTCAACTGGTTGATAGTTCGCGTTTTTTTCATCGTATCTTTTAAATCTATCTGAATTCTTTGGAAAATATTTTTAATCTTTGCGAAATCTTTGGAAAATCCTGAAAATCATTATACAATCTTCTAAATCTATCCGAAATCTTTGCCAAATCTTTTGAATCTTTGTGAAGTCTTTTAAATAAATATAAAAGTTTCGTTAAGTAATCGAAGTATTTGTCATGTCTTTTAAATGTATCCGAAATCTTTAAGAAATCATTGAAATCTTTTTGCAATCTTTGAAATCTTTGTGAAATCTTTGGAAATATTTGCGAAATATTTTTGAAATATTTAGTAATATTTGTGAAATTATTGAAATCTTTGTGAAATCTTTTAAATATATTCGAAGTCTTTTGAAATCTTTGGGAAATCTCTGTGCAATCTTTGAAATCTTTGTGAAATCTTTGGAAATCTTTGTGAAATCTTTCTAAAATGTTTGGAAAACTTTGCGAAATATTTGAAATAGTTTTGACATATTTGGTAATATTTGTGAAATTATTTAAATCTTTATGAAATCTTTGAGAAATAATTTATGCCTTTGGGAAATCTTTCAAATCTATCTGAAATCTTTGCCAAATCTTTGTGAAATGTTGAGGAAATCATTAGAATCTTTATTCAATTTTTGAAATCTATCTGGAATCTTTGTGAAATGATTAAAGTATTTTTGGAATCTTTGAAGTCTATCTGAAATCTCTGAGAAATATTTTTTTCCTTTGCGAAATCTTTGAGATTAAAATCTTTATGAAATCTTTTTATTCTATCCGAAATCTTTGCCAAATTTTTGAAATATATATGAAATCTTTGGAAAATCATTGAATTCTTTGTTCATTCTTTGAAAACTATCTGAAGGCTTCGTGAAATATTTGAAGTATTTGTGAAGTCTTTTAAATTTATTCGAGATCTTTGGGAAATCATTGAAATCTTTGAAATCCTTGTGAAATCTTAGTAAATCTTTGCGAAATATTTTTAAAAGATTTGGTGATATTTGTAAAGTCATTGAAGTCTTTGTGAGATCTTTTGAATTTATTAGAAATCTTTGCTAAATATTTTAAATCTTTGTCAACTCTTTGAAATCTCTATGAAATCTTTTGAATCTATCGAAAATCTTTGTCAAATCTTTAAAATTTTTGTGAAATCTTTCAAATCTATCCGAAATCTTTGCCAAAACTCTGTGAAATCTTTAGGAAATCATTGAAAGCTTTGTGAAATAATTGAATGCTTTGTAAAATCTTTGAAATCTTTGTGAAATCCTTGTGAAATTCTTGAAAAACTACGTGAAATCTTTCTGAAATTTTTAGAAATCTTTTTGAAATATTTGAAATATTTTGGAAATTATTGAAGTCTTTGTGAAATCTTTTAAATTCATCGGAAATGCTAAATATTTCAAATCTTTGACAAATATTTGAAATCATTGTGAAATATTTTTAATCTATTTGAAATCTTTATCAAATCTTTAAAATCTTTGTGAAATTGTTTAAATCTATCCAAAATCTTTGCCAATTTTTGAAATCATTGAAATCTTTGTTCAACCTTTTAAATCTATCTGAAAGCTTTGTGAAATAATTAAACGCTTTGTAAAACTCTTGGAATCTTTGGGAGATTATTGAAATCTTTTTAAAATCTTTCTGAAATCTTAGTAAACCTTCGCGAAATATTTTTAAAAGATTTGGCAAAATTTGTTAAATCATTGAAGTGTTTGTGAAATCTTTTAAATTTATTAGAAATCTTTGCTAAATATTTTTAATCTTTGCCAACTCTTTGAAATCTTTATGCAATCTTTCAAATCTATCGAAAATATTTGCCAAATCTTTGTGAAATCTTTCAAATCTATCTGAAATCTTTGCCCAAGCTCTGTGAAATCTTTAGGAAATCATTGAAAGCTTTGTGAAATACTTGAATGCTTTGTACAATTTTTGAAATCTTTGTTAAGTCTTTGGAAAACTATGTGAAATTTTTCTGGAATCTTTGGAAATCTTTTTGAAATATTTGAAATATTTTGCAATATTTGTGAAATTATTCAAAACTTTGTGAAATGTTTGAGAAATCACTGAAATATTTGTGGAATATATGTAAAATCTATCCGAAATCTTTGAAATCTTTGTGAAGTCTTTGGGAAATCATTTAAGTCTTTATGAAATCTTTTAAATTCATAGGAAATCTTTGCCAAATATTTGACATATTTGTGAAATATTTGGGAAATCATTAAAGTCTTTGTGAAGTCTTTTAAATTCATCCGACATCTTTGCTAAATGTTTGAAATCTTTATGAAATATTTTTAATCTATCTGAAATCTTGATCAAATCTTCGAAATCTTTGTGAAATATTTTTAATCTATCCGAAATCTTTGCCAAATTTTTTTATTTTTTTTGTGAAATCTTTGCGAAATCATTGACTTCTTTGTTCAGTCTTTGAAAGCTATCTGAAAGCTTTGTGAAATAATTGAAGTATTTTTCAAGTCTTTTAAATTTGCCCGAAATCTTTTGAAATATTTGGGAAATAATTGAAATCTTTGAAATCCTTGTGAAATCTTAGTAAATCTTTGCGAAATATTTTTAAAAGATTTGGTAATATTTGTAAAGTCATTGAAGTCTTTGTGAGATCTTTTGAATTTATTAGAAATATTTGCTAAATATTTTTAATCTTTGTCAACTCTTTGAAATCTCTATGAAATCTGTTAAATCTATCGAAAATCTTTCTCACATCTTTAAAATCTTTGTGAAATCTTTCAACTCTATCCGAAATCTCTGTGAATGTTTAGGAAATCATTGAAAGCTTTGTGAAATAATTGAATGCTTTGTACAATTTTTGAAATCTTTATGAAATCTTTGGAAAACTACATGAAATCTTTGGAAATTTTTTTGAAATATTTGGCAATATTTGTGAAATTATTGAAGGCTTTGTGAAATCTTTTAAATTCATCAGAAATGCTAAATATTTTTAATCTTTGCCAAATATTTGAAATCTTTGTGAAATATTTTTAATCTATCTGAAATCTTTATCAAATCTTCGAAATCTTTGTGAAATCTTTTGAATCTATCCAAAATCTTTGCCAATTTTTGCAATCATTGAAATCTTTGTTCAATCTTTTAAATCTATCTGAAAGCTTTGTGAAATACTTAAACTTGTGAAATACTTAAACTTGTGAAATCTTTGAGTAATCATTTGAATATTTGTTTCGGTTTAGGAACAGTGTCAGTGGTTGACTGCAAATACCCTTGTTCCTAAATCGCGAGTATCGAAACATAAACAGTTAGGGCCGCCTGAACCGTTTCCATAATACTGCGCAATATACTCGCCTGAGTACTCGCACACTGCGGCCCTTCCGAGGCAATAGTCGCAAACGTACTTCTTCCTACGCGTTGAGAAACTGAGTGTGCCAGCAATTCTAGGATTTCATAAACCGCGAGTTCCTAGCCCGAGAGTATGGTGTATAACGAGGCTAGAATAAAAAATTTCCCCCTAATGAGAACGTGAGGGAAAGAGATTAATCAGGCTAAAACCTCATTCTGCTTGGTTGAATATTCTTTAAGGAGCCAGTGTAATCATAATGCACAAGAGAATTTTTTTCCTTGCAGAATTATGTATACCAAAAGTGATTTTCGCCAAGGGCGAGATTGCGTATATCCGGAAAAGGATGGATGCATGATAAATGGCCATAAAACGTAGTCATCGAGGGTGAGGTAAGAAACTGTGAATCATCGTTTAGACTCCATTACCGGGTGAGCAGAGGAGATGAGTGGGGTGGGGTAGTTCTTTTCGGATCCTCAGGAAACACACCCTGACGCGGCAATAGGGCGTTCGCAGTGCTTGATAAATTGAAGCACTGTCAAGCGTCTGGGCACCGGCACCTTTTATCTATGCAACCTTTACAACAAGATATATTGTTTGGCGACAATGTAAACTGGCAAGTTCAAACGGCAGAAGTTTTTTGAATATTGACATTGGCGGCCATGATATTCATCCTACCAATTAGTCATCTGCCCGATCCCAAGAAAAATAGCCAAACAATTTTTTTCTATGTGAGGATGTGAATTCTGTATTGTGTCACCGAACTCAGAAGAATGGGAGAGGGGCTCCCTATGTAGCGTATCACGAAATGTGGAGCACTTTCCCTCCCTTACTTTCCGTACTTTCCCTAGTTCTCCCCTACTTCTCCACCCCTCATTTTACTGTTCGCGAAACCTCCCTTTCCCAACTTCTTCCTTCTATTCACGCTCTCCTCACATCCTCTGCTCACACTTTTTTCCAATAATTTCCCTTACTTCCCCTCACTTTCAATAACCTCATTTCCTTTCACTTCACTTACTCTTATTCCACCTTATACTACTTTTATCACCTATTTTCCCTACTTCTGTTCCAAAACCACCAATTTTCCTCCCCCAATCACCTGCACTACCCTACCGGTCCTCCCTTTACTTCAATCACTAGCCTCCGTCAGTTTTAATAATTCCCTCTACTTTCCCTGACTTCCCCCACTTCCGCTACTTCTACTTTCCCTTTCTGATTTTTCTTTTATTTCTCTACTCAACCTTCCCTTATTTCCCCTCTTTCCATCTCTTCTTACTTTCCCTATATTTTTGCTCACTTCATCTGCCTCTCCTCCCTAAATTTTCCCTCGCTTCCTCTACTTCTTCCTTCCGCATTACCCCTACTTCCTCTCCCATTATTTTTCCTCGATTCCACTACTTCTGCTCCCATAATTTTCCTCAATTTCCCTCTTCTCATTCCCCCTCACTGCCTCTACTTCTCCTCCCTCATTTCCTCTTACTTCTTCTACTTCCCCTTCACTCATCGTGATTTGTCATTATTCTATCAAAATTAAACATTAATAACATTACATTCTCAACAAACATACAAAGCGATATTTCCGATTTTATGTATTATTATTTATATGTATATTATTGAAAAAATTTAATAAACAAATAAACAAATTTCATATGCTTGTGAAAAAGAAAACTTCCAAATTTTAAATGATTCAGGTTAACAAATAGAAAAATTGCATTCTTTTTTCGCTGAAAATTTTTTGTTATATCAATTTTTTTTATCTATCAAACATTGGATTATTTCTGCGACCAGTTACAGGGTTGACTTCCCCCGAGAGAAGAAGTGAGAAGAAGTGAGGGGAGAGGAAATAGAGAAATGGGCGGAAATTATAGACGGGTAGTGAGGGAAAGTGAAGAAAAGTGCATTAGAGGAAGGGATGGAAAATGAGGAAAGGGGAAGTAGGTAAAGTGAAAGGAAATGTGAGTGTGGGATGCGAGGGGAAGTAAGGCAAAATATTGGTAGTGAGTAAGGGTAGTTAAGGAAGTGAAGGGAGGGCTAGAAGGGTAGTGCAGATGAGTAGGTTAGTAGGGAAGGAAAAGTGATGGGTTGGGAAGGTATTTAGGGAAAGAGGAGTGTGAGCTGAGAAAATGAGATGTGGGGGGTGTAGGGGAGGAATAAGTTGAGGAAGGGTAGCTTAGAAAAGGGTGAAATGAAGGGAGGAGAAGTAGGGGTGGAGATAGGGAAACGAGGGGTGTAGGGGAGGAAATCTATGGGATTGAGAGGTTGAAAAAAATTAATTTACATCGTAAATGGCTACGAAAACTTTGACTACTTTTTATTATTCACTGAAATAAACCCGAAAATATTAAATTATTATATTTTTATCAATTTTTTACCTTGAAAATCTAATTTTCTTTTTTTTTCTTATTGAGTAGAAAGTTTATAATGTTAGTTTAAAATCAACGTTTTGGTTGAAAATATAATTATCTTGTTAAAGATTCATAATTTTGGTTGAAAATTAATCTAGTTTGGTTGAGGATTCAACTATTTTTTTGAAAATATGTCTTCTTTGGTTGAATTCAACGGTTTTTGATATCAAATTGAAAACTTTTTTCGGTATAATATTAACTATCACATGCTTTATTCGGGATTCATTTATTTTTACAATTTTAGTTAAAAATCTAACTATTTGGTCATACATTAATTTTATTGTTGAAAATCCATATTTTCGATTTGGAAATTGAACTGTTTTATAAAAAATTTGTCTTTTTGGTCTGAAAATTTAACAATTTGTGATAAGTTGAAAATTCAACTATTCGGTAGAGAATTGATGTATTTTGTTCAAGATTCATCCATTTCGGTGATAAATTAACCTTTTTGTTGAAAATTCATCACTTTGGCTGAGGATTAAACTGTTTTGTCAAAAATTCGTCTTTTTCAGTTGAATTCAACTGGTTGAAAATTGTCCTTTTGTTGTTTTGTTATAAACTAGCTTTTCAAACTGAAAATTCAATGATTATTTTTGAATACTTCGAGAAAATTAATCTTCTTTGTTGAAAATACATTTATCTGTTTGAGAATGAATTTTTTTTTTAATTTCCTTCTTCGTTGAATTCAACTGGTTGATAATATTTTGTTCTTTAGTTAAAACGTATTTTTTAAACTGAAAATTCAACTGTTCCATTTTTGGTTAAAATAATATCTTTTCGAGTTCAAAATTTATCCATTTCGTTGAAAAATTATGTATTTTGTTGAAAATTCGTCTTTTGGTAAGAAATTCATCTTCCTGGTTGAAAATTCAGCTATTTGGTGGAGAAATCAAATATTTTGTTTTTCACCCGTCACACGGCTGAATTCCCCCCTACGGGACATTGGAGAGTGTGACATAAGGGGAAAGAAAGTACGAGGAAGTGACGGGTGGGAGAGTAGGGGAAAGGAGAGGACGTGAAGCAGAGGTTTGATGAGAAATGAGGGGGGGGGGGGGGAAGCCACCCAAAGAGGGGGGCGAGAGGGGGGGAGTTAGATGAAATGGGGAAAGGGAAGTAAGGAAATTGAGGGGAAATTAAGTAACAGAAAGTAAAAGATATTGTGATCAAATGAGGGGAGAGGAAACAGGTGAAGTGAAAGGAAATGAGGGTAGGGAGAGTGATGAGAATTGAGGGGTTGGAAAGTAAGGGAAATGATTGTAAGTGCGGGAGGGTAGTAAGGGAAGTGAAGGGAGAACTATAAGGGCAGTGCAGGTGAGTAGGGAAGGAAAAGTGATGGTTTGGGAAGGGACGTAAAGGAAGGGGCCTATTAGCTGGAGATGTGAGGTTAGGAGGATGTAGAGGAGGACGAATTTGGAGAAGGTGGATGAGCGGAGGGTAAAATGAGTGGAGGGAAATTATGGGCAGCAAGGATAAAGCAGGTGAGAGGACGTGAGAGGAAATGAGGGAAGAGGAAATAGGTCTACTGAAAGAAAATGAGGTGAAGGGAAGTGGGGGCATCAAGGGGTGGGGAAGTAAGGGAAATGATTGGAAGTAAGGTTAGTAAAGAAGTTAGAGCATTAGAGGAAGGGCCAGAAGGAGAGTGCAGGTGAGTAGGGGAGAAAAATTGATAGGTAAGGAAGGTATATAGCGGAAGGGGAGTTGTAGCTGGGGAAGTAAGGGGGGTTGATGTAGAGAAGGAAGAAGTTTAAAAACGAAAAAGTTGGTTGAGGAAGGCTTAGCGAAAGGTGACATAAAGGGAGGGGAAGTGAGGGTGGAGATGGGAAAATTGGGAATGTAGGGAAGGGAAAGTATGGGAAAGGAAGATAGTTTTATCAAGTTTTTACGCTACAGTTTGTGAATTTTCTTTTTATAAAAAACAAACTCAAATAATAAAGAAACTTTAACAATAATTAAACGAGTCTTGAAACTCTACTACCTTTGTTCGAAAATTCTGGAGAGTAGTTACAAATTCAAAGACATGCAGTGAAAAATAAACAAAAGGACTGTCGCTTGCGCATTCGACAATGCGTTTGCTCAGGTCCATAGATTAATATTAAACCAGCCTTCTATTACGCATATATACACAGTTAACGAGCGCATAACGAGGCAACTGGATTATCGCCGTGCCAGCAAACCCGATCAAAAGGTCAAATATTCATGTGCCTGCTTTTGGGATCAGCTTCGTAGTTTTCCCCTGCCCCTTCCTATATTGCCACGCTATTTCGTATTTTCACACGCTATTCCATATTTTCCCACGCCCATTGATTTTTGCCACGCTATCTCATACTTTTCCAATGCTTTTTAATATTTTCCCTAAGGTGCGGGAGTAGGAAAATATGAAATAGTGTGGAAAATAGAAAAGGTTGTAAGATAATATGAAACAAAGGTGGGAAAATGCGAAGTAGCGTGCGAAAAAAGAAATGGGCGTGGGGAAATAGGAAATAGCGTGGGGGAAAAAGAAGGGGCGTGGGACAATATGAAAAGAGCATGGCAAAAATTGAATTAAATTGAATTTTTAATTTTAAAAAATTTTATATAATTGATTAAATTGGAATGATTCAGCCAAGATTTTTTTTTAAATGAAAATTTATTTTATTTTTCGAATTACAAATAAATTAAGTTCAATCATTAAAATATTTAAACTTCATAAAGTTCTTCTTTTCTAATTATTGTACATATCTTGATGTTGAGATACAACAAAATCACTATTTCTTAAAGATTTGAGCAGAGAAAGCATAAAAAACGTGCATTTAAATTGACATCTTTCGTAATTATAGTCATATGGTGAAACATATTGCTGAATTTCAGTACGATAGCATCATCGCTTTGCTATATCTTATACTACTATATTTTTATTTTGGATAAAAAATATTTTTTCTGAAAATTTGTCTTTTTAATTTAAAAGTTCATCTTTTTTTAGTAGAAATATTGCATCTTTCTTTGAAACAAATGCAACAGTTTTGCTTAGAATTCAACTATTTCCTACAAAATTCACTTTTTGTTTAAAATTTGTATTTTTTTGTAGGAAAGTCCATTTATATCATTTTGGATGAATATTCAACTCTTTTTTTGAAAATTTATCTTTTTGATTTAAAAATTCACCTGTTTTAGAAGAATTTTCATTTTTCTTGGAGAAAAATGCAACTGTTTGGTTGAAAATTCGACAATCTTGTTGTAAACTCATACTTTTTGGTTAAAAATTTGACTTTTTAGCAGAAAATTAACTTATAGTTTACAATTCTTATTTTGGTATTGGAAAGTGAACTGGAATCTTCTTTGGATGAAAATTTGACTCTGATTGGAAATTTGTCTTTCTGATTTCAAAATTCACCTGCTTTAGCAGAAATTACATCTTTCTTGGGTAAAAATGCAACTTTTTTGTTTAAAATTCAACAATTTAGTTGAAAAGTCATACTTTTTGAGTAAAAATTCATCTTTTTGGATTGAAAATTCAATTTTTTTCGTAGAAACTCATCTCATGGTTAAAAATTCATATTTTGATCGTGAAATGTCAACTAAAATCTTTTTTAACAGAAAATTCAACTATTTCTTTTAATTCATTTTTTCCATTTATAAATTAATCCGCTTTGGTAGCAATTTTTTTTTTATAAAAATGCAACTTTTTGGTTAAAAATTATTCTTCTTTGCATGAGTATTCAACTATTTTATTTTAAAGAGTTATTTGAATCACTTTGTTAAGAAATCATTTTTTTTTTTGAAGAGTTATATTTTTAGATGAAGCCTCGGTGGCTCAGACGATAGCGCGTCGGACTTCCATGCAGGAGGTCCGGGGTTCGATCCCTGAGCCGGGTACCAATGGAAATTTTTCTATGTACTTCTACCGGGGCTTTGGTGGTTCGGAACCCACCTTAAACTGTAGGTCCCCTCAGAAAAAGCTGGTATCATACCAAGGTGGGGCTCCATGTCGAGGGGACTAGCCTTGGGGATCGAAGCCGATTCTGTGAAGACTCGAAAATGAGTCAGCGTTCTTCTTGCGTTTGGGGACTCCTACAGGAGGCACCACGCTCGATGGTCGCTGGCCGATTTCGAGTAATGAACACACACACATACACTTACATAACACACCAGGGCAGTGCTTCGAATCTGTGCATCTACCTGATGACCTCAGAGGGATCGCTCCGTACACCCTAGCCTGCTAGGGAGGCTGCCGAATGGCGGAGTGGGTGAGGATCACTTTGCCTGATCAACAAAGGAGGACGTCATTTACTGTGCGATAGGTATGCCTGGCACCTGAGAGGTATAATCTCAGAACGTTGATAACAACGAAAAAACCCACCGAGATTCAAAAACACTTGGCGAAGGATGGCCGGATTCGTAGTACTGCCTTGAGAACACACACGGGTATGGCACAATAGGCTTTATAGCTTGAGCGCCAGGGGTGGGACCTCACGGGCCCCCCCGCCTACATTACAACTAAGACTAAGACTATATTTTTAGATGAAAATTCATCTCTTTGATTGCAACTTCAACTATTTTGTTGAAAATTAATCTCTTTAAATTGAAAATTCAAATACTTGGGTAAAAGTTCAATTTAACTGTTTATTGGAAAATACTTTTTTTCAAATTAATTTTTTAACTGAAAATGTAATTTTTCCATTTTTTTAAGATTTATCTCTTTTAGTTGAAAATTCTCCTTTTTTGGTAAAAAAAAAATAATTTTCTTGGTTTAAAATTTAATTTTTTTTGTGGTAAAAATGCATCAGTTTCGTGGAAAAAAAATGTTTTGCTGAAGTCATATTTTTTGTTTGTAAATTAAATTTTTGTAGAGAAAATTCGTCTTTTGGCTTGAAAGTTAAAAAATTGAGTTAAAATTTTCTTTCATCAGTGAAAAATCTTTATTTGTTAAAAATTCGTCTTTTTCGTTTTAAAAACCTTTTTTTTGTGTATAAATTTCATGTTTTTTGACTGAAATATAAATTATGACACTTTTTGTTGGGAATTTATATCCCTGAGTTGAAAATTCAACTATTGTGTTGAAAATTTAATTATTTTGTTGAAAATTCAAGTATTTTGTTGAAAAGCCATCTTTTATAGTAGAAAAGATATTTTTTTGGTTAAAATAAATGAATAAATTTGAAAATTTTAAATTTGTATCTGAAAAACTGTTTTATTCCGTCTATAAAAGATTCTATGTTAAGAATACTTCAAGATTAAAATGCTGGTATTTGAATATTAATGATCAAGGAAAATGAAAAATTAGACAAGGAAAAATAAGGGAATTTTGAAAATGAAGTTCTCGGACACACTGCCTAATTCTACTAGCAATAACTAGTAAAACATTTTTGGAAACTAAAAATTACTTACAGAAGTATTGGCGTGGGGGGGGGGTAGAAATATTTTGTTACAGTTTGTTTCAGGAGGGGGGGGTCTCAGAAAGGGCCTATAATCCGTTACGTAATTTACGTACGGCCCCTAAACTGTAAAAGAGTAAATAAATCCGTAAACTAATAAACACTCTTATATGCCCTACGACTGTAGATAAAGTAGAAATAAGGGCATGTGACAGACATAAATACCTACATTACCGACCTTACTTTTTCAATTTTCCGAATTTTTTTTTAATTTAAGAAGTCTTTGTAAATAAAATATCGGGCTGAAAGTTTGGAAAATGTATGAGAAGACAATGAACTACACTCCGCGCTCGCTTATACGACGAGCTCGGGACCGAGAACGACGGCGCAAGGGGGACCCTTCCACTTACAATACCAACAATCTCACGTGGTCGTGCGCATGCGCGTTGAATCCTGTGTCACTGACAGCTGACTACATCATATTCACGCGCGAGACTATTTGCTTCCCGCGCGAGCTTTGAGCGGAAGAGTGGGGATGGTGGAGAACGACTTTCCGTCGTATAGGGGAGCGGCAACTGGTCGTGTAATGGAGCGGACGTATATCGGAATGTCGTATAAGGGAGCGCGGAGTGTACCTTTAAATACTTTATTCGAGGAGGAATTTCGTAAAAAACTATTCTCGAAGAAATTAAAACTGGGTGAATTTTTGTGAAACTAAGAACTTTTTTTATAAGTGAAATATCGGCTTCAAACTTTGAGAAATGCAAGAGCTGGCAGTAAAGTACGTTTATGTATATCATTTGAGTATAAAAGATGCAAAAAGAGAAATTCCAACTAAAAGTCAACTCCGGTTGTCAGTTCGGTTGGTATTCGCGATGGGCACGGAAATGCGAAATCTGGCAGCCACTAAACGAGGCTCTATCAGCTGGCTCGTCTACATCTGAAATATGGGGTCCACGCTGTCAAAGATTGATGATGCGGTGTTCTTACAATGATATTTTTAAAAAGTTGTGTACATCATAGAAGTTTAGTGAAATATGTTGTTTCAATGTTGAATTATGTAAGTATTGAAATCGCTATTGGCCTCGTTTAGTGGCCGCCAGATTTCGCATTTTCGTGCCCATGGCGAATACCGACCGAACTGGCAACTGGCGTTGACATTTAGTTGGAATTTTTCTTTTCCCACCTTTTATACTCAAATGGTGTACATAAACGTACTTTACTGTTGGCTCTTGCATTTATCAAAGTTTGAAGCCGATATTTCAGTTATAAAAAAAGTTCTTGGGTTCAAAAAATGCACCTCCTCGAATAAAATATGTAAACGTAGTTTATTGCTTTCTCATATATTTTCCAAAGTTTCAGCCTGATATTTTATTTGCAAGAAACAAAAATTTCGGAAAATTGAAAAAATGAGGTCGGTAATTCGGAAAATCGCTTTAGGGGTTATGAGCAAAAAAAAAACGGCCTTATGGCAGCCCTCCTTTGGCAGTTCAAGGAATGTTAGATTAATGGAATGGAAAAAAAAATTTAGAATCTTCAAAATTAAAGCACGATTTTAAGAACGCTGATTGATAAATCAAAACAATACTTTATTCTCATCTGCTCTAATGTGTCTAAGAACGTAAAAAGGTTTATTTATTTTTTTAAATTTTCGACTTTTTGCCAGTTTTTCCGGGCTTCTATCCAACTGTGCCTTCCAGAAATATAAGTGATGTATTCTGGATTTCACTGGCAGACATTAAAAATGAAAAAGGGGAGAAGAGAAGGAAAAAACCAAAAAGAGGAAACGTAAAAAATAGTTGTTGCGAAAAAAGCCTCTAATAGCCTCCGGGTATTGGGCAGGAAAACGCTGACAAAAAACGAATCACTGGAAGCGTGAAACTCATTCATGGTACGTGGTACTGAGAATTACGATTTCAAAAGCTCAGTCCGAGCACGACCTGCGAACACAGCATTGCCGGTTTACATGAAAATCGAGCGAACATTCATTTTATAATTCATGAATGGAAAGTAAAGAAGAGCGTAAAAAACGACAGTAAGCAGAACCGAAACAGCAATAATAACAAACTGGATAAGAATAAAAAAGAGAAAAGAAAAGGAAAAGAAGAGTAATGATTACAATATGAATTAAAATCTAATTTAGATTCGCCAGAAGTGGACCAGGAACAATGAAAACGAAAAAAAAAAATATATAAAAAAGATTAATTTTCTACCCAAATAGAATAATTTTCCAAAATATTTAACAATTTTCTTCCAAATAGTTCAAGTTTAGCTTATGAAGAAAAAATTTTTACAACCAAGAATGGAATAGCTACATTTCAGATAAAAAAAATCTGCCCGCCTCGCGGGCACATTCTCATCGCGCGCTTTGCGCGCGGCTCGCTTCGCTCGCAAGTTTGAGGGCGCCTAGGGCGCGCAACTGTTGGATCTCGCGCTTCGCGCTCGATCATATATTTATCTCGCGCTTCGCGCTCGATTATGTATTCACCTTGCGCTACAGCTCGGGCGTATTTGCATCGCGCTTTACGCTCGGCTCCTCTAGATTTTTGAACTTCGTGTTCGACTTTGATGAAAAGAAAAAGTTTGTTTGTAAATATTATAAAATTATCAAAACCTCTACATATTAAGTGATTGTTAAATTTTTTTTTATTTTAGACTGAAAAGGAACTTTATTTACTCAAGGTTCTATCGACCTTAAGGAACACATTCTCATCCAGACACTCGCGCTTCGCGCTCGATATTTGATTTGAAAATCATTTGAACCGTATGATAGAAAAAAAAAGTTTGAGCGCACTTACGGCGTGCGATTTGGTAAATACACTGAGCGCGCACTTTGTGCTTCGTGTTATATGTTCTTCATATACAAATTACTAAATTGGTATTTGATTTCAAATGAAAAGTAATGATATAATTCAGGCGACAAACTTTATTAGTTAACATTTTATTTTAGCTTGTGCCGTTTATCAAAAAAGTTAATTTTTTCATTTTGAATATATTCTTACCACAAAAATTGATTACGGGTTCGTAAGTCTTTCTTGAATGCACAATTTTTGTTCATTTATATGTTTTCGTACCTTGCACTGTTTTTTCAAAAATTTGATTTTTTTTACTGTCAATGTTATTTTCACGAATAAAACAAAAACCACGCATCCTATCGAAACATGAGTCACAATAAATGTGCACCTCTTCCTTGGATGAACAAATTTTGTTTCGGTCATTTTTTCGTAGCTGGTAATATTAGTCTGAAAATTTGATTTTTCTATTTTCAATGCTGTTTTTTACGAATAAAACAAAAACTGCGCGTCATATCAAAAAGTGAATGATAAGAAATTTTTAGATCTTTTTTAGGTGCACAATTTTGGTGAGATAATCTTTTCTGGTATCTTGCATAGTTTGACAGCAAAATGGCTTTTTTGATTTTTCATTAATTTTTTGTGCGATCAAAATTTGAATGTTTTATTTTTCAAAAAATTCAAAAAGTTGTTATGAAAATATTATAGGGTGTTCAAAAAACAACGTTTTTCTCCTCTTGACTTTTTTTCATATCGTGCGTTTTTCGGCTTAAAATGTTCATTTTCGTTTGTTTTTTGGTATTTTGAAAATGCTAGAACTCCAGTAATTTTTTTTTTATCACGAAAAGTCATTAGAATATTTTTTTCGTCATTTTGCGTAATACTAATAACCGTACATAGAATTTTCAAATCTTCCAAAAAAGTGGTCTCAAAAATTTTCAAAATGTGCTCACTTTTTGGATTTTCATCCAAAATAGCTGGTTAACGAACTCGTTCTCTATTTTTCGGCCATAAAAAGTGTGCCAAAGCTCAATCAAATCTGATCATTTTTTCGAAAGTTATCGTGGCTACAGACAGACAGACAGACTAGCTCAGGGGGTCTCAAAACGTGGAGATTTGATGAAAACCGACCATGTCAAATTTTACATAAAACCAATACCTTCTCATTAGAATGAGAATGTAATAATGATATAATTTAGGCGATAAATTTTATTCATTAAAATTTTATTTTAGCTTGTGCCGTTTTTCAAAAAAGTTAATTTTTTCATTTTGAATATATTCTTACAACAAAAATTGATTACAAGTTTGTAAATTTTTTTGAAAGCACAATTTTTGTTCATTTATCTGTTTTCGTACCTTGCATTGTTTTTTCAAAAAATTGATTTTTTTTACTATTTTTTACTATTCACGAATAAAACAAAAACTACGCATCCTATCGAAACATGATTTCGAACAAATTTGTACCTCTTCCTTGGATGAACAAATGTTGTTCTTGTCATTTTTTTCGTAGCTCCTGTTATTCGTCTAAAAATTTGATTTTTCTATTTTCAATGCTGTTTTTTACGAATAACACAAAAACTACGCGTCATATCAAAAAGTGAATAATAAGAAACTTGTAGATCTTTTTTGGGTGCACAATTTTGGTGGAATGATCTTTTCTCTTATCTTGCATAGTTTCACAGCAAAATGGAATTTTTGATTTTTCATTATTTTTTTGTGCGATCAAAATTTGAATTTTTTATTTTTCAAAAAATTCAAAAAGTTGTTATGAAAATATTATAGGGTGTTCAAAAAGCAACGTGTTTCTCCTCTTGACTTTTTTTCATATCGTGCGTTTTTCGGCTTAAAATGTTCATTTTCGTTTGTTTTTTCGTATTTTGAAAATGCTATAACTCCAGTAATTTTTTTTTATCACGAAAAGTCATAAGAATATTTTTTTCGTCATTTTGCGTACTACTAATAACCGTACATAGAATTTTCAAATCTTCCAAAAAAGTGGTCTCAAAAATTTTCAAAATGTGCTTACTTTTTGGATTTTCATCCAAAATAGCTGGTTAACGAACTCGTTCTTTCTTTTTAGGCCATAAAAAAGTGTGCCAAAGCTCAATCAAATCTGATCATTTTTTCGAAAGTTATCTTGGCTACAGACAGACAGACAGACTATAGACAGACAGACACCTTGGTAAAAACCGTTTTTTCTGGCTCAGGGGGTCTCAAAACGTGGAGATTTGATGAAAACCGACTATGTCAAATTTTACATAAAACCAATACCTTCTCATTAGAATGAGAATGTAAAAAAATTATTAAAGTAACATAAAAGCAATTTCTAACAGAATTATTAAATTTCTAAAAAATAGTTACTTTTCAAACAAACAGTTTCATTTTCTACCAAATTGTTGAATTTTCAACCTGGAAACATGAATTAAATAAAAAACTTACTTTACGACCAAATAGTTGAATCTTCAACTTTAAACCAAGTATTTGATTTTCCAACAAAAAAAACTGAAATCGCCATAAAAAATGTAATAGTTAATATTTCAACTAAATAGCTGTGAATTCGATCTCGAGTATTTCCACTTTGTTTGTATTTATAATTATATGGTGCTCATTTCACGAGCTCTTTGCTTCCCGTTAGCAAATGTATTTGCTTCCTCATAGAGGAAGCATTAGTTATTTTTTTCAATAATAGACAAACCAAAGTCTTCATTTTGATCAATTTAAAAATAGAAATTTACAAAAAATACAAAATTATAAAATAATAGCAATTTTTTTTTAATACAAAGATAAATTAGACAAATCAAATTTTGTATTCAAAATTATAATTTTTTGAGCTGGAAAAGGGAACGGAAAAGTTCTGTCGCACCCTATCGCTTTTCCAGCTTTTTGATTTCTTTACGAAAATTGTTAGAATTATTCTAATTGAAAATTTATGATCAATAAGTCTTTTAAATTCATGCGTCAACTTTAAATTATGTCGATGAAAAAAGCTTTTCTGTTTCAAACAGATGATTCAAATATTATAAATGAGCATAACTTCTTTAATCTTCAATAAAGTGTAGTAAAATTATAGATTAATCGATTTGCCTCGTATCAAGGAATCTTTTCCGTTCTTGCATCAATTTTGAATTATGTTAGTAAAAAAAGTTTTACTATAAAAAACGTGTTTTCAAAAATTATGCATTACCATAGCTTCCTTATTCTTCAATCAAATGTATCAATGTTATAGGTCAATCGATTCGTCTTGAATCAACACAACTTTTCTAATCTCGCATCAACTTCAAATTATGAGAATGAGAAAATTTTTACTATAAAAATCGATTTTAAGAATATATAAATTACCATAACTTCCCAACTCTTTAATAAAATGTATTGATATTGTAGGTCAATCGATTCGTCCCGAACCAAGGAATCTTCCATATTCTTGCATCAACTTTGAATTATGTTGAAGAAAAAAGTTTTACTTTAAAAAACCGTATTTTGAAATATTATGCATTGCCATAGCTTCCTTACTCTTCAATGAAATGTAATAATATTATAGGTCAATCGATTCATCTCGAATCAACAGATCTTTTCTGTTCCTGCATAAACTTTGAGTTATGTTAATGAAAAAAGTTTTACTATAAGAAACTGATTTTCAAAATATAAAAATTACCATAACTTCCCTACTATTTAATAAAATGTATTAATATTATAGTTCAATCGATTTTCCTCGAACTAAGGAATCTTTTACATTTGTGCATCAACTTTGAATTATGCTAATGAAAAAAGTTTTACTATAAAAAACCGATTGTCCAGTTATCGTGTTCAGAAAAAGGTGTGACGCACACACACACACACGTCCAAACACACATCCGGACAATTGTTTAGAACATTGTATTAGACATTTTTAACTTGAGGAAGGTTTAATTAAATGAATTAAAAAATGTTGGAAAATGTTACCATTACAAAGCTTCCTTTATGAGGAAGCAATACAAACATTTTTCCGATTATCAACGAAACGGCACTTCCTATTGAAAAATACGACGTCGTATACAGTAATATAGTAATATATATATAGTAATACGTATATAGTAATATTAACATTCCGAAGTTCTTTTTATATGAGAACAATAGATTGTTTTTGACTCTAAATTTCACCATTGTTGGCAGAAAGGATAAAAGAAATTCATATATTTTTTGCAGAATGATAATGATACTTTTTAAACTTACACTCGTAGGAAATAATTTCTAGTCGACTAAAAATTTTGAAACTCTGTATCAGAATAGACAAAGCCTTTATTGGTAATATGTGTTTTAGAATTCTTTTTTCTGCTGAGATTTTCACTATAATCTAGCGATTATTCGGAACAAAATTAAAGGCCTGTTCAGGGTTTTCCAGGTTAATAAATCAAGCTTTTCCAGGTTACCTTTTTTGTACATCAAAAAGTGAAATAATCCATTGCATTTTTAGTTGGCCCAAAATTTCTGTACTGTTGCATTCTATTGAATATTTAATTAATAGAAATCATTGACTTTTACAAATAATAAAAGTGCTACTTTAAAGGTTATTTTAGAATTGGATAACATTTTTCGAATTGTCACATAACTCCGACTGATGATGTCCAGCTTCAAACTAAAATTTCGAGTCACTGACAAAATTTCGGGTGATCATTTTTCAAATCTTAGACATCTTTAAGATCTTTTGAAATCTTTGACATCATTGTGAAATCTTCAAAATCCTTTCAAATCTTTTAAATCTTTCTGAAAACTTTTGAAATCGTTTGTCATCTTTTGAATCTTTAAAATCTGATTTCTTTTGAAATAGATTTATATCTTTTAAATATTTTAAAATCTTTGAAATATTTGTTAAATCTTTGAAATCCTTGTTTATAACATTTTGATGTTCATTTTGTCCTATTTTTGGTTGTTTGGACGTTAAAGATTCTTATACCTTGAAATCTTTCTGAAATCTTTTGAAATCGTTTGAATTCTTCAAAAATCTTTAAAAATCTGTTAAAACCTTTGGAAATATTTTGAAATCTTTGGAATCTTTGAAATCTGAAGCACAATTCCTTTGTGAAATCTTTTGAAATTCTTTTAAATTTTCTGAAATATTTCAAAATCATTTTAAATATTTGAAATCTTTATGAGATCTTTGTGAAATCTTTCGAAAAAAATCTTCAAAATATTTCAAAATCTTTGAAATATTTGTGACATCTTTTGAGATCTTTTGAAAACTTTTGAAATCTCTTGTAATCTTTGAAATTTGATATACACCTTTGTGAAATCTTTTGGAGCTTTGTGAAGTCTTTGAAATCCCTAAAATCTGTCTGAAATTTTTTGAAATAGTTTGAAATCTTTTAAAAATTTCAAATTTGTGTTAAAACCTTTTGAAATATTTGCGAAGTCTTTGTGAAGACTTTTGCAACCGTTTTAAATCTTTGAAATATATCTTAATCTTTGTGAATTTGTTTGCAATCTTCAAAAATCTGTTGAAATTTTTTTAAATCGTTTGTAATCTTTGGAATCTTTAAAATCTAATGTCTTTTGAAACCGAATTAAATCCCTCAGATATTTTTAAATCTTTGAAATCTTTTAATATCTGATATAAACGCCTTTGTGACATATTTCAAAACTTTTTGGAATCTTCAAAAGCCTTGAAATATTTTTGAAATCTTTTGAAATCGTTCGAAATATTTTGAAATCGTTTGAAATCTGATGTACATCTTTGTGAAATATTCTGGAACTTTGTGAAATTTTTGAAATCTTTCTAAAATCTTCAAAAATCTGTTAAAACCTTTTGAAATCGTTTGAAATCCTTGAAATATTTGAAGTCTGATGTACAATGCCTTTGTCAAATCTTTTAAAATTCTTTGAAATTTTCTGAAATATTTTTAAATCATTTTGAATATTTTAAATCTTTCTGAAATCTGTGTGAAGTCTTTTGAAACCGTATCTTTAAAATATTTAAAATATTTGTGAAATCTTTTGAAGTTTTTTTAAATCTTTGAAATCTGATATACATTTTCGTGAAATTTTTTGAAACTTTGTGAAATATTTGAAATCCTTGATATGTTTCTGAAATCTTTTAAAGTCGTTTGAAATCTTTAAAAATCTGTTAAAACCTTTTGAAATCGTTTGAAATCTTTGAAATCTGATATACATTTTTGTGAAATCTTTTGAAACTTTGTGAAATCTTTGAAATCCTTGAAATCTTTCTAAAATTTTTTGAAGTCGTTTGAAATCTTCAAAAATATATTAAATCCTTTTGAAATCGTTTGAAATTCTTGGAATCCTTGAAATCTGATGTACAATGCCTTTGTGAAATCTTTTAAAATTCTTTGAAATTTTCTGAAATATTTTTAAATCATTTTAAATATTTGAAATCTTTTTGAAATGTGTGTAAAGTTTTTTGAAACCGTATCTTTAAAATGTTTTAAATATTTGTGAAATCTTTTGAAATTTTTTGAAATCTTTGAAATCTGATATACA
The DNA here is from genome assembly GCA_932195095.1 of Andricus curvator. Lineage (NCBI taxonomy): Eukaryota > Metazoa > Arthropoda > Insecta > Hymenoptera > Cynipidae > Andricus > Andricus curvator. The sequence goes on from CAKNYM010051495.1 coordinate 138,976, forward strand.
TTTTTGTGAAATCTTTTGAAACTTTGTGACATTTTCGAAATCCTTGAAATCTTTCTAAAATCTTCAACAATCTGTTAAAATCTTTTGAAATCGTTTGAAATATTTGGAATGTTTGACGTCTGATGTACAATGCCTTTGTGAAATCTTTTAAAATTCTTTGAAATTTTCTAAAATATATTAAAATTATTTTGAATATTTGAAATCTTTCTGAAATCTG